>OX336372.1:35393324-35750824 GCA_946902895.1 Fragum fragum
CTAGGGCCAACGGCCCTCTTGTTCAGACATTCTGTCTGCCTGTCTGTCTGAAGAATAATTATGACCCTAAGTCTTAACATCTTGCATTACTTATATTCTATTCAAGATACATTTTTATGCTTCCCCAAAAAATCTTCAGGGGGAGCATATAGTCGCCGGCCTGTTCGTCCGTCTGTCCGTCCGTCCGTCCAAAGTCGTATCTCTGCAACCCCTGGGCCTAATTGGACGAAACTTCATATCTTCCTAGGAAATTTCCAAGACCCTTTTTTTATTTTTCTTATTTCAAGGCTGTGTCATGGAAAAAGGAGGCCTTAAATGTTAAAACTATTTTTTTGCCAATTTCTCCAAGACTAATTGTTAGAATTTCATGAAATTTCATATTTGAGTAGCAAATCAGAACCCCTTGACTTTTGACTAACGGGAATTTTCGTTTAAAAAAAATGTGTCATGGGAAAAGGGGCCCTAATGTTATTACCTTTACGTTAACTGTCTTTTTTCCCCACAAAAACTAAAATTGGCAATAACTTTTGATTGGCTACAGATGAAGTCTTCATATTTCAAATGTGTATTGCTTGTGGCAAACCCTCTCTGTTGGTACCAAGTTCAAGGTCATCATTCAAGGTCAAGGTCATTTCTGAAGATCAAAATTTAGAAAATCTTAACTTAAACATTGTCTATAATTTTACAATGTTAAGTGATATAACCTTCATATTTCAAATGTGCATTGCTTTTTACATGGACTTTCTGTTGGTACTAAGTTCAAGGTCATCTGTCCAGATCAAGGTCATTTCTCAAGGTCAAAATTTGAAAATGTTAATCTTAACATTGTCTATAAGTTTTCAATGGTAAGTGACACACTCTTCATATTTTACATGTGCATTGCTAATGACATGACCTTTCTGTTTGAATTAAGTTCAAGGTCATCTGTCAAGGTCATTTTTCAAGGTCAAAATTTAAAAAAAAGATAGTTTAACAGAGCCAATTAGTATACAATGGTAAGTGATATTCTACATGTGCATTGCTTATGACATGGACTTTCTGTTGGTACTAAGTTCAAGGTCATCTATCAAGTTCAAGGTCATTTCTCAAGGTCAAAATTTGAAAAGCTTAACTTTAACATTGTCTATAAGTTTTCAATGGTAAGTGACACACTCTTCATATTTTACATGTGCATTGCTAATGACATGATCTTTCTGTTGGAATTAAGTTCAAGGTCATCTGTCAAGGTCATTTTTCAAGGTCAAAATTTAAAAAAAAAAAAATAATAAAAAATACTTAAACAGAGCCCATAAGTATACAATGGTGAGTGATATTCTACATGTGCATTGCTTGTGACATGGACTTTCTGTTGGTACTAAGTTCAAGGTCATCTGTCAAGTTCAAGGTCATTTCTCAAGGTCAAAATTTGAAAAGCTTAACTTTAACATTGTCTATAAGTTTGCAATGGTAAGTGACACACTCTTCATATTTTACATGTGCATTGCTAATGACATGACCTTTCTGTTGGAATTAAGTTCAAGGTCATCTGTCAAGGTCAAGGTCATTTCTAAAGGTCGACATTTTAAAAAAAATTAACTTTAACAGAGCCCATAAGTATACAATGGTAAGTGATATAGCCTTCATATTTTACATGTGCATTGCTTGTGACATTGGACTTTCTGTTGGTACCAATTTCAAGGTCATCTGTCAAGTTCAAGGTCATTTCTTAAGGTCAAAATTTTAAAAAGCTTTACTTTAACATCTTCTATAAGTTTACAATGGTAAGTGACACACTCTTCACATTTTACATGTGCATTGCTTATGACATGACCTTTCTACTGGTATGAGGTCCAAGGTCATCTGTCAAGGTCAAGGTCATTTCTCAATGTCAAAATTTTGAAAATTTTAACTTAAACATCTCCCATAAGTAAACAGTGGTAAGTGATATAGCCTTCATATTTTACATGTGCATTGCTTATGACATGGACTTTCTGTTGGTACTAAGTTCAAGGTCATTGGTCAAGGTCATTAATTTTCAAATATTCCTCATTCACTAATTGCCAAAATTTCTTGTTACTTTACATAAATGTTGTTCATTAAAAGCCCTAGGTATTTTTTTTTTCAATTTTTGACCCAATGAGCCTTACCATGCTAAAAGGGGGCTTCATGCCATGTAGCTTTACATTTTGTATATATCCTATTCTAAAATAAATCAGTCTATTGTTTCTGCAAGACTACTCAAGTTAGAGTCTTCATTTTTTGTAAGGAGACATTTTTCATTGATAACTTGGATAGTGAAGGTAAAATATTTAACCCTTTACCATATAATGATATTGAATTTTACCAGAATCAGGCCTGTGAAGCCAAACAGCTTCCTTCAATGTTTGTCAAACTTCCAAATTTCTTGTGAACTGAACTCTCAAACTATAGTTGCATTCAATAAAAAGTTTTTTTGTCCAATAATGGCATATAGTTCTGTGACAAAAGCCTTATTCGGGGAGCATAATCCGTCTCCGACTGTTCTTGTTTTATGTAGATTCCCTATAACCCATTCCAACACATTGACCATTTTGGACACCCCCAAGAAAAAAAGCTTTGGAAAGCATTGTGGAAAAAGAAGAATTTGCTTTATTATCCACAATGTTTTCTACCCCAAAAAGACAAAGACTTTAAAAAGTTACATCACAAAAAATTGTTGTCTCCAACATCTTTCAATTTTGACTAGTCTAAAATTTTCTCTTGTGGTAAAGGGTTAATGATGCACAACGTGATGAGTTTAATATGTCCAAAGTTTACCTACTAAAACTTACAATTAACCCCTCTGTGCACACTGAATAAAATCCTTCTTTCAGAATTACATTAAAATCAAAGGATTGAAAACTTTGCATGTCTGATTTAGGGTCAATATTTCTTTGAAAGTAAAGTTAGAGGGACAACAGGTCAAAATAGTCAAAAGACAAGACTGCACATATATGCAGGCAGATCTTTGTCTTTACCTCCTGCCAAATGAGATGAGTTTGACAAGGGAAACCAAAAGACAAACATGTATATTCTTTTAGCTTATTATGCTCCCGGAAATATCTTGTACTATGGGGGGGTATATAGTTGCCACACTGTGCACCCAGACAGTCTGAAGCCAGTTCCCTTAACCCTTGGACCAAATTGGATGAAACTTCATATGTGAACACCTTGGAATATTTTCCAGATATCTGTTTACCTGGTTCTCAATTTAAGACTGGGTCACGGCCAAAAGGGACTCTATCGAAAATTTAGTTTGTCTCTAATTTCTTCTTATGTAATGGTCAGAATTTAATGAAATTTCAAGTTTAAAGTAAGAAATCAAATCCAAAAAATTTTGTCCTGGGAAAATGGGCTTTAATGTATGATAACTTTTTGTGTCTCTCTTTTATGAAAACAATTGCTGCATACCATGCATGATTTATAATTTTCAATTCAAGGCTCTGTCACAGCAAAAGGGTACTCAATGTAAAAATTAGTTTTTCTCAAAAAATTTCCAATTAAACGCTCAGAAATTATCTTACATCTATTCCTTGATCTGCTTTTCATGCATCAAGGATTATTCCAATACGTACAATGAATCACATAGTGTTATGTGTCCAATAGAGTATAAATAGCCTAATAAACCACCAATTTTATCATTCAAAATAGACATGAGTTCATTTGTTTGGGGAGCATAACCCGTCTCTAATGGCTTTTTAGCTCATCTGAGCACAACGTGCTCAAGGTGAGCTTTTGTGATCATCTTTTGTCTGTTGTGCGTTGTTCGTCGTGCGTCGGAAGGCGTCAACAATTCTTTAAACATCTTCTCCTCAGTAACCACTGGGCAGATTTCAACCAAACTTGGCAGGAATGTTCCTTAGGTGACCCTTTCTAAAAGTTGTTTGCAGAAGTTTGATTTATGCCGAAATATGGGTTGTGGCAGGGCGTGGCAGTTTTTGACTTTGAAATCTCTAAACATCTTCTCCTAAGTAACCATTGGGCCAATATCAACCAATCTGGAAATGCATATTTCTTTGGTGACCCTTTTCAAAAGATGTTGGCAAAATTTTGAATGACACTCAAAAATGGGCGTGGCAGGGTGGGGTAGTTTTTTACTTAGAAATATTCAAACATCTTCACCTCAGTAACGATCCTGCCAATTTTAACTTAACTTGGCATGAATGTTCCTTTGGTGACCCTTTTCAATACTAGTTTGTTAAATTTTGATTGAAGCCCAAATATGGGAGTGGCTGCTTTTGACTTTAAACATCTTCTCCTCCCTAACCATTGGACCAATTCCAATCAAACTGGGCATGAATCTCACTGACAATGGCTAATGGGGCTATTACAATGCTGTTATTTCTGTGAGTACTTCAGGGCTGCCACCATAGTCAGTTAGAAATGCGTCAGACACCCAATCTATATTCATGGTGTGTCCAGTGTTCCCAGGCTACCGGTAAAATGGGAACAAGTCTTGGTTTTGTGATATCTTTAAAAAAAAAAAAAAAGGAAAAACTAGGAAAAAGACAAATCAATTTGATGAAAGATGCAAGACCCAATTAAAGTACATGTTCCAAACAGTTGACAAGTATCCCCAACGCCAGTAGGTTTTATCACAGTGTAAATTACATTGGGATGCATTATCACGTCACAATGTATGCGGAGAAAGAGAAATTGGTAATTGTTTCACAAAATATACAAGCATGGTACTTAGTTTTCTGCTAGGAATGAAGGTAGGTGTCCAATTTTACTAAATATATATATGATTAGAGTACATAAAGCAAATATTTAGGGAGAAAATCCAAAGCAACATCTTAAGTGTACCAGTAACTGGACATGAATTGAATTTGGATGCCAAAACAAATAAATAGTCTCCAATTCAATTCAATGAAAAAGAGAACTCTGGGCAAATAGACATTGAAATTAATTATGATTATCATGGTAATAAATTTGACAATCTACACGTCTAGAAGCATTTAAATTAGTCAGGTGAGCGATTTTAGGGCCATTCTGGCCGTCTTAATTTAAGATGCAATGCCAATTTTTTGCATGATGATATCAGTCTCTCATTGACATGCAACGCTGGGTGCCAAAGTCCTATCTGAACTTTTCCTACCAGAGTTGTATATGAAATTAATTTTCAAAAGAAATTTTGATTATTGACCAAGTTCTACAAGTGCTTTCCACCCTTTGATTTTAAGGCAAATTCTGAAATAGATTTTATGCAGTATGACAAGAGTAAACATGACTTTTAACAGTTTTTCAGTCATATCGCTGTGGTTGGAGCACCTAACTATTGATTCCTTTTATAATCTCCACCAATACTTCTACTTCATCCTCACAGAGCCTCCAGCTGCCTATCCCACTTAGGTTCACGATCATCAACCTATTGGTGGGAGACTGAAAAGCTCAAGTTCAAATTTCTAGAATGTTTGATATTTTGAGAGGCCTTGTGATTGAACAAAAAAAAATATATATTATTGGAACCAGTGAAAGATCTTGTGAAAGGTCTTGAACCTTTATTCCCTTGAAATGAATTTGAAGAAAAGGGATCTCATATACCTAAAAATGGCATGTTGGTGTTATATAGAAAATGAACAAGTGTTAACCCTTGTAATGCTGAACCTGGAAAACTCCTGGTTTGGCTGGAGGTCTACACAAAGATCAGCCTGCACATATGCGCAGTCTGATCTTCGTCTAGACCTCCACCTTGTCACCTCTAAAGCCAGAGTTGTTTATAAGACATTATCTGGAATGATACAGACTAGTATTAACTACTGGGCAGAGGATGCCCCCATAGGGAGCAAAATCTAATGGAATATTCTGACAGGCATTTTGATGGGTGCTGATAGGGGTTATTACATCTTCTGATTGAATCTATTGTGACCTGGGGGGAAGTTTTCAGACTCATTTAGTGGGATATTGAGACTTCAGGGCATCCTCAAAATAATGTTTATATTTTCAGTCTTGGTCATTTTTTATCCCCAACTGAATAAGACCAAAATGTAAAAGCTAGACAAGAGGGGGTAGCATATCATTTGTAACTTTTTTTCTCAATTAAACCCTACATTGTGGGTACTTAGTTTATCTTAACTCATGCTGAAGAAATCCCTTTCAGAAGTGCTGCATTAAAATCAAAGAGATGAAAGCCAGAAACCCTTGTACTCGTTGATCAATCATCAAAGTTTCTGTAGAAAATTGATTTCTTAAACATTTCTGCTGGCATGAAAAGGACAAGTAAGAGGTGTAAACTAAGATAAGACTGCACTTAAGTTCAGGCTGATCTTTGTCTATACCCCCTGCTTAAACTGGAATATTACAGGTTCAGCATGACATTAGGGTTAACAAGATTTGTCCAATGAAGACCCAGAACACAGTTTGTTATGATTATTATACGCCCGTTGAAGACGGGATGTATTATGGGATCACCCGTGGTGTCCGGTTGTCCGGGCGTCCGGGCGGTGTCCACTTCTTTGTCCGGAGCATAACTCTGTCATCCTAAGTCCGATTGACTTTAAACTTGGCAGTTATATTCTTCTTATCAATACGGAGTGCAGTGCCAATAACCATAACTCTACCTGGCCTATTTTTTGAGTTATTGCCCTTTGTTGTTTTTCATACTTGAATCTTGTCCGGAGTATATCTCTAAAAGTATCATAGCTAGGATCATGAAACTTCATGGGTGTATAGATCTTACCAAGGGGGAGTGCAGTGCACAAGAACCATAACTCTACCTGACCTATTTTTTGAGTTATTGCCCTTTGTTGTTTTTCATACTTGAATCTTGTCCGGAGTATATCTCTAAAAGTATAATAGCTAGAATCATGAAATTTCTTGGGTGTATAGATCTCACCAAGGGGGAGTGCAGTGCACAAGAACCATAACTCTACCTGGCCTATTTTTTGAGTTATTGCCCTTTGTTGTTTTTCATACTTGAATCTTGTCCGGAGTATATCTCTAAAAGTATTATAGCTAGGATCATGAAATTTCATGGGCGTTTAGATCTCCCCAAGGGGGAGTGCAGTGCACAAGAACCATAACTCTACCTGACCTATTTTTTGAGTTATTGCCCTTTGTTGTTTTTCATACTTGAATCTTGTCTGGAGTATATCACTAAAAGTATAATTGCTAGGATCATGAAACTTCATGGTTGTATAGATCTCACCAAGGGGGAGTGCAGTGCACAAGAACCTGTTTGACATATTGCCCTTTGTTGTTTTTCATACTTGAATCTTGTCCGGAGTATATCTCTAAAAGTATTATAGCTAGGATCATGAAACTTCATGGGTGTATAGATCTTACCAAGGGGGAGTGCAGTGCACAAGAACCATAACTCTACCTGACCTATTTTTTGAGTTATTGCCCTTTGTTGTTTTTCATACTTGAATCTTGTCCGGAGTATATCTCTAAAAGTATAATAGCTAGAATCATGAAATTTCTTGGGTGTATAGATCTCACCAAGGGGGAGTGCAGTGCACAAGAACCATAACTCTACCTGGCCTATTTTTTGAGTTATTGCCCTTTGTTGTTTTTCATACTTGAATCTTGTCCGGAGTATATCTCTAAAAGTATTATAGCTAGGATCATGAAATTTCATGGGCGTTTAGATCTCCCCAAGGGGGAGTGCAGTGCACAAGAACCATAACTCTACCTGGCCTATTTTTTGAGTTATTGGCCTTTGTTGTTTTTCATACTTGAATCTTGTCCGGAGTATATCACTAAAAGTATAATTGCTAGGATCATGAAACTTCATGGTTGTATAGATCTCACCAAGGGGGAGTGCAGTGCACAAGAACCTGTTTGACATATTGCCCTTTGTTGTTTTTCATACTTGAATCTTGTCCGGAGTATATCTCTAAAAGTATGATAGCTAGGATTATGAAACTTCATGGGTGTATAGATCTCACCAAGGGGGAGTCCAGTGCACAAGAACCATAACTCTACCTGGCCTAATTTTTGAGTTATTGCCCTTTGTTGTTTTTTATACTTGAATCTTGTCCGGAGTATATCTCAAAGTATTATAGCTAGGATCAAGAAACTTTGTGGGTGTATAGATCTCACCAAGGGGGAGTGCAGTGCACAAGAGCCATAACTCTACCTAGCCTATTTTTAGCTCACCTGAGCACAACGTGCTCAAGGTGAGCTTTTGGTATCACCTTTTGTCTCGTGCGTCGGAAGTCGTCAACAATTCTTTAAACATCTTCTCCTCAGTAACCACTGGGCGGAATTCAACCAAACTTGGTAGGAATGTTCCTTGGGTGACCCTTCTCAAAAGTTGTTCGCGGATTTTTGATTGACCCCCAAATATGGGCGGGGCAGGGCGTGGCAGTTTTTAACTTAGAAATCTTTAAACATCTTCTCCTCAGTAACCATTGGGCCAATTTCAACCAAATTTGGTATGAATGTTCCTTGGGTCACCCTTTTCAAAAGTTGTTCGTGGAATTTTGATTTATGCCCAAATACAGTCGAACCTGTCGTATGCAGCCAGCCAAGGGACAGATCAAAACTGGCCACATACGACAGTTGGCTGCTTAACACAGATTTATTTTTTTTTTTGGGGGGGGGGTGTTTACAACCCTGTTGACATAAAGTAGTCACGATACAATGATGCGTCTCCTTATGAGAATGGCCACATAAAATGTTCAAAATAAAAAAAAAGACAATTATTTTAATTAACAAAAAAAGTAAACACACCAATATTTATGTATTCTTAATAAAGTATTTCCATTCAATTTTTGCTTTGCAAAACCCAGACTCGGAGGTGACGACCGACCGCGATCAAGAAACTGAAGAGCATTGATATGTTAGTCTAGAGTTTAACATTTACGGCTCATTACGGTCGGTGTACGATAATTTGTTGCATGATGAAACATCGAACGACTTATGATCGAGACTGACGTTCCGTTGATTTTATTTTCTTCGAAAGTTCGCCGAAAAATATATTTTAGATACTCTATTACGACCGTATGTTTCCTAAATACCGGTATATAATGTCTATGAACCGCTTGGAAAGAATATTCGGATCCATCCCCGCACCAAATCCCGCTTTTTACGCCCCTAAAATAGCTTTGGAAAACATTGTCGGAAATGAAGAAGTAGCATTATTCATAATATTTCTACCGCAAAAGACGATTATTATTAAGTTAAAACGTCTACAACTTCTTTGAATTTGGACCAGTCTAAAATTTTGAAGTGTGGTAAACTTACAAACTGGATACGTAATTAGACTTCATATCAAATCCATCATCTTCGATTAATTATAATCAACATAACTCGGCATTTATTGCATTCAACCAAACACGCGTTGATAGAGTACACCTTTAAGTGGCGTGTTCATGTTTATCTCACGTGTTCAAAAGTTTATGCACAAGATTAGCCAGACGCATTATTGATTTTTACACGACACCAGTCAGCAGTTAGTCGGGTCGCGTGACCGTTTAAAGGGATATACATGAAGTGCAAATTGGACAATTAAAGGTGACCGCTGGCCACATACGACAGATTACCGCTATTCACAGTCATTTTAAAGAGCAAATTGCACGGGCGGACCTGGGATGGCCGTTATACGCAGATTGGCCGCTATTCTCAGGTGACCGCTAACACAGTTTTGACTGTATGGGCGTGGCAGGGCGTGGCAGTTTTCGACTTAGGAATCTTTAAACATCTTCTCCTCAGTAACCATTGGGCCAATTTCAACCAAATTTAGCATGACTGTTCCTTAGGTGACCCTTTTCAAAAGTTGTTCATGGAATTTTGATTTACGCCAAAATATGGGCATGGCAGGGCGTGGCAGTTTTTGACTTAGAAATATTTTAACATCTTCTCCTCAGTAACCATTGGGCCAATTTCAACCAAATTTGGTATGAATGTTCCTTGGGTCACCCTTTTCAAAAGTTGTTCGTGGAATTTTGATTTATGCCCAAATATGGGCGGGGCAGGGTATGGCAGTTTTTGACTTATAAATCTTTAAACTTCTTCTCCTCAGTAACCATTGGGCCAATTTCATCCAAATTTGGCATGAATGTTCCTTGGGTGACCCTTTTTAAAAGTTGTTCGCAGAATTTTGATTTATGCCCAAATATGGGCGTGGCCGGGCGTGGCAGTTTTTGACTTTGAAATCTTTAATCATCTTCACCTCAGGAACCATTGGGCAAATTTCAACCAAACTTGGTATGAATGTTCCTTGGGTGACCCTTTTCAAAAGTTGTTCGCAGACTTTCGTTTCACGCCCAAATATGGGCGTGGCAGTTTTTGACTTTGAAATCTTTAAACATCTTCTCCTTAGTAACTATTGAGCCAATTACAACCAAATTTGGTATGAATGTTCCTTGGGTGACCCTTTTTAAAAGTTGTTCGCAGAATTGTGATTTATGCCCAAATATGGGCGTGGCAGTTTTTTTAACTTTGAAATCTTTAAACATCTTCTCCTCAGTAACAGTTGGGTCAATTTCTACCAAACTTTGCATGAATGTTCCTTTGATGACCCTTTTCAAAAGTTGTTCCTGGAATTTTGATTAATGCCCAAATATGGGCGTGGCAGGGTCAGGCACTTTTTTGACTTTGAAATCTTTAAACATCTTCTCCTCAGTAAGCATTGGATCAATTTCAACCAAACTTGGCATGAATGTTCTTTGGGTGACCCTTTTCAAAAGTTGTTTGCAGAATTTGGTTTCACGCCCAAATATGGGCGTGGCAGTTTTTGACTTTGAAATCTTTAAACATCTTCTCCTCAGTAACTATTGGGCCAATTTTAACCAAATTTGGTATGAATGTTCCTTGAGTGACCCTTTTCAAAAGTTGTTCTAGAATTTTGATTGATGACCAAATAAGGGCTTGGAAGGGTAGGGCAGTTTTTGACTTTGAAATCTTTAAACATCTTCTCCTCAGTAACCATTGGGCCAATTTCAATTTTGAATCATCTAACATTAGTCAGGTGAGCGATTTTAGGGCCATTCTGGCTCTCTTGTTTGAGTTATTGCCCTTTGTTGTTTTTCATACTTGAATCTTGTCCGGAGTATATCTCTAAAAGTATAATAGCTAGAATCATGAAATTTATTGGATGGATAGAGCTTACCAAGTTGGAGTGCAGTGTACAAGAACCATAACTCTACCTAGCGTATATTTTGAGTTATTGCCCTTTATTGTTTTTCATACTTTGTTTAACAAAAAATATTCATTCAAAATAACATCAGTTCTATTCAAACCCCCAGTTAATATTAAGCAGTGTGACGGGCGTATCTTGTGACAATTTGGCACCTTGTCTTACAATGCACTGAAGAAAGATAAATGAAATTAAACATTGAGGTAAAAGACAAACACAAGGTATTGTTGAAATGATTGAATAAAAAAAATTATCCCCACCACTTGCAGCTCTGCTGAGCCATATTGTGGAATATGTATGACACTCAGTCTATCATGTCTCCCAGGCTGTCAGTGAATGTGGAATCGAAAGGAACTAAGGTACATCACTAATGTTTTTCACTCCTTCCTTGACATTACCTCCCTTACATCTCATAAATTGACAGATTGAGATAACAGAATAGAATGTTTTTAACTATCTATGGAATATGTTGAGCTGCAAAAAGGTCCGAGAGCTAGTTTTCTAGTCTTAGAACTCTCAATAACTCATTTTTGAGGTTCTAGAACTTTTGTTGAACTTCTAGAGCTACAGTTCTAGAAATTCTAGAGAATATAACTTAAAATTGTCTGTATCTATGTTTATTCTCTGGAGATGGAGATTGCCGCATTTTACCTCCAAATTATTGAAAGATGATTTGAAATGTATAACAGCTCCAGGCTAGGATTAAGGTAAATTGACTATTTCCGGAATTTTCCTGTCTATTGCAATATTTCTGAGAATATCCATTTGCTGATAGTGCATTGCTTTGAGACTGTTTTCTTCTATATAAAGATGGTATCATAGTGACAGTATTGGTAGATAGAGACATAAATGGACTGAATAAAGCAACAGAACATAAACAGAAGGAAATTCCAATAACATATTTCCAGAGGACAACATTCCAGACTGAGAAGTCAAAAGAAAAAATACTTTTGACCCTTAACTATTCCCAATAAAGTGTAATATTCTAAGAGATCCGTTGTGTTAGAAAGATAAACTGATTGTAACAAGCAAATTCTTCTTTGCAACATTGTTTCTAGCCTATTTAGCAATTATTTGTACCCGCTTTAACTGTCTTATGCAACTTCTTTAAACTGGAATAGTCAAAATTTCAGTTGCCTTTGATAACAGGTTAAGATACATAAAGGGAAAAACCTGATTTTGTCCATATTTGCGAGAGATTTCATTTGCTGTTTTATTTCTGCAACTAGACAAATCCTCATTCAGCAGGCAGCTCAGATAAGATCAGACTTCACCTTCATACTGTTGTTGTCTGTTAAACCCATTATCAGACAACAAAATTTTAGACTAGTTCAAATTCAAAGAAGTTGCTTGCAACCATTTTTAGTTGACAAAATTTTTAATAATCTTTGTCTTTTGGGATAGAAAATATTGCGGATAATGAAGTAACTGCTTGAAACAAGCAACTTTTTTTTCCCATTTTCCAAATCTTTTTTTCTTGTGGTATTTATTATAGGGGTGATTATGTAATATGTAGGAATATGTTAACCAACTACCCCTTAAATCCTGCTTTGAAATTTTCTCAAGATATAGTTCAAGGAAACATTGTAAAAAACAAGCAATTACTTCTTTTCTCACTAAAATTTCTATTTGGTTTACTTGTTATTTCAAAGCTTTTTAGCTCAGCTCAGGGTTTTCAATAAGTATTGGGTCAACAAATATTATTTGGAAACCCAACAGATTGGCCGGGGGTCAAGGATTAAGAAATTAAGGTATTTCTTAATCCATTTGGAGAGCTCTCCTTAGTGTTTTACATTGCAGATTTTCTTATATATCATAATTCTTAGAGTATGTTTTAGTTTTGTACAAATGAGACAGTAAACCCTACCATGTTTATCTTTATTCTTTTCAAAATACATTATTTTGTGTTTTTATTATTACTATGTCGAATTATTGCTTGAATATGTGCAATTTGAATGACTGGTAAATTTCAATATATATTTTTAAATCTGCCGCTGATGCATACTTAAATTTCCTCACAAATAAATTTAGAATATTTTTGTGTTTGTAATAATTATACTTAATAAATAATCAATATTAAATTGATTTTACACGAAATAACATTGGGGCCGAGATATACGTTTGGCCGACTTTCCGATGGGTCGAGTTGACCGGTCACCGTCTTAAAGACGCATTAATTGACCCAAATTACACTAAAACGCAAAAGGCTTAAAAGCTCATAAATAATTATATGTCAAATCATTCTTATCGAAATCATCGTCTTTTTTAATGCAAAGTCTAAGAAACCACGATTGTCTTCAGTAGAGACTTTTTTCTTTTTAGTTTGGCGTCCATGTTTACCAACGTGTGAAATCAATTTCGTATCGTTGTATATGATTGGATGACTGGTTTAAAGTATCCAATGATAGGCCTCGTAACATGGATACGCAAATTAGACGGGTTTCGCGGTAAATAAACCGGTGGTGGGGGAAAATATCACCGGTGTCGCGGTAAAACTTATATGGCATTAAAGCTTTATTTTGTAAACAAAAAGTGACTGACATTTCTAAATTCCGGTGAAAACAACCGATCAAAAGTTAATTTCAACCGATGTTTTAGATCGGCAATCGGTTATTAATGAAAACCCTGTCAGCTGTATTTTTTTTTTCATATAATCTCTAAAGTATTCTCATAGCCTTGTTGTCTACAATGATGTTGTCAATGATCAAATACTTTGACAAAAATTATGTTATTTCTGGTATCACTAAAGGCATTCACTTTAAAACATGGAATGTTGTGTTCATTATCAAAAGAGCAATCTATACTATCAAGGTAGAAAACTTAATGGATTTTTTGAAAATGATCCCCCCCCCTTTTTAGCTCAGGTATTTTGATCGTCCTCTGTGTGTCGTCCGTCCTGTGTCAACAAACTTAAAATGACATCTCCTCCCAAACCACTGGGCGGATTTCAACCAAATTTGAGAGGAATGTTTCTTGGGTGGTGCCCTTTAAAAATTGCTAAATGAATTGAAATCTGTTAAAAACTCTGGTTGCCATGGCAACAAAACTGAAATTTTAATGAAAACTTTAAAAATTATCTCCTCCTGACCCAGAAGGCGTAGAGCCTTGATCTTTGGCATGGTGCATTAGTACAATGACCTCTTTCAGAATTGCTAAAATCATCGCATTGGTTGGTATGGTAACATAAGTTGATTTTAGTTAAATGTTAAAAGAGGTCTTCTCCCGACCCAGTTTGTATTGGGCCTTGAGGAAAAAAAGAGCCTTATCTCAGGTGAGTGCCAGGGCCACTGGCCCTCTTGTTTTGCTGTAATGTTAGACACCTACAGGCATTGCTCTGATTAACCCATTCACACTCAATGATGCCCTTCAAGAAAAATAAGTGGGAAAACATTATGTAGAATGAAGAAATTGCTTGTTCCAAGCAATTTCTTAACCATACACGATGGTTTCTACCCATAAAGTTAAAAAACCTAAAATTTCATGAACTAGTTTAACCCATTCCCACACAAGAAAGCTTTTTGATGCCTCCCATGAAAAAAGGCTTTGGAAAACATTATGGAAAATGAAGAAATTTCTTGTAATAAGCAATTTCTATATTTTCCTTATTATTTCTATCCCAAAGACTTGATATTGTCCTTTGCAACTTCTTTCAATTTGAACCAGTATAAAATTTTGTCGTCTATTAATGGGTTAAATTGTTGTCTGCCACGCCCTTCAATTTGGACCAGTCTGAAATTTTGTCATCTGTTTAGAGTTTCATGATCTGGTAATGAGTCAAACTTTAATTGTGAAAAATCATTTTCTTCTGTTGCAGGTTATGAAAGAGACATTCCATTTAGTAGTCGATACAGTTACATTGGTAACCACGAAAATGAGTTCAATCTTCAGATCGTAAATGTTAGACTAGAAGATGATGCTAGATATGAGTGTCAGGTTGCCCCTGCTCCCAACAACCCAGGGCTTGTTGCTGGTGCTACTCTTAAAGTGCTTGGTAAGTCTGAGCTGCTTACTCAGTAGATATATGTACAAACGGAAAAGTTTAAAAATGCAGTAATGATTGTTTCTTGATGACATTGTAGGGAGCATCAAAAATAGTCCTATCAAAAACAAATTTAGGGATGTGAATGAACCTAGTATGATCAGGTAACCAAAGAAGAAAATATAGGAGACTAACCTGGATATAAACCATCTTAATTGATCTTTTTATGCTCTCCATAACCCATTACCACACGAGAAAACTTTAGACTGGTCCAAATTGAAAGAAGTTGCATATGACAATTTAAACTTAGTGTAATTTTAGATTTTTTCAACTTTCTGGGTAGAAAACATTGTGGAAAATGAAGAAATTGCTTGTCCCAAGCACTTTTTTCATTTGACAGAATGTTTTCCTTATTGTTTTCTTGGAGGGTGCCAAAAAGCATCATTGTGTGGGAATGGGTTCATGCAGCTCTTGAACAGATTTTCATGAAAAATTGTTATCGGAAAATTATCTGCTTTTCGAATAGTTACTAATGCTATTTTCACAATAAATATTCTTTTTCCTGATTAAATGTATTAAATTCACCTTAGATTTGATATGATATAACCGATTCACCCTACTTTGAAACATCGGAACTTATCTGGTGAGGTCATTGGTCAATGGGTGATGTTGATAACAACTGAATTGCTAGCGGAAACCCATGAGGTAATTTATAGGTCATGCAAACCATAAATGAGCAATATTTGGCTCAAGTGACAGGTACCTTAATATAGGCCACAAATCTACCTAATGGCGCTTTTGGATCCATTTGTGGAAAAAGGATAGCCTTTAAGTTACAATTTTTCTGAATCTTTATAGTGTAAAACCTATCCCTTACCCTAGTAGTGAGCACATGAGAGATACAGACTATAACCCATTACCACACAACACAATTTGAGACTTGTCCGAATTCAAAAAAGTTGCAGACGACAATTTTTAGTCAATGAAATAATAAAAACTCTGTATTTCGTTGTAGAAACATTGTTGAGAATGAAGGAATTGTTTCTTAAAGCAATTTCTTCATTTTATTATGTTTGATCTCTAAAGCTGTTTTGCTTAAGGGTCGTCAAAAAGCATCATTATTTGGGAATGGGTTAAAGTGGCTCTGATGTAGTCAGAAAACAAATACAATGGCCCAACTAGGATTCAAACTATCAAGTGTCTGCTCACAGGGTAAGTGCTTTACCAGTTGCAATTACTTCTAGAAATCATACAGAATTTAAGATCAAAAGCATTTGATTTTATACAGTAATTATCTCACTATCAAAGATTTATGCTACTTAGCTATGAGCCTGCTATCATTTTCTAATTTCTTATATCAAATTCTATCACTCCTTCTATCACTCCTTTGTTTGTTTGAATGGCTTCTCTCGCTCAAATCTTTTAGCTATATTATTGCAAAGTTTGTATAACATAAAAATGGATTAACCCATTCCCACACAAATACACTTTTGGATGTTCCACAAGAAAAAAGAGTTGGAAAGAATGATGGAAAAAGAAGAAATTGAATGTTTCAAGCGATCTCTTCATTTTCCACAATATTTTCTACCAAAAATGACAAAGATTTTTAAAAAATTATCATTTACAAATTGTTGTCTGTAACTTCTTTGAATTTGGACCAGTCTAGAATTATGCCGTCTTGTAATGGATTAAAGAGTACTTCAGAAAAAACAAGCATCTATCATGCTTTTACTCTTAATCTTTTTTGCACATGCCTTTGCAACCAACATATCATCCTAGAGGCAGATTTGTTACTATTTAATTCATTATTGTGGAATTTTCACCCTTTAAGCTCACCTAAGCACAATGTGCTCAAGGTGAGCTTTTGTGATCTAGCTGTATCTGTCTTCCATTGTTCAGCTTCCGTTGTGTGTCAACATCTTTGGGGGACTCTAGAGGCCACAATTTAAGGTCAATAGTCCTGAAACTTGGTAAGAATGTTTGTATCCATGAAACCTCAGACAAGCCAATCTGGGGTCACTTGAGGTAAAAAACTTAAGTCACAAGGTCAAATCATAGAAAAACCTTTGATGCTCTCTAGAGGTCACATTTTTGCCTCCAATATCTTGATACTTGGTCAGAATGTTTTTGTGTGTAAGATTTTGGTCTAGTTCTATGTTGGGTCATGTAGGGTCAAAAACTAGGTCATAGGGTCAAATCTTGGGAATGGACTTGTATGCAATCTAGAGAGCACATTTTTGCCTCAAATCAATTGATATTTGTTCAGAATATTTGTCTGCATAATGTCACAGTCAATTTTTAGCGGTTTTGAAGATTCAAAATCAGTATTTCCACATTTCATGCATTTAGGTGTACGATTATCAACCCATTGGTGGTAAACATATGTTGGAAAGGATATTTGTGGTGATGGGGGATCAAACTTGTGACCCCTATCGCCACAGCAGAGAAAGATAGTCATGAAGGGAGTATTCTGTTATTATGGCTTGAGCTGCACTGCTTATGATTCTTTGTTGCACATAGGTGATTAGTTATGCTGGAAATTAATGTACAGTTATAAAGAAAGCAAACTAATGAAAATACATTTTGTGTGTGTGTGTGGCTTTACTGACTCATCTTGGTGATGTAGACATTATCATTAGTGCGGTTACTGATTGGTTAACAAAATCGCACTTAGGACTTTCAGTCCTTTGATTATATTGGGTCCCACATAAGACCTCCAAGAAAAAGGCTGTTAAAAACATTGTATTTAAAACAAAAAAAAATCCTTGTAATAAGCAATTGCTTAAATATCAACTATGTTTTCTATCCCTTAAGACAGATTTTTAGAATTTCATCAACTACAAATGTCACAAATAACTTCTTAGAAGTTGGGCAAAACTAAATTTTGTTTGTCGATAATGGGTGAATACACTATGTACAACATGTAAGAAGGACCCATCATTTGGAAGCGCACACATTTAGCAGCCTGTACAGCCACAAAGTAAATGTAGAATATTTCTTCAGTGCACGAGCAAAATGTCATAACTGCAATTTTGATAAAGCTGTAGTAACGACAGTTTGCTCATGCATCAACGATATAAACGAAAGTTCTAAAAAGGATGAATCAGAATGCATAATAGCCAACCCAAGTCTATCAAGCTGTAAAATTGGGAAACATTGGGTTGAAACCACTGCCTCTCTTTCAGGGACATGAGAACGCCTAGTCTGTGACCGAATCCATAAGCTTAAAGCTTTCGTCAACGTCAAATCAATATAAACTTAAATGACATAATTATTACAATAAACGCAATATTTTAAGAACACATCGTTACTCAGCCTTGAATTTTTAGCTAGCAATGTGTCAGATTTGATTGCTCAAGTTAACAGACAACGTTGTGAGGTCTTGTAAAAGTTCAACGAGTGCAAACTGCCACTGGATGCTTAACCTCCAAATCAATTGAATGCCTATGTCATAAAAGTAGTTCTTAAGCGTTTCGGGAATGTTGTAAACTCTATTCAAATTGTAGAGTACTTTTTCCAAAAGCATGCTGTTTAACCCATTCCCTATCAATTCCGTTTTTGAGCATCTCAAGAAAAAAAGCTTTGGAAAATGTTTACCTACAAAGTAGGCTATGGGAAAGATGGTGAAGCATTTATGAAACAATTTCCCTGTTATCTCTTAGCTATGTATTTCATCACAGACAGATTTTCTGGGATTACCATGCCTCATTACAACACATAAATTCACAGAAAACACACTTTATGGTATACTGGGGATTTTATGTGGAATTTTCAAGCCATTAATTAAGAGTCAGTAGATAATGGTGATCAACAGGCCATAAGATGGAATACAAAATAAAAGAGGAATCTAGAAACGAGGTGTCTACTGATTGAAAATTTGCACCTCAAAAATTAATATGTCTTTACAATATATTGAAAAAAACCCAAAAAACCACCCAACTATATTTAGTAGAACAAATTGTCAAAAAAGTGTTTTTTCTGTATATCACTTTCTTCAAAAACAGTTTAATATACGTGACTCATGTTTGGGATACAGGCATCTTCCATGCATAAGTTGGTTGTAAGGTTTAGTTCATCCATTAAGTTCAAGGTCACTTATCAAGGTCACCCCCCCCCCAAAAAAAAAAAGCTGTACATGGTCATGGTGTTTCACACATCTTATTATTGGGTAGTAATAATAAGCTGAACTGACATGTGAAACACACCTTCTTGAAAATAATTTTTGCATTATGACAGTTGACCTATCTGGCCCCTCCCTCTTACTATGTTGGCCCCGCCCATTGACCCCCTACAAGCTGTTCCAATTTGATTTTAAAAGGTGTTATTTTGCAGAAAGTATGACAAGTAGCATGTAACAAAAGTAGAATGGTTGGTTAGCGACCTAAGCAACCTGTAGTTATGGTGTTTAAAGCACCAGACTAACAAAATTGCTTCAGATATTTGATTGATTGATTGATTGATTGAATGGGGTTTAACGCCACTTTTAACAGTATTTCAGTCATATCGCAGAAGCTGGAGCACCTAACAATGAATTCCTGGTATTTGTCACACCAGTACTACCACTATATTCTTTTCTAGCCTCCAACTGCTATCCTGCTATCCAACTTACGTTTAAGATTATCAACCCATTTGTGAGAGACAAATGTCGGAAAGGATATGAGCCGCCGTCCGGGGATTTAACCCATTACAGATAAATGATGGCTAATGTTGGAGTTCAAAGTTAATCTCCAGTGTAAATGAATAATTTCATTGTTTGACAATTTGATTGACAGGCACAATGGGTAAATTGCATCATGATGTTACTAGCGTCAGCATGTTCATTTTTCAGTATTTGATAGTTGAAAATGTATGCATGCTTTAACCCGTTCCCACACTATCCCCCTTTTTAATTCCTATCAAGTAAAAAGCTTTAAAGCATTTTAGAAAATTAATGAATTGCTTGAACAAGCAATTTCTTCATTATCAACAATGTTTTCTACCAAAAAAGACAACAAATTTTGAAACTTCAAATTGTTGTCTGCAACTTGTTTGAATTTGAACAAGGCTAAAATTTTGTCATCTAGTAATGGGTTATAATGTTTCGGGTTTTTTTTTTTGCCAATATAGCTCAAGCGTTGAGAAAGAAACTTTTAACTTTCTAATTGAACTTCTTGTATTTCAGTTCCTCCAAATAATCCAGAGATAGTGGACCATCAAAATGGTTCAACTGTTGAAGTTTTGTTCACCCAAAGTGTCCTACAGCTCACCTGTATTGCTAAGAATGCCAGACCAGCTGCCATCCTCAAATGGTTAAGAAATGGAGAGGAAATCACTTCAGGGATAGAGTATACCATCGAACCAATACAGGGTGACAAGAGGGAAAATGCTAGAAGTGTCCTTGTAATACAGCCTAAATACCCTGATGATAATGGGGCTGCTTACTCGTGTCAAGCGATTAATGCAGCATTAGTTAGTGGGCCATTACAAGTCATGGTTGTGCTGAGTGTGCAATGTAAGTATTCTTTGATTTTTTTGGAATTTAACTCAGAAATACTTGTCAAAAATTGGTCCAATTGCAAGAAAAACAACTTCAAATTGATTAAATTTTTAAAGTCTTTGTGGGTAGAAAATATTGTTAAAGATGTTAAAGATGAAGAAATTGTTTTATTTTCCTCAACGTTTTCCTAAGTATTCTACTCGAAGGGCGTAAAAAAGCTGTGGGAATGCATTAAGTCATTAAGTGGAGGGTAGATCCAGATGAGTTTCAAATATCTGTCATTCTAGGTGGAAAACAAAATGGAAAATGCAAAAATTGCATATAACAAGCAATTTCTTCATTGCCATATTGCTTTCCTATACCATTTTCTATCGGGTTGTAAAAAAAGAGGGATTTTGTGATAATGGATTGAAGTAAGATGAAAAGGAACCCAGCAGCTACAACCCAGAGTGTGCCAGACATAATCAGTCATAGATTGTTTAAAATATGTCCGTCACACATTGATTACAGATGATTGGGCCGTCAACGGCTGCCATCATCCAATCATCAAGAGAGATTCCTGTTTAAAAACCTGTCAACACTCAGTCACTTCACCTTAGATAATCATGATAAATGTTTTCTAGGAATTATGTGGTTTGTAACAAAAGGTTTTGTTCACCTTTCTGAAGGTTTGTGGGTCTACGTTCTGTATTGTATGTCTTCTATGCTGTGTCAGGAACCATTCTACAGTCTAAAATTCAAGGACTTAGAGCAAATCAAAGTAAAGGTCTATACATGGAATAGATCCATACTATAACCTCAAAATATATTAAGTAAAAAACTAGATATATAAGAAATTAGTAATTTTTTGTTGCTATTTTTCTTTTTTTTCTTCTGTGTGAAATACTTGTTTTGAGCTTGACTGTCTTTGGTAAAAACCTGTAGTTAACCCAATACCAGAAGGCAAAAATTTAGACTTGTACAAATTGAAAGGAGTTTGCAGACTTTATGAATTTATAGATTTATTCAACTGTCAAGGTAGAAAACATTGTGAAAAATGAAGAAATAGCTTATTATCGTTATCTTGAGGAGCATCAAAAAGCATCTTTTTGTGGGAAGGCTGTTGTACTTATTGTCACATGTATGAAAGCATTAGGAGACATGTTGCTATAGCTTTCTTAAATTTCCATTTGAAATACCACAAAGCTCATTATCAAAAGTACAATGAAGTGAAGAAGGCATATAAATAAATCAACTTCTGGAGGAATTATGTCCCCTTTTTAGCTCATCTGAGCACGAAAGGCTCTGGGGGAGCTATTGTGATCAGTCATCGTCCGTCGTCCGTCCGTCCGTCCGTTCACAATTACAAAAAAATCTTCTCCTCCTAAACTAACCATGGAATTTCAACAAAACTTCACAGAAATGATCCTTAGGTCATGCTCTTTCAAAATACCTCAAAGAATTAAAATCCATGAAGAACTCTGGTTGCCATGGCAACGGAGTGAAAAAACTTAAAAAATCTTCTCCTCCAAAGCAGTAAGGCCTAGAGCTTAGATATTTGGTACAAATCATCATCTATTGACCCTATACCAAAATATTTCAAAGAATTACCCTATTCTGATAATTAGCCCTTTACTGGACGATGCCTGATTTTACAAAGAAATAAAGAAGGAAATCTTTAAAAATCTTCTCCTAAACCATAAGGCCAAGAGCTTTTATATTTGGTACAAATTATCAACTATTGACCTTCTACCAAAATACTTCAAAGAATTACCGTATTCTGAAAATTATCCCTTTTCTTGGCGATCCCTGATTATACATAGAAATAAAGAGAAAAACTTTAAAAATCTTCTTCTCCCAAACCATAAGGCCTAGAGCTTTGATAATTGGTACAAATCATCATCTATTGACCCTCAACCAAAATACTTCAAAGGATTACCGTATTCAGAAAATTAGCCCTTTTCTGGGCAATGCCTGATTTTACATAGAAATAAAGAAGGAAATCTTTAAAAATCTTCTTCTTCCAAACCATAAGGCCTAGAGCTTTGATATTTGATATACATCATCATCTTATGACCCTCTACCAAAATACTTCAAAGAATTACAGTATTCTGATAATTAGCCCTTTTCTTTGTGATCCCTGATATTACATAGGAATAAAGAAGGAAATCTTTTAAATTCTTCTTCTCCCAAATCATAAGGCCTAGAGCTTTGATATTTGGTACAAATCATCATCTTTTGACCCTCTACCAAAATACTTCAAAGAATTACCGTATTCTTAAAATTAGCCCTTTTCTTGGCGATCCCTGATTATACATAGAAATAAAGAGAAAAACTTTAAAAATCTTCTTCTCCCAAACCATAAGGCCTAGAGCTTTGAAATTTGGTACAAATCATCATCTATTGACCCTCTACCAAAATACTTCAAAGAATTATCATACTCTGAAAATTAGCCCTTTTCTGGGCGATGCCTGATTTTACAAAGGAATAAAGAAGGAAATCTTTGATAATCTTCTTCTCCGAAACCATAAAGCCTAGAGCTTTGATATTTTGTACATATCATCAGCCATTGACCCTCTACCAAATTACTTAAAAAAATTTAGCCCATTTCTGTGTAACCCTGATTTTAGTTAGGAATAAATAATGATATCTTTGAAAACCTTCTTCTCTTAAACCATTAGGCCTAGAGCTTTTATACTTGGTATGTATTGATGTCTATACTTCAAAGCATTACCATATTCAGTAAATTATTGGTATATGGTGGGATCATCAATATACCTAGGATTAAAAGAAAAATCCTATACATCTTCTCCAAAATAATTAGACAGAGGGCTTTGCTATTTTGTTTATATCATAAAGCCATGAACCATCATACTCAGGGGAGTGATTTAGGACCATCATGGTCCTCTTGTTTGACTTGTGTTTGAATTTTGGTCCATTATGAAGCATGCAGTGTTCTCGTTCTAACATAAGTCATACTTTGATTTGCCAACTTCAGCTTTCATCCCATTACCTGACCAAATTATAGACTGGTCCAAATTCAAAGGTGTTGTAGATGACAAAATAAAGTTTATGAAATTAACTAATTTTCTGGGTTGAAAAATTGTGTAAAATGAGGAAATTGCTTGTTACAAGCAATTTCATCATTTTACACAATGTTTTTCAAATTGCTTTTCTTGAGGGATGTCATAAAGCATCATGAATTAAAACTTACACAGAAGATAGTTTAAAATTTTCATTGTTCAAAGGTACAAACTCAACAAATCTCATCTTTTGCTGTAAAACCCATTAAAACAGCTAAACTAAAAACTGACATATCGTGCTAAATTATCTTATTTAAATTAGACTAGACCATGGTCAGTTTTTATTTCTGTTATATCTAAAACTCTCCTAAACCCCTATCTGAAGACTAGTAAAGCTTGATCAATAGAAAGTAATAAAGTTTCCAAGTAGACAGTGTTCTTGTAATGAATTCATCTAGTGTAACTTGTCAAGGCTCACTGAAAAATAAAGTGATGAGTCTAAGACATGCTCTATCTATTGTCTTAGGATATATTGCAGATACTTGCTAGTCACCTTAGGATAGATTCTTTATTCGTCTTGCTTTGTCAATTAACCCTTGTCATGCTGAACCTGGAATATTCCTGCATTGGCAGGAGGTATAGGCAAAGATCAGCCTGCACATTTGTGCAGTCAGATCTTGAACAATACCACCTGCTTGTCCATTTGAAGCCACATTCATTTGTAGGATACATTTTCAAGAAAATATGAACCAACAATTAATGCTTCCAGTGATTTCAGCCCTTTGATATTACTGCAATATTCTGTAGAGAATTTTATTCAGTATGACATGGTTTAATTGCACCAATTGACGGTTCACTGGCACTGACTCTGTGGGCCATAGGAGTTTCACTTCCATTTAGCCCTTTCCTGTTTAATCCCTGCTTTTTACGTCCCTGTGGTTTTAAACTTTGGAAAACAATGTGGAAAAAGAAGAAATTGCTTGTTAAAAGCAATTTCTTCTTTTCCACGAAATTTTCTACCCCACTGAATTGTTAATTTACAAATTCAATCCACTTTAAATTTTTGTCTTGAAAACCTTTGAATTTGGACAGGTCTAAAATTTAACAAAACAGGGTTAAACAGCATTACATTTGTATTTTGCAAAGTTATGCCAATAACATGTAACAAGAAAATAAAATCACTGGTCATCAACCTAAATGTAGTAACTATAGATTGGTTAAAAAAGCCTCAGATAATGTTGACCAATATCGGCGTACAAAGTTCACTTCCAGTCTGTATGAAAGATTTGATTGGTTGATTGATTCATTGAATAACAGACGTGATTGGTCAATTAGGCTGGAGATACAAAATTAGCATTTGCTGCTGGTGCTAAAACAATAACTATTAAAATAGGAGTATTAAATTTTTATGCAGTCTTGGTATGATATATTCTGATAATACTCTAGTCACAACAAAATATCCCAAAGTACAGAAAATATTTTTAAACAAAGATAGTGATACATGCAAGTTTTCCTTGCAGTTTGTTTTTGAAAAAGAATACAGGACAATTTTTTTTTCTGGTTTCAGCTTCACCAGCTGAAAGCAGAGAGCTATTTATGGTGTTGTGTCTGATTTTTGTCAGTGTGTGCGTAAACTTCTTCTCAGAAAATATTGAACAGAGTTCAACCAAATTTCATTGGATGATCTTTGGGCAATGCTTTATCAGATTCCTTCAAAGAATTTTAATGGGATGGAAAACATGGCTTTTATAGGCAGGACTAATTTCCATGAATGATCAAAAAACAATGAATGAATTACAACTAAATTTTACAGGAATTATCCTTTGGTGACCCTTTAACAGGTTCCTTGAAATTTGGATAAAAAATATAGCTTTTAATGAAAGGACCAATGTCTAATTATGAACTTAAGTGAAAACTTTAAAAATCTTTTTTGTCAGAAACCAGTCGATGGATTTCAACATTTTAAAAATGATCAGTGGGTGACACATGGGTTTTATTCACAGAATTTGGCTCTGTTAAAAATGGGGCTTTAATGGGCAAGGTTTATATCCATGTATGGTAAAGGCTTACATATGATTTCAGAAAATTAGAATGTACTCCAATCATGACCCCATTCAATATTTTTGTCAAAATATCACTTGAAGAAATTTGTGTTATAAATTTTCAAAAGGTATCACTTTCTTGTGGCCAGTACAGGTTTACTTGGAAGGATATTTTGTTCCCGGAAAATACCTTTAAGATAAGTAAATTCAGGCCAGTGGAGCAAGTCAGTCACTCTAGTGCCTCTAGTATTTATAGACAATGATTTTGTTATAAAAACATTAAAACTTTACTATTCATTTTATGCCACTTATCAAATTAACCCATTACCAGTTGGCAGAACTTTAAACTGGTCCAAATTAAAAGAAGTTGCATCTGACAATTTTAGGTCAATAATATTTTAAAAAATCTGGGTCCTTTGGGGACCTTTAATAAGCAATTTCTTCACTTTCAATAGTGTTTACCAAGGCTATTTTCTTGAGGGGTATAAAAATCAAAGTATTGAAAGTAATGTAAGCTAGCAAAGCATTGTTCTGTTAAGTAATACAAAATGAGAAAATCTTAGCCTGGTTCAGATTGAAAGCTATCAAAAATTACACTTTACTAGCCCAAAAGCAGGCATCAGTTGGAATAGGTCAACCAAGCGATCAAACTAAAATACCATGATAGAATTTCTATCCTATATACATATGTAGCAATAAAACCAGACAAGTTGGCAAGAACAGGTTTCCTATCTATGACAAGAGTTCTCAGATTTTTATAATTTATGGTGCTGGTTTGTTGATGTAGTCTGAATGGTTTGTCAGAAAAAATAAGCTGTTCATTAACTCTTTGTTATTTAGTCGACCATTGTCTTGGACTGTGCCAAGTTATTATTACCCTTAATAGAGAAAACTTAATAGTGTTTTTAACCAAGTTTTCCACTTCACAAATTTTGGACTGGCCCTAATTCAAAGAAGTTGCAGATTGCAATTTATGAAATTTGAAAATCTTTTCCGTTTTTGGTAGAAAACATTTTGGAAAATGAAGAAATTGCTTGTAACAAGGAATTCCTTCATTTTCCACAATGGTTTCTCAAGCAGTTTTCTTGAGGGGTTTATCAATCTTCGGTCACGACAAATATTCTTTTTGACTTTTATCTCCCACCAATGGGTTGATAATAGTAAATCTAAGTGGGATGAGTAGCTGGAGGCTCACAAAGTTTGTATTGGTAGTGCTGGTGTGAGAAATACCAGGAAACTATTGATATGTGCGCCAGCTGCTGCAATATGACTGAAATACTGTTAAAAAGAGGTGTTAAACCCCATTCAATCAATTAATTGATCTCAAGGAGTGTAAAAAGGAGGTAATTGTGTCAGAATGAGTTATTTAGATAGGTGATTGTCAGTGGCTGACAGGTGGGGTTAATTTTACCTAGTGTGCACAGCTACTGCTACAATTCTTGACAGAATTTGATGTTTGTCTTCTTATGACCTAGCGCTTATTATCAGCGTTTTTGGATTCCATTCTGTGTTATGCAAAATGGAGACTCAATGTCAAAATTCTTGTGTGCTCAACTACTCCTACAATTCTGGAGTTCCTACAACTTTTATGAGAGCTTTGGATTATTTCAACCAATTCCAACACAGCCCTACTATACAAATTTTATGACCCTACACACACACACAAAAATGAAAATAAAATTGAAAATATGCAAATTGCTTTTTAAAGCATAGATTCTTGTTACATGCAGTTTCTTCAATTATAGTGAGCTCTTTGTGAGACAAAGTTGTCTCTATTTCAAGGTTCTCTATCATAGGTAAATGTTCCATTTTAACCCATTCCCACACAATGACGCTTTTGGACGCCCTCAAGAAAAACAGTTTCACAAACATTGTGGAAAATGAAGAAATTGCTTGTAACAAGCAACTTCTTCATTTTCCACAATGTTTTCTATCCAGAAAGTGTCATCTGCAACTCCTTTCAGTTCAGACCAGTCTAAAATTCTGTTGTGTGGTAATGGGTTAAACAAGCTATCAGAAAGCTCCAAGGTCAAGGTCACAGCTAAAGGTAAAACATTCAGCGGCTTGAGGTCTTTCTTAGGTTTACATTGTTTCCTGCCAAGAAAGACCAAGGTATCAAAGATTCTATCAACCTTTGATTGAGCAATCGATGGCCCTGCCCACTTACTCAGTAGGCCACTCCCACTTACTCCAACAGGAAGTCCCACTTCGATTTTTACAGGCATTATTATGCAAAATTTATTGCAAGCAGCATGCATTAAAAATGTGAATAGTTGGTTGGCGACCTAAACGCCAAACCAACAAAAAAAATTTAAAAGACGGCAGCCAATGTCAGAAATCAAAACTCATTTCTGATCTAAATCAATAATTTCATTGGTCAACTAGTTATTTGATTGATAGCCATGATTGGTCAATTGTCACACACAACTTCTTCAAATTTTGATCACCACTGATCACCACTGTCAATCAAAAAATTTGTTGACCAATCATATTGTTCATTACGATTGGAAATTAAGTTTTAACTCCGACAATTTTATGTTACGAATTTTGTTGGTTTGAAGACAAAGCCATAGTCCCTGCAATTTAATGAAGCTATAGTTATGACATTTAGGTTGTACATCAACAATTTGTTTTGTGTTCCTGACAATATATTATGCAAACTAATGGTGTTTGATATCTCAGTCAAAATAACTTCTTTGAGGTCAGATGGCATGGCCAGCAATCCATCTATTTCTTCTTTTCATGATTTTATATAAGAGATGAAGAGAATATTTTTTGTTTTCATGGAGGTATGAACCGAAAAAATCAATCACACTGTATGAATACGCGAAGCGGATTCATACATAAGTGTGATTGGGTTTTTCGGTTCATACCTCCAAGAAAAAAAAAAAATTCCCTTCATTTCTTATAATTTAATAGCATCGAGTGAAAAAAGCAAAAAACCTACATCTTTTGATACCTTTTTGTATGGGACTATTTTTTGTGGAAGCATACAAAATCACTGCGTGCTCAAAATTTTGTTCATGGAGGCTTGTTTTTGATAGACGAAACTAACAATTAAATTATTTTCTATTCTAAAAGATATTCTTTCCATATCTTTATCTGCTTCTTGAATTATTTCTGAAACATTTTAGATTACCCTATAATTTAGTTTATTGGTTTACAATTTTTTGTTTCATTTTTTCAGATCCTCCTGGTCCCCCTATTATTACTGGATACAAGACCAATGAAGCTGTACGAATCAACGATACAGTCATTATGACCTGTACGTCCTCTGGTGGTAATCCTCTGGCACAAGTAGCGTGGTTCCGTAATAGTATGCAAGTTGATTTCTCCTACACAGTCCAACAGCGGGAAGAGAAGACAGTGAATGAAATGATTATAGATGTGGAGCGAAGTGACAATGATGCTGTTTTTCGATGTGAAGCATGGAATGTTGTTAATACCAATAATCCTATGTCAGAATCTAGAAAACTAGTTGTACATTGTAAGTATGACATATTTTCTGTAACATTATCTAGATAGGCCTTAACATCTGTATTCACCATCCATAATAGTATGCATATCCAATTAACCAATTGCAGCTATCAATCAAATAATCAGTTGACCAATGAAATCATTCATTTAGACTAGAGGTTAACTTTGAACTCTGACCTTGGCCGCCATTTATGTTGATTTGGCAACATAAACATTGTAACTACAACTTATTCAAGCTGTAGTTACAATGTTTAGGTCACCAACCAACCATTTTATTTTTTTCGTACACACTACTGGCCATAGATTTTGCAAATTAATGTCTTTTAAAATTGAAGTGGAGCTTCATCTAGAAGTCAATGGGCAGGGTCGACAAAGTAAGTGGATGGATCCATTAATTGGCCAATTAAAGGGCACTGATTGGCTGAGACATATCATGATTAATTTTGGTTTTGAATTTGATTGAATGCCTGTGAATACCATTCAAAATACTGAAAAAAAGGTGAAAATATGACTTAAATTTTTTATCTCGCCTAAGCAAAACATGCTCATGTTGAGTCGTCGTGATGAGGAAAAGTCCATAATCAACAATTCGGTGGTACCAATATATTATAGACATTCTGAACAATGTCAAGTGAAAAGGGGCCTTACTGGCACTTTCCTTGTTCCCACTCCAGAGGTCACAATTTAGGCCAAATCTTTCTCAAACTTGCTGAAAATGATTGTATGGTCATGAGAAAGAAATCTATAGAGTATGGTATTTTTTTTTACTAATATTAACCCATTCCCACACAAGAAAATTTTAGACTGGTCCAAATTGAAAGAAGATGCAGACGCCAATTTTAAGGTAATGAAATTCTACAATTCTTTGTCTTTTAGGGTAGAAAACATTTTGGACATTGAAGAAATTGTTTGCATCAAGCAATTTCTTCAATGTCCACAATGTTTTCCTAAGCTTTTTTGTTGAGGGGCGTAAAAAGGAGGGCTTGTGTGGGAATTGGTTAAGGAAAAAGTTTTATTTGTGCAGATTGTTTTTGAACTACTATCGTTACTGAACTACAAAAGCTATATTTCAATTTGAAAATATAGCTTTTGTTCTTCTATCAATGAATGATAAATCGCTCTTACGCTGAACTAAACAATTATCCTCTTGTATATATGTGAGCTAGCCTTACTTCCACAAAAGTAAGGAAATCTTCATGAAGTTACATTTCATTGTAAAACACATAATTTTTCAATTGCATATAATGAAAGAAGACAATATGCATATTTTGCATGTGTTTCCTCAATTATTTAGACTCTCCTACAATATGAATTGATGTTACCATGTAAAATAATGGAAACAAATATCTTGTTATGTATTCAAAAGGCAACAAATCTGATTACAAACACATTTAATGTCATTCAATGTTTTGTCCTGAGATACAAAATGTAAAATCTTAAGAAAAGCTACCATAAATCAGCCTTTTGGGATCGGACATTTTATGTTTTATTTGTCTCTCTTTCTTTATTCTTATAATGCACCTCCATTTAAGGTATGATTTCTAGTCTAACATCAACTGAACAAATTAATTCTAAAATGGATAAACTCTAATATTCATTTACCAATACCCACACAATTCTGCTTTTGTACCCTCCAGAAGAAAAGAAGCTTTTGGAAATGTTTTGGAAATGAATTAATTGATTGTTACATGAAATTTCTTCATAATCCACTATGTTTTCTTCCCAAAAGACAAAGAATTTTCAAAATCTCACCAATTTAAGAACATTTGTCTTTAATATTGAGCTTGGACAAGTCTAAAATATTATTGTGTGTGAAAGGGTAAAGAAAATGAAAAAAAAGAAAAAAAATCATTTATGTTCCAAAAAAGAATGATGAATCATTTACTCACCATGATTCATTAAGGACAACATCAAATGCAAAATACTTCATTAAGCAGCTCTCAATGGAAGAAGTTTTTCTGGCAAAACAAATAGATTTAACGTCTTTAATGATGTAATTCAAGGCCTTTAAGCTTTTACTACAGGAAATGCTTCCAGACAACACATTGTAGAATGGGAAAATGATCCTGTCTAAATCTCCATTTTAGAATATTAACCCTTGATCCTAGAATACTCTTTCTTTAGTAGGAGGTATAGACTAAGATCAGCCTGTGCATATGTGCAGTCTGATCTCAGTATATACTTTCAGTTTGTCCTTTAGCCCATTACCAGATTGCAAAATTTTAGATTGGTCCAAATAACGAATTGCAGATGACAAATGTATGAAATTTTAGATTTTTTCATCTTTCTGGGTAGAACACATTGACAAAAATAAAGAAATTGCTTGTCATATACTATTTCTTCATTTCTCACAATGTTTTCTAAACCACTTTTCTTACGGGGCAACAAAAAGCGTCATTGTGAAGGAATGGGTTATGTCAAATTTAAGAAAAATAAATTCATAAATAAGTCATATTGACCCATTATCAGGCTACTCAGTGCTTTGATTTTAAACTTGTCCTGTTTTACAAAATTGCAGACCTGTCTAAACGTTTTGTAGACAAAAATTGAATTTGGATTCAATTTGGTAAATAGCCATTCAGTAGGGTAGAAAATATTTTTGAAAAAGAAGAAATTGCTTGTTACAAGGATCTAGGATCAGATTGATCTTTGGCTATACATCCTTATAAAATAGGATTGTTCTGGATTAGGCTTAACTTTCAGCTTATGCTCTTATAATCTGCAGCTTCTTTACTTATAACTGAATTTTCAATTGTTTCAGTTCCACCGAAGTCTGTGAAGATTACTGGTACAAAGGAGGCTAAGGTCAATGAGACGGTGACCTTGACCTGTACATCATCCAATAGCAATCCAGCGGCTACTATCAGTTGGATACCACAAGGAACCACGATCATACAGGACAAGACTCGTGTTGAGGCCTCACCAGACGGAGGATACATTACAATTTCTGAAATTAACGTAACACTAACTAGCCATCAAGCCAGTGCAATATATACCTGCTCGGCAACCAATAACCAGCTCGGTGTAACAGTGGCTGATACTGTTACGGTTGGGGTTTTGTGTAAGTATACTGAAAAAGCAAATAACCTCAAAGTTCACTTGGGTATTTACCAGGATACACAATTATACACTGGTCCAAATTCAAAGAACTTGCAGATGAAAATCTTAAGTAAAAGCCAACAACTTAAAGTTAATTCCTTGAGGTGCATTCTTTTCCTCTAGATTCTTAAGATTCTTTTTAAAAGTGTTCTTTAGATTAAGACTTTTAAGCAACTAAAACAAGAATGTTAAGAATTCTTAATCAGGAATTTAAGTGTACTCAGCATTGGCTTAAAGAATCAATAGCTTTGATGACATCAAATGTTTTCATTTAAAATAACAAATCCCATTCTTTAGAGGTTCTCAACAATCTTTATTATTGGATTTTTCATCTCAACAAAAAGTAAGCACCTCAGATGTAGTCTTGCCTAAAAATCTAGACCGATTGAAAATAAAAGAGGTTGCAGGCAACAAGTCAGTGTGTATTTGAATGAAAAATGAATGTTATGCAGGGGGTAAACATTGAAAGGAAAGGAGATTTTCCTTGTTTGATAATCTTTGCACAAACTGCGAGGTAAGCTAATTGTAATCGGTCATTGTCAATCGTCCATCTGTCTGGCAACATTAAAATTGTTCTCCAAAACTCTTCAAAAGTTGTTAAAAGAATCTTATTCCGTGGAAAACTCTGGTCACTTTGGCATTTGAAAATCGGAGATTTTATTAATCTTTACAAAAAAAAAAATCTCAGAAATTACATGGTCAAGGGCATTTAAATTTCATATAGTTTTCCACCAAGTTTTCAAAAATGATACCCCTGGAGTCAACACCTAATTAGAGCAAAATCAAAAGTCTTTCCCCCTTGACTATATGGCCTAATGCATTCATATTTGGTATGTAACATAAGTAGATGGTTTTGTAGTATGTTATTAAGAATTATGCCCCTGGGGTGAACACCCTAGAGGTCCAAAGTTTGGAAAAACACTCATTTATAGTAAGTTAAAAATCTAACCTCCTTAAATCTAAGGCCTAAGGTATTCATATTTGGTACATGTACTTTATTAGCAAATTAATCAGGTGAACGATTCAGGACCATCATGGTTAACAAGTGTTTTTATTTGTTCTCACTATACTGCCTTATTATGTGGCAGTTATTATTCCCCAACTGCAATGTGGGAGGTGGGTTATAGGAAGCGATTCGTCCATTTTTAGCTCATCTGAGCACGTCATCTGAGCACGTCATTATATGTGCATCAGTGTACCAGTCCAACTGAGTTTGTCCAGACTGTAACTCCTATATGTATGGATGGATTTCAAAATAATTTTGCTTAAGTGTTCTCCATCATGAGCAGATATGCCATATTATGAGGTCAAGGTTCCAGCTTAGGGTAAAAAATTCAGTGGACTTGACATGTCCCTGGTCTGAACGACTTACTAGTTCATTGTTTTATTCCATTACTGAGTTCCCCAGTATTTTGTCCAGTCTATCTAATGTAATTGTATAGACAAATTAAGTTTTATCCATGAGTAAATTAGTTGAGGATTAGATCGGCCAGACCTGTCAAATTGACACAGTACAGATGTAGACTGTCTCTCAATATGGTTAATGACAATAATATGACAGAAAACAAAACTTTCTTTCCTCTTGGAAGTGGATTGAAATCTTTATTCTCTCTTTCTTTTGAAAGATATTAATTCCAGCCCTATTGAGCAATATGCTCAACAACTTTTTTTTGACTGAAAAACTTGTACTTGTCATTAAATATTGAAGAGCAAAGATGGAGAAAACACATAGAAAATTTAAATGTAATTTTAAGATAATGATTTGACAAGCAATTTCTCCTTATCACACAAAGTTTAATATATTTTTATTTTCTAGGGCTTTATAAAGCAGGATTGTGTGGTAATAGATTAAATAAAAATTTGTTATATATTTAACTGTTCTTTGATTAAGAATTAGATACTGCAAAATTAAGATCCAAATGAAAATTATTCTGGTACCATAATAACCTGGCTTGTTACAAAATAAAAAAAAGATTACAATGTTGGTGATGAGAAAATAATTCTCAAAATAGAGAGAAAATTTATAGAAATCTTCATAATAGGTTCATTCCAGTCAATTGATTTACAGTGAATTAAAACCTTTTCCAATTTAATCATTTTTTTTACGACCATCAAGGAAAAGGTTCTCAAAACAAGTGTCAAAAATTGAATTTAAAGATAAATGTCTTTATTTTCCTTAGTGTTGTTTATTCAGAAAGAAGAAAAACGTAAAATTCTATCAACTTATAATTGTTGTCTGCAACCCCTTTACTATTGACCAGTTCAAAATTTTGTTATATGGAACTATGTTTAAATGACTAGGGTTTCTTTGATAATTTTGGAGATAGAACTCCTGTTGTAGAGAGAGCTCATATCAGGGGTCGATTATTAGAGGTTTTAATGCCATTTTCACACACACACAAAATTTACTGTTCCAAATTGAAAATTTCAAGGAAAAAATCATTGTCTTTCGGGGTAGAAACCATTGTGAAAAATGAATAAATTGCTTGTAACAAACAATTTTTTCATTTTTTTACAATGTTTTTCAAAGCTTTTTTTCTTGAGGGACATAAAAAAGCAGTAATGTGTGGGTAATATAATAGCTAGTTTACCTAATCATAGTTCCCTATCATTTCCCAAAACAGTACAACTGTAATATTCTGTCCAAGCCACAAGCTGCTCACCCTACTGATCATTAACACATTAGTAAGCTGACTTTTACCTTTGGATGGAGAGAATGTTGGCCAAGCCAGGCTCAAACCCATGACCTCAAATAGCTGCAAGAAGATTTAAGATATTAACCCATTCCCACACGATAATATTTAAGGCCAGTCCAAATTCAAACAAGCTGCAGACAACAAATCTAAGTTGATGAAATCTTTAAAATCTTTGTCTTTTGTGGTAGAAAATATTGTGAATAATGAAGAAATTGCTTGTAACAAACAATTTCTTCATTTTTCCACAATGTTTTCCAAAGCTTTCATATATGAGGGGTGTTCAAAAGGGTCATTGTGTGGAAATTATTCAATATTTTCAGATCCACCAAATCCTCCCACTATCTATGGCTATAATGAGGGAGATTCAATACGAGCTGGGCAGCTACTCAGACTGACATGTCGAAGTATGGGAGGTAATCCACCAGCAACCTTGGAGTGGTACAAAGGTAGGTATTCTTTCATTTATAAATAGGTAAAATTCAGAATGATTGACAAGTAGGCATTCAGGAACAGATATCTGATAAAATTGACATCATTTTATGTTTACAGAAGGAGTAAAAACTTAGAAGAAAGTTAAAAAAAAAAAAGAGATTTTCAAGCCTACTCTTTCATAATATCTTGGAATTTGCAATGAACTTTATCATATCTTTTAGCTTTACTGTTTCTAGAGAAAAACTGAAGTATTGCTTTGGGTAGATTTTCTTTTGTGTTGGCATCATCACCATCCAAAAACTATTATTTTATATCTCTTGTATTACTGAACAGATTCACTCAAAACTTAGAACACATGTTCACTATCAAAAGAACAATCTACACCAACAAAGTGCATAAATCTAAATGTGTTTTTATGCCCCTACCATGTTATGGCGACAGGGATATAGATTTGCCTCTTTTCGTGTGAGTGTGTGGGTATGCATATCCAATTCTTGTCCAGAGTATATCTTCCTAATTTATTGATGAATATCAAAATAACTTTGCACATGTGTTCACCTTGAAAATTACTAATGCCATGCATAGTTCTGTTTGATACTCCCAAGGTCAAGGTCTTGACAGAAGGTCAAGTGACAAAAGATTTACCTTTTCAAAATAACTTGGCACAATTGTTCTTCTTGATTAGTTGTTGTGTCATTTGTAAAGTTCTGTTGAATACCTTCAAGTTGAAGGTTACAAGCACTTAAGTGGGGGTATCAGTGTATGTAACACATTTTTGGTTAAATGAATAACCCATTACTAGACGACAAAATTTTAGACAAATTGAAAGGAGTTGCAGACGACAATTCAAAGTTTATGAAATTTTTGATTTTTTAACTTTCTGGGTAGAAAACATTGTTGAAAATGAAGAAATTGCTTATGACAAGCAATTTCTTAATTTTGAACAATGTTTTCCCAATTGTTTTTCTATTGGCATCTGCATGCAGTACTCTTGTTTTCATTTGTCTTTTATTTCTTTATACTGGTAATATTACAAGATAGTCATCAAATTAAAGAATAAAAAGCAACAAAAATAAACAAAGTACTTTATATCATAAGGTCACAAGACCGAAATGTTAAGAGAGGAAAATATGTGTTTTCCTACTGACACCTTGTACAGGTTTGATAGCAGTTAAAATTCTGTATTTGGTAACAGTGACAGATTAATACATCAAATAGGATTAGAGATATGACTGAGGTCATTACAAGAAGACCAAAGTGATCTACAGAAATGTCAAGTTTTCAAATGAGAAGAAATTTATTGAAATTGTCTAGGGACCTTCTATTTTTGAAAGATTGACAATGCAAAAACTTCCTGTAATGTTTTTAAACCAAATTAAATTTCCACACAAAAGGTATTTTGACACACTGTCAAAAATCATATTGAAAAAAAATTGTAACAAAAGGAGAAAAGGTACTTATTTGTAATTTAACCCATTCCAACTAAATCATATTTTTTCAAGCCCCTCAATAAAAATTCTTACTGAATGATTGTGGACAATGAAGAAATCGCTGGTTACATGAAATTTCTTCATTATCTAAAATGTTTGCTACCCAAAAAGGCAAATATTTTTTAAGTTTGACTGACTTGAAATTTTTATCTGCAACATGTTTCAATTTGGACCAGCTTGTATTTTGGAGCTGTAAAATATCTGACTCTAAGTATAGTTATGATGATGGATGATTATCGTGAATGATTTAACCCATTACCAGATGGCAAAATTTTAGACTGGTCGAAATTGAGAGAAGTTGCAGATGACAATTTAAAGCTTATGGAATTTGGGATTTTTTGTACCTTTTGGGTAGAATACATTGTTGAAAATGAAGAAATTGCTTGTAATAAGCAATTTCTTCATTTTCCACAATGTTCTCTAAAGCTTTTCTTCTTGGGAGCCATCCAAATGCGTCATTAAGTAGGAATGGGTTAATTGATCAGATGGTATTCTAATTTCAGCAGTAGCGTGCAGACTGTAGAGTCTGAACAGGGTTATTTCTGTTTCATCTTTCAGATGACAGTTTTACAGGTTACAGTAATTGGCCAAAAGCAGGCCCTGCCCACCTAGTCCTTTGGTCACGTCCACTGACTTTGACAGAAAGTCTAGCTTCGAATATAGATGGTGTTATTTTGCAAAATTTATGGCCAGTAGCATATCACAAAAAAAAAACAGTATAGTTGGTTGGCAAATTTAAGGTCGTAATTACAGCTTATTAGCTATATTACACCATATAAGTCGCACACCAACAATAAAGATTAAAATTGCGGCCAATATCAGAGTTCTGATTTGAATTAACGATCTCATTTGTCGACTGGTCATTTGATTGACAGACAATATAAGTCAATTATAATATACATTCTACAATACCAGTGATTAATTTGTCACACAATATTTCAGATGATCAACTGATAACCACTGGGGTCAACAATAAGACAATAGGTAACAGACCTATATCGGAACTTGTTCTAGCTACGAAGGCAGCCGACAACAACGCCCTCTATAAGTGTTTGGCATCCAACAGAGCCACACCAACACCACTAGAAGCTGTCAAGAAACTTACCGTCCACTGTAAGATATTTATATCTAAATTAAAAAAATTAAACCATTCCAACACTATGACACTTTTTACGCCTCTTGAGAAAAAAGCTTTGGAAAACGTAGTGTAAAATGAAGAAAGACAAAGATTTGATCAACTAAAAATTATCGTCTGCAGCCTCTTTGAATTTAGACTAGTCAAAGTCTTAAGATGGGAATAAATGTTGGTACCAGTCTAAGAGTTTGACAAAATACATTAACATCCTTCCCCTCTTTTCTGCCCCCCTCACCCCAAAAAACGTAAAAATGATAATTGGTCCTATTTTAAAAAAAAAGCAATTTACTTATGTATAACACTATACTTGTTTAGAGGTCGATTGGACTTTTTCTACTTATAGTTTGCATTGGATTGCATACCTTATTCCTGCATTGCTATAAGAAAAGAATTCAAAGAGAGATAGCCTGCTTGTCAAACAACAAATTTTATTCTGTTAGAAACTAAATGCAGACAATAGATTAAAAGATTATGACATCGGTATAAAGGACATGGAAACAAGAAATGTCATCATAGAATGACAGAATTGGCAGATAGCAACCCTGTCCACTGACTCCACTGGCCACAACCACCGACTCTAACAAGAAGTTTCACTTCAATTTCAAACTTATTATTTCGCAAAAATTTCTGGCTAGTAACAAAAAAGTAAAATCGTTTGTTTGCGGCCTAAATGTTGTGACTGCAGCTTATTAACCCTTGTCATGCTGTATAAATTACCTTACTGAAATGCTGTCAAATCAAAGGGCTGAGAGCACTGATAAAACTTGTTGTTCAAAAATCAATATTTTTCTAAGAAATCAACTTCATGAACAACTCTTGCTGGAAAAGTACAAGCAGGAGGTGTAGACTAAGATCAGCCTGCACATAAGTGCAGTCTGATCTTAGTCTACTCCTTCTGCCAAAACCGGAATATTCCGGGATCAGCATGACAAGGGTTAAAGCTGTATTTACTATGTGTAAGTTGTCAAACCAACTGAAATATATCACAAATTGTTGCCAATGTCGTAGTTCAATGTTCCTTTCCTGTCTAAATGAATGAGTTGATTGGTTGTTTGATTCGTCGATTGACAGTCGAGATTGGTCATTTGAACAGTCTCATTTACCTTTCAGTTCCCCCATCTGCTGTCAATATAACAAGTATTCCAGTGAAGGGAAGGTCAGGAGAAAAACTGACCTTAATCTGTCAATCATCGTCCAGTAATCCAGCTGCTATGATCACATGGATTTACAAGGAGAAGATTATACAGGGGACAGACATGGGATTATCTCCTGCAGATAATGGAGGAAAATCATCTAAAAATAAGCTGGAGATTCTACCCTCGTATCAAGATCATGAGACGGTGTATGGTTGCCGAGCAACTAATTTGGTTTTGCAGGAAGCAGTGCATGATGGGATTACCTTGGATATTTTGTGTAAGTATTTATTGTGTTAGTCTGTATATGATATGTCTGATCATTTTGCAATAACTTATCGTAAGTGGGCAATGGAAATATTGAAAATACATCTCTAATAAGCTGTATTTACGATATTTGGTCCCCTATTGACCATACAAAAGATGGCAAAGAGCAGGCTCAATATCCATACTGGCTGTCAGTGTATCTTGAATATCAGTGAGTAGAGCACACAACACCTAATGTAGACACTGATCAGTCTCTTTAGATGTACAGGCTGATCATAGTCTTCACTTGGCAAATATGTAATTGATAGAAATATAATACGGTGGCTTATTTGTAAGAGTACTGACCATTTGCATGTAGCCAACTGAAATCTTTCTCTGATTTTAATGGTTTTTACCTATTCCTACATGTTCTCGCTATTTGACACACCTCAAGAAAAAAGCGTTGGAAAACATTGTGGTTAATGAAGAAATTGCTTGTAACAAGCAATTTCTTTATTATCCTTCTTGTTTTCTAACAAAAGACAAACATATTTCAAATTCCATCAACTAAAAATTGTTGCCTGTAACTTCTTGCTCTTTGGACCAGTCTTATTCTTATGCCCCCACATCGAAAGATCGGGAGCAAATTGTTTTACCATTGTCAGTCTGTCTGTCCATCATTCAGTCTTTCCGTCTGTCTGTCTGCAAAACTTAACCAAAAAACTTAACATTGCCAATTACTACTAGCCTATCCAAGATACAATGCTCATATTTTGCATGATGATACAGCTCCATAAAACGCATCTTCTCATGTCAAGGTCTAGGTCATGTGATAAGGTCAATGTCGCATACAAAGGTCAAATGTTTATTCCTGTTGCGGGGGCACTGTGTTTCACAAACACATCTTGTTGATCCTGGTTTTATTTGAATCCTCAGTCAAACCAGTATTTAGTCCAGACCTTGATGTCATTGTGATAAGTGAAGGAGAGAGTCGAGTGATCAACTTGACTGCAAGAGCTAACCCCACAGATGCTGCCTATACACTACTACGAAATAACTTGACGGTCAGTCCAGGGGATATCAGCAGTTTTAGTCTGGATAAAGGGGAGCTAACTGTGTCAGGCATAAACAGAAATGATGGGGGTTCATTTACAGTCATAGCTACAAACACAGAAGGAGTTACTCAACACGATTTTTCTATAAATGTACAATGTAAGTGATGAATTTATTTCTATAAATCCAAAGGGTCGTATTATGTTACAGTCCTGGTCATTTGTATATTTGTCTTTCTTCAATTATCAATTTTTTGTGTTCGAAACTTCTACCTCTTCTGTTGGATTGATCTAAAATATTGTTTTGTAATGAGTAAAGTAAAACACTATTGTCAAACTCTTAAATTCGTCCACAATTTTTTGTTCTTCTAAAATGATCTACACAGTTTGAATTTTTGCAACCATATTTACCAATTACAGATCCAGCTGAAATCTATGAAGCTAACCCAGTTGAAGCAGAGGTTGGAGGTTCTGCAGATATGAAGTGCCTGGTGAAAGCTAACCCTATGCTACCAAATATGGTCACATGGTCAAGATCTGGCTTTGACATGTCTCGTGTCCTTGAAAAGTACGAGGAGGGAATGGGTACCTTGTATATTGAAACAATTGAGAAGACAGATTCTGGGATGTTTACTTGTATGGCCAGTAATGGTATTGGACCTGATACCTCAAGGGAAGTGGAGCTGATTGTTAAATGTGAGTGGATGTCTCGATCTATGTGTAGCTGACAAAATTGCTCATTTGTGTAGATTCAGATAAAAGCATAAATGAACACTGCATCTTAACCCTTGCTGTATAAATTACCTTACTGAATTGCTGTAAAATCAACGGGCTGAAAGAACTGATAAAACTTGTCGTTCAAAAATCTTTTGGAAATCAATTTCATTCAGAACTCTTACAGGAAAAGTACAAGCAGAAGGTGTAGACAAAGATCAGCCTGCACTAGTGTGCAGGCTGGTCTTGGTATACACCTCCTGCCAAAACCAGAATGTTCCAATTTCAGCATGATAAGGGTTAAAATACAGCTAATATTGATACTCAATAACATTTAATTGAAATATGTCAAGACATTATAATTCCTTTATTTTGTTGAATTGTCAAATTGTTATACACCCACCTACAAAGTACAGGAGGTAAATTTGTTTCACCATGTCTTTCTATCTGTCTGATTGTCTTTCTGTCTGTCTGTTCATAGACTTTTGGTTTCTGTGCTCTAACTCTAGAACAAGTTGACCTACAACTATGAAACTGATGCAATTGTTTCCAATGATCTATGGAGGTGCCCTATTGTTTTGGGGTCATGTAGGTCAAAGGTTAAGGTCACAATTGAACATCTATTTAAAACAATTTCCCTACTCTAGGTCATAAGCCATTTGACCTAGCACCTTGAAACTCTAAACAAATATAAACCATGACCCAAGCAGGTGCCTGATTGTTTATGGGTAAGGTAGGTTAATGGTCAACTGTGCTGCTTTGGCAACAAAGTACTGATAGGTATAAGCCCTTTTTGCAACGATTCTAGTTGTTCTAGTTTCCTCAAGTATTTATTTTAGGCAGGGGCATTGGAGGATTCACCCACTTTTTTCAAAGATTTGCCATATTTATTGGGGGGGGGGGATTTTTTTCTTTAGACAAAGAATATGAAACACCAAACATTTCTCAATATTGTTGCTTTTGTGCTGAAATTCCCCACATTTTGAAATCCTAGAATAAACAATGATTTCTCTTGATATACAGGGTATTATACTGGTTTGATGATAGTAGCAGTGCCATTTTCATGAAACATGGAATATATCAAAGTTTACTCACTCACAAATTTAACATTTTTCAGTCTCGCCTATGATAGACCAGTCCAGAGAATACCAGAAGGCAGCAAGTGAGGCTGGGCTTACTGGGAGGTTAATATGTAAAGCAGAGGGTGCCCCTAGTGTTCTGTTTAAATGGCAGAAGGTAGGTATCAAATCTGGAGGCTTTCATTGTGGATCTAACATTTAAACCATGACCACACAATGACACTTTCTGATGCCCTGAAGAAGAACAATGAATGAAAACTTTGTTGTAAGCAATTTCTTCTTTTCTCACAAAGTTTTCTACCCCATTTTGTCACTTCATTTCCAGTTCTAGTACAATTTGAAATGTCATCCACAACTTTTTAAAATTTGGTCTAGTCTAGTAATGAATTAAGACAATCTTAAGTCAGGAGCTGGTTTAAAAATGTAAAATAGTACTCTTCTCTTTTTTATTCCAAATATCAAAATATCTAATGAAAAGTCTTATTATTTACCCTTTTTGGTTCAATCCCTGATTTTCATGTCCCTGCAATATTTTACTGTAGAAAACATTGTGGAAAAAGAAGAAATTGATTGTAACAAGCAATTTCTTCTTTTCCCACAATATTTTTTACCATGTATGATGGCTACTTTTTAATTATATTTACTTTACAGTGTTGTCTACTACCCCTTTGAATTTTGGCAAGTTTGAAATTTTTAAAAACGGCAAAGGGTTAAGACATTTAGGACTGCTCTGTGAAAACACTTTGGCTATGATACAAATGGTATCCCATGTTTTGAAAAAAGAGACAAAGTAGACAAAAAACCCCAAAGAAATTAGCACATCTGCAGCCTTTGTTCTAGAAACAGAATAGACGACAGACTTAACTTTACCCTTTTATATAGCAGAAGTTTTTTTTTTCATTTTCCACACAATTTTGGTAATAAACAATTTCTCCTTTTCCCACTGTGTTGTCTACCTTTGACTTAGGTCTACAATGGCTTTCAAGTTGGACCATTCTCAAATGTTCTTGTCTAGTATTTTAATTAACCCATTACTGGACGACAAAATTTTAGACTAGTCCAAATTATAAAAAGTAACAGATGACTGTTTTAAGTTGATGAAATTTTTAAGATCTTTTTTTTTTCCTTTAAAACATTGTGGATAATTAAGATATTGCTAGTAACAATCAATTTCTTCATTTTCTCCAATACTTTCTGAACATTTTTCCTTTTGGGAGGGGGCCCCCAAAAGCATCATTGTGTGGGAATGGGTTAAACTTAGAATGATCTTTTACAGGATGGTATAGTGATAGAGCCAAATCCAACTATTGGTAAATATGAAATACAGGAGAAAGTGACGGACACCATACACTACGAGAACATCTTACTTGTGAAAAAAGTACAGAAGGAAGATTACGGCATATATACCTGTATTGTTACCAATGAGAAAGGAGAGGCCAGGTTTAATATCAGATTTGATGAAACAAGTAAGGTTTTACAGTTTGCTTTCAAATTTAACAAGTTATCTGACAACTTTATGACTGGCCAAAATTCAAAGAAGTTGCAGACAATAACTTTTAGCTGATTGTGATTGTAAAACTTGTTTTTGGGGGATAGAAAACATTGTGTGTAAAAGAGAAATTACTTATATTTCTTCATTTTCTTCAATGTTTTTGAGAAGGCTTTTTCAAGTTGAGTGTAAATAAACATTATGTTTAAGGAATGGGTCGAATTTTTGGACCGGTATAACCAGATTACATATGTATGAATCTGTCTTGTCAACAAGTCAAATAAAAGATTTGATATCATGTGATCTGATTGGTTAAGATATGTTTTTTGACCATTTGGAGCTCTTGTTATAAAATTTAAAGATAAACTGTTGATTTAGACTTGCTGGTAGATACGGACTCAGATCCTATAAATCTCTTGCAGTAGTACAGTGAATGTATTAAATACTCGTGTTGATCTGTTTATTACTAAAGCCTTTTATATAATTTCATGGAACATCTATAACCTACAATTATATTTACTGCCATTAAAACTGACCAATCGTGCCTATCAATCAAATAATCAGTCAACCAATGAAATCATTCATTTAGCCTGGAATTAACTTTGAATTCTGACATTGGCCACCATTTATGTGAAACATTTTTGTTGGTTTGGTGACTTAAACATGGGGGGGGGGGATGTTACATGTTACTGGTCATAAATTTTGCAAAATCACACAGTTGAATGTAGAAGTTAGAACTTACTGTCGGAGTCAATTGGCAAGGCCAATGGATTAATGAGGAGGGCTAGCTCTTGGTAGTTTGAGAACAAGATGTTGTTATATTATGTTATATTTTGTGTCTCCTCTGTGCCTGGTATGGCATAATTTGTGTACAAATGTTGCATTCTCATTAACAAATTGTTCTTGTTCTTCTCTAGCTAAGCCAGATGCTCCATATGACATAGAGTTTGTTAACGCCACACATAACAGCATCACTATAAAATGGAAGAAAGCGTTTAATGGTGGTCTAGATGCATCATTTAGAGTAAGATATGAAGAGGTAGATAGACCAGGCAGCTATGTACAGGTAGATGTTCAGCCACATGATAGTACAGTGTACACTGTCAGAGGTAGGAAACTTTATAGTACATAATTATAATGATATGGCTATGAAATTGTACCGCAACATAATCTGCTGGCCTGATTTGTCTAGTTGATAGAGCACTCAACTTCTAACCTTAAAATTTTGGTTTTGTTCCTTGGGCTGACTTACCAGAGTAGTTGTCTTGTGAATAAGATATTAAACCAAAGTATTAAAGGACTAGATGGAGTTCACAGTAATCCATAGCACTGTTCAATACCAAATCAGCTGTCTTCTTGGCTCGAATAGGAAAAATATTATAGTTTATGCACAATGTATATCACAGTGAAACAATTCTTCTGGTTGGTCTGTCCGTTGTTAGTCTGCTAAATAGAAGCTCAAAACTGTAATTTGAATCGGTTAAACAACTGCACCACTTCCTGTAAAAATGACACAGTTGAGGGGATAACTGTTTTACAAACAGATCTCTTGTTATTATTTGTGCTGTAACAAAGCCATTACTATGAGCTCTGACTAATTTACAAAGTTATTATACTAAGGTACACATGTAATATATCCTGTGTAATGTAAAAAAATATTCAGCAGGTTCATTTTATTCCTGCACTGTATATGATATCATAAATATGAAAATGAATTTCTCCTTCTAAACAGGTCTTGCTTTAGGAACAGAGTATGAGCTGACAGTGATGGCCTTCAACAATTTAGGTAATAGTGAATACCAGCCAATAGTTGTCCGAGCTAAAACATCCAGTAAGTACATCTATCTCTCCTTTTTTAATTATTCTGATATTAACCCTTTCCTGTTTTGCAAAATTTTAGGCCCGTCCAAATTCAAAGGTTTTGCAGGCAAAAATTTTAAGTGGAATTAATATAACCAATTCCAACACAGCAAAATTTTAGACTGGTCCAAATTGAAAGAAGCTGCAGACGTCAATTTCAAGTTGATGGAATTTTGAATTTTTTTGTCTTTTTGGATAGAAAACATAGTGGATAATGAAGAAATTGCTTGATACAAGCAATTTCTTCATTTTCCACAATGTTTTCCAAAGCTTTTTTCTTGAGGGGCGTAAAAAGGAGGGATTGAGTTGGAATGGGATTAAAGAACAACTATTCAATTGGGGTGGAAAATAATGTGGAAAAAGAAGAAATCACTTGTTACAAGCAAATTCTTCTCTTTCCACATTGGTTTCTCAATCATAAAATCACATGGACATAAAAACAAGTGATTGAACAGGAAAGGGTTAACTATTATTCAGAATTTTGTGATAGTTCAACTTATTGGACAGGTATGTTCACAAATAAGTTTGTTTGTTTGAATAGGGTTTAAAGCCACTTTTAACAGTATTTTAGTCAAATCCTGGCTGCTGGAGCACCTAACCGTGGATTTCTGATATTTTCCACACTAATACTACCACTATACCCTTTCCGATCCTCCAGCTGCTCATCCCATATAGGTTTAAAAGTATTCATCCATTGATTGGGGACAAATATCGAAAGGGACATTTGCTGTGAACGGGATTTGAACCCTGGACCTCATGATTGAGAGTGTGCGCGCTATCAACTGTGTTTCCTAAACGCTACCGGAATAAGAGAGAAAGATGAGAAAACTTTTCCAACACTGCTAATCTTAAAGGGGTAGATGAATACAAATTGATAATGAATTAATGAAAAGTAGCTTGTCACTTAAATCAAGGTTTAAATTTTTTACCTATTATGGTACCACATACTTCCATGTTGTGATGCAATATATCTCAGGAAAGCATTGTGAGAAAATGCTTGTTACAAACAATTTCTGCTTTTCTCACTGTTTTCTACCCTATTTGGGTCTTCTTTTTCAACTTTATTGCAGTTTGAGATTGAAATTTCTTTCAATTTAGACCAGTCTAAAAGTTTACCTCTGGTAGTGGGTTAAGAATGTTTTAGAACAGTCACATACTTTTACTGTTTCAGACTTGAAACCTGCTGATGAAGCTATATCCACAGAGACAGACAAAACTGAGGACACCCCTGTGATGATAATTCTGGGCGTGTGCATTGTTGGAGTTTTCTTACTTGTCTTCAATATCGTCCTTATCCTGTTTTTTGTCCGTCGAAGGAAAAAACGTATGGAAAGTATGTTGTTATATTGGTGTTGTGATATTAGATAGTCCAGCATGCTTCTATGTGAAAAATTTTATAATCTAGCCTGATGCTAGCCAACAAAGACTGATCAAAATATAATAAGTTTCAGTCAACAATCTCAATTTGTTGGATCTTAAGAAATCTCTATCTCTCTATTTAGCTCACATGCTCAAGGGGAGGTTTGAGGATCACTTAATGTCTGTTGTGTGTCGGATGTTGTACATAGTCAACTTACTTGGTCAATTTAGACCAAACTTCGAAGGAATGTTCCTTGGGTGACACTTTTCAAAACTTGTTTGTGAAATTTTGCTTTGCAAAAAATTATGGGGGTAGCAGGGCCAGGCTCATCAGACTTAAGAGAAATCATTCAATAGTTTTTCAAATAAAGTAAGGACTTGGCAGGGCTGGCCTTATCTGACTTGGTGAGATTCTAAAATGATACTCAGGTGAGCAATTTAGGGCCGTTTTGGCCCGCTTGTTTTTTTCTTAGACTTTTTTCTTTAGGGTAGTGTAATAGGCAGTTTGTGTTTAGGTATTTTAAAAAAGACCCTGAATACAGTAAAACCCCTCTAATACGACCTTGTTTCTGAAAGTGGTCGTAATAGCCGGGTGGTGGTAATACTGAGGTTTGGTCGTTTGTTGTCAAGTAATTCATGTTTATTTTATCATCGATGTTTGAATATATTGATACTTGAAATACATAAATAAAACTATAAAAAAGATGTATTACAGCGGAATCTTATGTCATTTTCAAATTTACAACCTTTGATAAGTTCTACTTTCTCTCATCCATTTTGATCTTATTCAGACGTCCGACCTCCTATTATTCATACGTAAGTACGAGTTCAAAGTGTCAAACTGTTGATATATCTCATTTAATGCGAATACCAAACAACAAATAAGTTGAAATCTAAATCTAATTGCTAATTAAATGTTCTGAACGCCGTAAACAAACTAATTAACTTCTCGGATGCTTTTTCACTTTCGACTTTATTACTCAAGTTAAAACCCGTGACATATTCAAATAACAATTAAAAAGCTATGCTATGATTCCTTAAAGTGATTGCCACTTTAATCATTTTAATAAAAATAACACCTATTATAATAAGGGTTCGATATCACATAATAAAAAATCCAATATTGTATTGACAGTGCATTCGTACCCAATTAGTGTCGCTCTTATCAAGTGTGAAATTCGGGTGGTCGTTCTCAATGTGTGAAGTTACTCTTCGTTTTAGTGGGGTTCAAAACATTGTATCAGCTTTAGTCGGTACTGAATGTAGTGGTCGTAATTCAGAATAGCAGCTTGCCTTTTTTAGAGGGGTTGGTGACCATTGAAATAAAGAACAAAAAATTCTGTTCTGTAAAAATTTGGTCGTAATAGCAGGGTGCCCATATTTACGGGGTTTTCCTAAGGAGGGGTTTTACTGTATTATTAAAAGTATTTGCTATTTAAGTGTTGTACAACTTATTTACTTTGTTTACAACAAAAATTTGAATTTGTCCATTTGGAAAGAAATTTCAGATATTTGGCATATAAGCAGAAAGTATTTAGAGAAAACAAGACACCTCATCTATCAAAACTTATTTTATTAACCCATTCCCAAACAATCCCGCTTTTGACACCCATCAAGAAAAAGGCTTGAGAAACATAGTTGAAAATGAAGAATTTACTTGTCACCCATAATGTTTTCTATCCTGAATGACAAAGATTTAAAAATCTCATCAACTATAAAATGTCATTTGCATCTTCTTTATATTTGGACAAGTATAAAATATTGACATGACAGAATGGGTTAATCGTTATGGTACTTAGCTATTTTCAAGTTGTATTTTTGGATAAAATCTTTATTGTGACCAAAACAAAACATTTGTATTTAGCATTTAACCTATTCCCACACAATCCTCTTTTACCTGTCTCAAGAAAACAGCTAGGGAAATATTGTGAAAATAGAGAAAATTGCTTGTTACAAAAAATTCTTCATTTCCCACAATGATTTCTTTTAAAATGATGAAGTTTTTCTAATTTTTTTTCAATTCGATGCTTTATTCTATGGAAATGGGTCAACAATATTATCTTTTATAAGTTTGCCATAGTTTTGAAGCTTCTAAATTTTTTGGTCCCAATGGCGGAAAGGAGATGGCACATTCAGTGCTTACAGTTCAGTATGTTTTCATCTGGTAAACACATAATCATTTACCTTAAATTGCATATCTTTGGGACTTTTAGTGAAAAATAATACCACTATTCCTTGAAAATTAAGCATTTCTTCAATGTCCATGTTTTCTGGTGTGAAAATATTTGTTTATTTGCAATTAAGACCAACCTTTAAATTTGTGAGAAAAGGAGAAATCACTTGAAACAATCAATATCTCTTTTTCTCACAATGTTTTCTACCTTATTTGGCTTTTATTTTTCAATATTTGCATACTTTGGAATGTCTTTTACTGTGTACTTGTCCAACATTTTGGTCAGGATTTAACCCATTACCAGACAAGAAAATTTTAGACTGGTCGAAATTCATAGATGTTGCAAAAAGAAAATATTAGTCAATGAAATTTTGGAATTTTTTTACAATTTTGGGATAGAAAACACACAATGATGCTTCCCACACAATTTTACACCCTCTAGAAAAAATCTTGAAAACATTGTGTCAAATGAAGAAATTACTTTTTACAAGCAATTTCTTCATTATCCACTATGTTTTTAACCCAAAACACAGATTTCTACAATTTTACATCAACAAAAAATTGTTGACTGCAACTTCTTTGAATTTTGAGCTCTCTAAAATTTTGCCTTTTGGTAATAAGCAGTTGGAGGTTCTGAAAGGGTGAAGTGGTGTGAGAAATACCGAGAACCCATTGTTACATGCTCCCACCACCACAATATGACTAAAATACTGTTAAAAGTGGCAATAAAACCCATTCAAACAAACAAATTGTTTTGTAATGGGTTATGATAGAAAATAATGTCGGAAATTGAGTCATTGCTTGTTACAAGTAGTTTCTCATTTTAGATAATTTTCTCTAGCATTTAAAAATGATGGATTGTGTGGTAATGGTTTAATCATATTTGAGTATTTAAAACCATGGTAACAAATATTTTCTAGACGGAAGTGATACCACCAGTCATACCAATACAATAGAATTATATGGACCAAGTAAGGAAACTGCACTCTATCCAATGACCCCTTCTGATGAATCTAGGAGTTATGGAACTTACGATAAAAATATGGATGACGATGATTTCTCAGATGATTTTAAATCTTATGAGGTAAGGAGATAGAGATTAACAATAGATATTTTATTCATTTCAAGTGCACTTTTATGTTCTTTTTGAGAGTATGCATTTGGGGGATATTGTTTTCTAAGTGTTAGGTATTTAGTCCTGAAACTTTGCAATATAATGTGAATTTGATTTAGATTTTATTAAGTTTCCCTTGCCTGTTGTTTATCAACTCTTTTGCTTTTGGTAGGCTTTGAGTTTTCCTCAAGAAGGGGAACTGTTGATAATATACCAATTTTTTTGTTTCCCTATTTACAATGGAAATCTGATAACTCAGGGTAATGTTACCGTATCTAAATGATCAAAATGACTTACATCAAATATTTATTTGCTGAATGAGAAACTATAATGTAGTTGTTGGTGAATGTTTCTTTTGAAAATTGATTTTGTAAACAACACTGGCTTGGAAGGGGCAAACTTACAGTGTAGACTAAGATCAGACTGCACATATGTGCAGGCTGATCTTTGTTATACCTCCATCCAAAATAGGAATAATCAAAATTCATCATGACAAGAGTAAAGAAATTTGCCTTCCTGAAGGCAATGGGGCTTTACAAACACATAAAGACAGTGCATGTTCCTTAAACTCCAGCACCTCTTTGTACATGCATGCTACATTATATGACACTACCTTGTTTCTAGATTTTCCTTTATTGGTTGATGGTAACTAGCTTGTCAATTTTGTGGTGCACCTTTGTTGCAGACTAATAACATGATATTGATTTTGGGTATACAGCTTTTCCTTAAATGATACCTCATCTTCTTAACTATTTTTTGTCTAATTGTCAAACAGTCATTTTGTTGAAAGCCAACTTAGTTAAAATAAGTTTTTGAAAAAAATCACAAAAAAATCTTATTATCATGTGAAGATAAAATTTGACATGTTGTTGAAAACATCATTGGAAAAAAAAATATAAGTGACTCTCATTTTCTTTATATGCCCCCACATCGAAAGATCGGGGCCATATTGTTTTACTGTTCTCTGTCTGTCTATCCGTCTTTCTGTCTGTCTGTCTGCCTATCTGCAAAACTTAACCAAAAAACTTAACATTGCCAATTACTGCAAGCCTATTCAATATACAATGCTCATATTTGGCATGATGATGCATCTCCATCTCCTCATGTCAAGGTCATGTGATAAGATCAAGGTCATATACCAACGTAAGACATTTAGTCCTGTTGCAGGGGCATTGTGTTTCACAAACACATCTTGTTTTCCTTCAATGTTTAACTGCTTGTTAGCCCCATTCCTAGACAATGACGCTTTTTGACTCCCCTGGAGAAAAACTACTTAAAATATTGTGGAAAATGAAGAAATTGCTTGAAACAAGCAATTTTTTCATTTTCCACAATGTCTTCTATGCAGAAGGAAATCTAGAACTTTGAAATGATGTCTGCAGCTCCTTTCAATTTAGACCATTCTAAAATTTTGCCTTGTGGTAATGGGTTGATATGTACATGTAGATGACCAACTTTGTTCTCTGGGTAAAGTTTCAAGTTTGATGAAATCTTGTATTCCACAATATAGATTGCTGGTAAAATGGTTTTCGATTTAATGGCAATTTGACAAAAACTTTCGACAAGTCATGTATTCATCAAGAGGTTATTTGATGAAGTTTTTTTGCACAGATTCTGATGATGTATCACAAAGACATGAAACTTAGCAGATGTTTTGTTCAATTTTGTCTTGTTAGCAAAATAATTTGTTGAAAGAATATCTATATGGACATGACGTTTGTTTTGTCTTGTGTTAACCCTTTCCTGTACAAACCAAGTATTTTGCGTTGCTGTGATTAAATACTTGAGAAGACATTGTGGGAAAAGAAGAAATTGCTTGTACCGAGCAATTTCTCCTTTTTACACAATACTTTCTACCATATAGGATAGTTTCATTTCAAATATCATCCAAATTTAATTGTCGTCTGCATCTTCCTTCAATTTGGACTAGTCTAAAGTTTCAAGAAATCGGAAAGGGTTAAGTTACCTTCTAAGAACAGCTTTCAATCAATGGAATTATGTTACAGTGTAACACAGGCCTGCCCATATGCCTTGATATTGGCAAGTCAACTTCATGGAAAGATAACTGCTGTTTTACCCCTAGGGTTGGTAACACTTCTTGACTTGAACAGTTTTTAATAGAGCTTGTATTATAGATATATAGCAGTGCCAAATTCTTCGCTTTTTATCTATCCTGTTAATATCTTGTATTAGAGAGTACTTTTTAGCTCAACTGGTCAAAGGCCACCAAGCTATTGTCATGGTGTTGTGGTCAAATCTCAACCAAACTTTACAGAGTTGTTCCCTAAATGTTTCTCTTTCAGATTCCCTCAATCATTTATGTTCTATTAAGAACTCAGGTTTCCAAGCAAAGTAGATTTCCTTTAAAAATCATTTTCTCTAAGATTACTCATTTGATTTTATCATTCTTTTCAAATCACCAGGAACGAATGTCTACTCTAGGCAGGTGATAGGTTACCAAGACCTTTGACCCTGTGACCTTGACCTTTGGCCTACTTTATAAAACTTTAACCAAAACCTTGCGCAGTTGGTTGATGATAAAAAAGTGAGAGAAAAAAAAAATAGGATTTTAATCCATTGCCAGGCAGCAAAATTTTAGAATGCTCAAAATTGAGCATATCGCAGATGGAGATTAAAATTGATGAAACTTCAAAAACGAGGTAGAAATCATCGTGAAATTTTCTAAAAAATAAATGAGGGCTGTTATGGAGAGCATATTTTCAATATATGATGAACACATGCAGTTGTTGGATTATGCTTGATTTATAGTGTCAGAGAGACCACTTACTACTTGGTAAAATTGTCCTTCAAATAGATTATGTCCAGTATATGGTAGATCTAAATTGGATGTGAAATTTATTAATATTATATGCAGAGTTGGTTGATTACAAAAAAATAAAGGAAATTGGGCCCAGAGAAGAAATAGAGGAGTGCATATTTTACCCATCAATACATAACCAAAATTTGTAATTAAGATATTGAAATTGAAAGATGTTGCAGGTAGCAATTTCAAGTTTGTGAAATTTGAAAATGTTTTTCTCAATGGGTAAATAACATCATTGAAAATGATCTGAATCCTGTGGGTGAACATATTTCAGCCATAGGGCAACACAGGCCCTCTTCGGCCTCTTGTTTGTCAAATCCTCTTGCAGTTAGCACTTATGTGCAGACCAATCTTTGTCTGTACCTCTCGCAAAAACAGGAATATTCCGGGATCAGCATGACAAGGTTAAAGTCTCCTGGAGACAATAATTTCGAGTTGATGAAATTCAAAAAATCTTTGTCCTTTTAAAATAGAGAACATTGTGCTTGTCCGGAGCATATCTCCTAAATGCTATCATCTTGAAACTTCATAGGTGGATAGATCTCATTGAGGAGAAGTGTAGTGCACAAGAACCACAACTTTTGCTTGCATAATTTTGGAGTTATTGCCCTTTGTTGCTTTAAAGACTAAGATTTCGTCCAGAGCATATCTCTGAAAGTATAATAGCTATTAACTTGAAACTTCATAGATGGATAGATCTCATTAAGGAGAAGTGCAGTGCATAAGACCCACAACTCTTGCTTGCATAATTTTGGAGTTATTGCCCTTTGTTGTTTTTAATACTTAGATTTTGTCCAGAGCATATTTCTGAAAGTATAATAGCTATTATCGAACTCATTGAGAAGAAATGTGGTGCACAAGAAGCCTAAATCTAACTGGCTTCAGTTTACTTTCAAGCTTTTACAGGGGGGTGGGGGGGTGTAGGCATGCCATGTCTAACATGGCTCTTGTTGATACTTGAGTGTTGCTTGTGTATTGTCAATAATTCAGTGTTACCACTCTACAGGTCACAAGAAATTTGTTACAGCAATTTGTTACTAGCAATTTCTTTTTTATGCACAATGCTTTCTACACCAAAAGAGGCTACATATTTTGTCAACATAACATTGTGAATGACACTAGTCCAAATTTACTTCACTCAACCCATTCTCAGATGACAAAATTTTCGAGTGGTCCATATTGAAAGGAGTTGCAGACAACAATTTGAAGTTCATGAAAATTTAGAGGTTTTTTTTAACCGACTGGATAGAAAACATTGTTGAAAATGAAGAAATTTGCTTGTAACAAGCAATTTCTTCATTTCACACAATATTTTCCCAATTGTTTTCCTTGAGGGGGTCCAAAAGTGTCAGTGTTGGAATGGGTTATCACACCTCAAGAAAAGACTGGAAGGATTCAAGGTTGAAATTGAAGACATTGCATGTTAAAAGCAATGTCTTCATTTTCAACCTTGTTTTCTGCCCAAACAGAATGAGATACTTTTCATATCTTCTTCAGAAAATAACAATGTTGGTTATCTCTGAATTAGGCAAAGTGGTCTTCAGTCTGAAGTAATCTATGGCATAAATAATTGTTCCCCATCTTTGATTTACTCATTTAAGCTATTCCCTTGATAAAACATGATATATTTGTATTATTTTTCTTTTCAAAACTCGAAATTAGATATTTGCATAATCTCGTCATTTATGAAAATAATTGGCCTTTTCATTGTCTATACATGTTCTAGTCATTTTGTCATATCCTAAATCAAACAAGCAATCAGGAGCACAACAATCAATAGATTGATTAAAGACGAACATAAATGTATTTTTATTTCAGTTTAGATAATTTACATGAGCATTTTGTGATACAAGAGACACAAATCTCGGTTTTAAAACAAGTTATAGTAAATGGATTATCTACCTTGTGCAATGCTTTATAATTTGTGTTATGACAATTTATTTCCCTTCAATAAATCGATTGAGGTGGCAAGTTAACCCTTTCCTGATTAATCCCTGGATTTTACGTCCCTGAGTTTTTATACTTAAGAAAATATTGTGGGATAAGAAGAAATTACTTGTAACAAGCAATTTCTCCGTATCCCACAATATTTTCTACCATATAGGTTGGTTACTTTTCAAATTGTGCTCAGTTTTGATTGTCGTCTGCAACTTCTTTGAAATTGGACAGGTCTAAAATTTTGAAAACAGGAAAGGGTTAACATAAACAAACAAAAATACAACCCACCTACCATCCCTTTCACAGCAGCATTTACCTCATATCCGATTAAATGGCGGTGTCTCTTGTCTTTTTGCGGCATGCAAACATAAATATGTCGTGGTTTGGGGCATAAATAATTGTTCCTCATCTTTGATTTAATCATTTAAGCAATTCGCTTGATAAAATATGATATATCTATATTATTTTTCTATGCATGACTCGAAATTAGATATTAGCGAAATTGTCGTCTTGAATTTAGACCTGTCTAAAATTTTGTCATGTAGTAATGGGTTAAAATAGTGTCATTGATCCATACATTATGAAATTTGAGAATTGAATACTAATGTTGTTGAAGGATTTGAGACTTTGTGTTTAAGATAATTGAATGATTTCAACAATATCCCTGTGTGCATGTTTAGTCATATAGCTATTTAGTGTCACAATAGTAGTTCAACAGCTTTTACATACTTTAAGCTCTTCTTCATAGTTGAGAAAATGTTTTAGCCTTTTGTATATACCTTTATAGTTGGATATATGTATGCTGTATTCGTACTAAAATTGTATAATACCAAGATTCACTTAAGCTTCTATAACAAGTTACCCATTCTCTCATATGAAAATTCAGATTACTGTATTTAGAAATTAACCAACTACCAGACAACAGAATTTAAGGCTGGTCCAAATTGAAATGACTTGCAGACAGCAATTTAAAGTTTATGATTTTTTTTATTTTTTTAACTTTCTAGATAGAAAGCATTGGGTAAAATGAAGAAATTCATTGTTACAAACAATTTCTTCATTTTGCACAATGTTTTCCTAAATCGTATTTATTTTTTAGGGGCATCAAAAAGCGTGTGGGAATGGATTAACCCTTTCTCATACAGTGATGCTTTTAGACGCCCCCAAGCAAAAAAGCTTTGGAAAACATTATGGAAAAAGGAGAAATTGCTTGTCTCAAGCAATTTCTTCATTATCCACAATTTTTTCTACCCAAAAAGTAAAATAATTCAAAATGACATAAACTTTAAATTGTAGTGTGCTACTCCTTTAAATCTAGACTAGTCTAGACTTTGTCCTTTTGGAATGGGTTAAGGAAGTAATTATTAGATATATGTATAAAGAATAAATGGAGAAAACTTATATCTAATCATGAAAAATTAATGGAAAATACTTATATCTAATAAGTCTTTCTAATATCCTAAATTTCTTGAAACATTCTCTTTGTTGAGCCCACTTATACTGAGTGAGACATAGTTGTTGGTGTGTGTGTGCATTAGTGTGCTAGTGCATCAGTCTGTCCAAATTTGTCCAGAGCATATCTCCTACATCTGTTAATGGAAATCAAAATAAGTTGGCACAACTGATTTCCATCTTGAGATCATGTGTCATTAAAAAAAAAATCATATACCTTCAATGTCTAAGTCACAATTCAAGGTCAAATTCTTGGCGTACTCACCTTTTTGTCCTTGTACAGCTTGCTAGTTTTCTAGTAACTCTTTTTTGGTAAACATCAAGGCTATTTTTCTCCTGCGACTCTGTCTGTCTTTTTGTCAAAGGAGCTCTTATTTCCTCTTCATGACTATTTTAGTTACAAGGCTAATAATTTTTTACTCCAATGGCCTTTCAGGCAGTGGGCTATTGTCTAGGTATTGTGTCTACTGTTCATTTATAAACTTCTCTGAAAACACTACTATCTAGATTTTTATCTAATTTCATAGGAATGAGACTTGGGATTCATCAATATATTTTCATCAGATGAAAAAACATGGCTTTATGGCAGGATTAGTTTCGATACTTGATTTTAGTAAAACTTTGAAAATCTCAGAAAATATTTGGTCAATTTCAACCAAATTTCTCTCTTATGACTCTATGATGAACTTTTTATCACACTCTCTGAAGGAATTCCTTGAAAAAGCTTATTTCAGGACAAGCTATTAACTTGGCTTAGAAAATATTTTTTCAAAATAGATTTTTAAATGTTGTATAGTTTGGGTCTTCCCATATTTCAAGATAAACATTCCTTGTGGCAAGATTTTATGCTGGTACAAAGTTCAAGGGTCATACCATGAAGTCAAACATCAAGGTCACTTTAAATAAAACTTGAGTTTGCAGTAATAATTTTGTTTAAGAAACACATCTAGACCATTTAAAACTGGAAAGATGATTTGGAGGTAATTTTAGAGCACACTTGAATTCAGAAAGAAGTCAAGTGTTATTAGAAGTATCATACTTTTGTCAAAAAAGATCGTTTTGTCTATTTATTTGTTTATTTGCTGTTTTAATTCTAGGATGATGATCTTAAGCGAGTGTTTTTACCTCCCCCTGAATATGGTGAAGTGACATATTCCCACAATAATATGGACTCTCCCACATTTGATCATCGACACCCTGTACATACAGATATGAAATATCCGTATAATGGGAGTGATACAGACTCGTGTAGAAAATCTCCATGGAGATACGAAGGTAGGGTCTGTGTTATGTCAATCTGAAAAAGACATTTTTTTTTATACAAATAAGTACTGTAATTTGCCGATGACTCACACGACCGATTTAGTCCTCTTGTTTGAAATTTAAGACTGGTCACAAATTAAAGAGGTTGCAGACGACCACAAAAATTGGATGCATTTTGAAGAGAAATCATCCTTCTCAATAATGAAATCACAACATAAAATTTAAGGTTTGTACAGGAAAGGGTTAAACATCTTACAAAGTTTGTGAGGGTTTTATGTCATGACTACTTTAAGCATACCGTGGGCTAGTTAACTTTTAACCTAACTAAAAAGTTTTAAACAAATAATGTGTTGTAAATCACGGAAAAAATTTAATGGTGTTCCCACATCGATTTAAGTTGAAGGCTATCTTGCCTGTCTGTCTGACTGTATGTGTCTGTGAAACGCCTGTTAGCCATTAACCAATTACCAGATGACAAAGTTTAGACTGGTCCAAATTCAAAGGAGTTGCAAACAATAGGTAAAGTAAATGTTATGTTAGATTTTTTCAACTTTCTGGGTTGAAAAAATTGTGTAAAAACGAAGAAATTGCTGGTTGCTATAGCGATGGCTTTTTCCCGTCCGGCGTCCGTCCGTTAAACTTTTCCTTGTTTACGCAATAAAGTCCACAGTTTTCATCGGATTCTCTTCAAACTTTCACAGAATGATTGTACCATCATAAGGATCATTCCTTTCGAAATTGGGTATGATCCGTAAAGAAACACCGGAAAAGGGGCCTTATGAAAATTTAATAAAAGAATTCAATTAAAAATCCTTGTTTACCCGATAGAGTCCACAGTTTTCATCGGATTCTCTTCAAACTTTCACAGAATGTTTGTACCAACATAAGGATCGTTCCTTTCGAAAATGGGTATGATCCTTCAAGAAACACAGGAAAAGTGCCCTATGAAAATTTAATTAAAAAATCCTCGTTTACACAATAGAGTCCACAGTTCTCATCAGATTCTCTTCAAACTTTCACAGAATGATTGTACCAACATAAGGATCGTTCCTTTCGAAAATGGGTATGATCCTTCAAGAAACACAGGAAAAGTGCCCTATGAAAATTTATTAAAAATTCAATTAAAAATCCGTGTTTACGCGATAAAGTCCACGTTTTTCATCAGATTCTCTTCAAATTTTCTCAGAATGATTGTACAATCATAAGGATCGTTCCTTTCGAAAATTGGTATGATCCGTCAAGAAACAGGGGAAAAGGGGCCTTATGAAAATTTAATTAAAATATCCTTGTTTACGCAATAGAGTCAACAGTTCTCATCAGATTCTCCTCAAACTTTCACAGAATGATTGTACCAACATAAGGATCGTTCCTTTCGAAAATGGGTATGATCTGTCAAGAAACACAGGAAAAGGGGCCTTATGAAAATTCATTAAAAATTCAATTAAAAATCCTCGTTTACGCAATAGAGTCCACAGTTTTTATCAGATTCTGTTCAAACTTTCACAGAATGATTGTACCATCATAAGGATCGTTGCTTTTGAAATTTGGTCAAGAAACATGGGAAAAGGGGCCTTATGAAAATTCAATTAAAAACTCCACTAAAAATCCTCGTTTACACGATAGAATCCACAGTTTTCATCGGATACTCTTCAAACTTTCTCAGAATGATTGTACAGTCATAAGGAACGTTCCTTTCGAAAATGGGTCTGATCTGTCATGATACAGGGGAAAAGGGGCCAGAATGATTGTACAATCATAAGGATCGTTCCTTTCGAAAATGGGTCTGATCTGTCTTGATACAGGGGAAAAGGGGCCTTATGAAAATTTAATTAAAAAATTCTTGTTAACACTCTAGAGTCCACAGTTTTCATCAGATTGTATTTAAACTTTCACAGAATGATTGTACCATCATAAGGATTGTTCCTTTGGGAATTTGGTCAGATCCATCAGGAAGCACGGGAAAAGGGGCCTTATGAAAATCTAATCGAAAAATCTTTTAAGAAATACATTTTAACACTCTGGAGTCAATAGTTTTCATCCGATTCCCTTCAAACTTTCACAGAATGATTGTACTATCATAAGGATTATTCCTTTCGAAATTTGGTATGATCCTTCAAGAAACACAGGAAAAAGGGGCCTTATGAAATGTTTAATAAAAATTCTCATTAATAATCTAGAGCCAACAATTTTCAACGGATTCTCTTCAAACTTTCACAGAATGATTGTACCATCATAAGGATTGTACCTTTTGGAATCGGATATGATTCCTCAAGAAACATAGGAAAAGGGGCCTTATTAAAATTTAATTCAAAGATCTTTGTTAATACTCTAGAGTCCACAGTTTTCATCTGATTGACTTCAAACTTTCACAGAATGATTGTACCATCATAAGAATTGTTCCTTTCAAAATTTGGTATGATCAGTCAAGGACCACGGGAAAAAGGGGCCCGATAAAAACTGGATTGAAAAAGTCCTCATAAACACAATAGAGTCCATAGTTTTCAACAAATTCTCTTCAAACATTCCCAGAATGATTATTACATTAAATTGATTTTCCTTTCGGAAGTAGGTTTGATCCATCAAGTTTCATGGGAAAAGGGGCCCTATGAAAATTTGATAAAAAAAATCTTAGTTAACACATAATGGCCCTAGATTTCACCTGATTGACTTCAAACTTTCACATAATGATTGTACCATCATAAGGATTGTTCCTTTCAAATTGGGTCTGATCCATTGAGAAACATAGGAAAAGGGGCCTTAGGAAAATTCAATTTAAAAAAATCTTAATTAATGCTTGTAAGTCCGCAGATGAGATGGGGTTGTCTTAAACTCAAACAGAATAATTATACTTTCATCGGATTTTCTTCAAACATTCACAGAATAATTGTACAATAATCATGATTGTTGATGTTAGCATTAGACCTGATCCATCAAGTATCACAGGAAAAGGAGCATTATGAATTTTAATTTTAAAATCATTGTACCACAATAAAGTCAACAGTTTTCATCATATTCTGCTAAAACTTTCACAGAATGATTATTCCATCATGAGGATTCTTTCTTTTCAAATTAGGCGTGATCTGTCTAGTTTCATGGGAAAAGGGGCCTTTAGAGAATTTTATCTATAATCCTTGTAACCAAGTCCAGAGTTTCATTGGATTTTATTCAAACCTTCACAGAATCATTGTACAATAATCACGATTGTTGATGCTGACATGAGACCTGATCCTTCAAGTATCACAGGAAAAGGTGCCTTATGAAAATTTTATTTTAAAAATTTGACACCAAGATAAAGTCTGCAGTTTTCATCAGATTCTGTTCAAACTTTCACAGAATGTTTGTACCATCATAAGGATTCTTTCTTTCCAAATTGGGCCTGATCTGTCTAGTATCATAGGAAAAGGGGCTGTATGAAAAATTATTACCAAATCCTCATAAACACAACAATGCCCTTAGTCTTTATCAGAATCTCTTCAAACTTTAATAGAATGATTGTACCATCATTTGGATTGTTCCTTTGTAAATTAGGTCTGATTGGTTAAGTGACACAAGAAAAGGGACCTTATAAAAATTTTATTACAAATTTGATTACATCATTATTACAATAAAGGCCTCAGTCTTTATCATTTTCTTCAAACTATCATCAGGATTGTTCCTTTGTACATTGGGTCTGATTTGTTAAGTTTCACGGAAAAAGGGGCCTTATGAAAATTTTGTTACAAAAATTCTTGACACAATTCAGTCCACTGTTTTCATTGATTCTCTTTAACTTTTAAAGAATGATTCTACCTTCATTAGAATTGTTCCTTTTGAAATTTGGTTTGTTCTGTAAAGTATCATGAGAAAAGGGGCCCTATGAAGATTTCACTATAAACTCATTAACACAATAAATTAACAGATTGATTGTACCATCATTCCAATTGTTGATTTTGACAGTGGATCTGACTATAGCAAGGGTCACATAAAAAGGGGCCTTATGAAAAACTCTCTTAAATATTCTTGTTAACACAATGATGTCCCTTGATTTCACTTCAAAATTTCACAGAATGATTGTACAAATACTTAGATGGTTCTTTTCAGAACTGGGTACAATCCATCAAGTATCATGTAAAAAGGGGACATATGATTTTTTTTTTAAATATTCTAGTAAACATAATGAATTCCCAATATTTCATCGGATTCACTTTTAACTTTCATAGAATGATAAAACCAACAGTAAAGTATCACGGAAAAGGGGCCTTATGAGAACTTGAATTTAATATCTTTGTTAACACTATAAAGTCGACAGTTTTATTGGATTCTCTTCAAAGATGCATGGAATAATTGTGGCATTCGAAACACAGGAAAAGGGGCCTTACAGATTATCATTCAAAACATTCTTGTGTATGTGATGAAGATCACAATCAATATCAAGTTGTCTTTTAACTTTCACAGGACAATTGTCGGGTTGTAAGGAAAGTTCCTTTTGGAATGAAATTGATCCATCAGAAAACACAGGAAAAGGGGCCTTATTGATTTTCTTTAAAAACAATCCTGTTTATGTGATAAAGTCCACAATTATTGTTAGATTCCGATGAAATATTCACAGAATGATTGTAGGGTCATAAGGTAACTTTCTTTTGGAAATGGAGTGGATCCGTCATGAAACATGGGAAAAGGGGCCTTGAGGATCGTTGCTTAAAATGATAAAGGGGTTAAAGCTCCTTTTTTTTCTTTATGCATTCTTCTTTGAGCAATTAACTTCCTTAAATATCAGATTTCTTTAACGGAAAACTTGATAACCAGTAGAGCTTCTCAGGCCCTCATCGGCCTCTTGTTTACAATTTTTTCCCAATCGTTTGTTTGTTTGTTTTGTTGGGTTTTTTTTTTTAAGGGGGGGGGGGCCTGATATAAAAAAGTGTTATTGTGTGGGAATGGGTTGAAGGGGTCTATGCACTATCTTGTTAGTTATCAAATTTGGCAACCTTCTATTTTCTGTTTACTTCAGATGTATATAGATCAAAAAGAGGTAAAGGATCATTTGAAAATGACCATGATTATCATGGAAGTCCACTGTATGAGCCCAATGGACATGCTGGAGGATTCACCAGGCCAAAGGTAAGCACTTTACTATTACCAGATGACAAAATACGTCATATTGTCTGTCCATTTGTAGGCAATCGTCATAGCCCAATTGGTAGCGCATCAGACTCCAAATCTTCAATCACAGATGTCATGGGTTCGATCCCCAGCAGCAGCACATTCTTTCTGACATTTGTCTCTCACCAATGGTAGATAAACATAAAAGCTAAGTAGGATAGCAGCTGGAATCCATTGTTAGATGCTACAGTCCCAATGATATGACTGAAAAAATTATAAAATCGGCATTAAACCAAATTTAATCAACTGTCCGTTCGTATACTGTATGCTATATCTCTAGAAACAATTTACCTTCAACAATTAAACTTCATACAATTGCTGCAAATGGTCCAAGGTAGATGCCCTATTTATTCTGTGTTAGTTCAAAGGTCAACTGTGTTACTAGAGTGACAAAATGCTGGGTAGGGGGTACAAGTCTGATTTGCAACAATTCTAGTTTACTAAAGGTTGTAAAATGTAAGGTTGTGTGGGAAGAGGCTAACCCATAACCAGATAAAATTTTAAACTAGACAAGGGAAACAAGGGAGGGTATAAACTGCATTCAGGAATAGTCTAGTTTGGTCAGGTGTAATATTAATTCTTGTTCTTAGCCTCTTCTCTTTCAATACAAAATACAGATATTACTGGTCTGGTCTAAATTTGAAAATGTTGCAGACAACCAATTAAAATTGCATGTTAGACAAAATCTGGCACTATCTTATTTGAAAAGACATAACCACATTGTCGGAAAAAGACAAATTTCTTGTTACAAGAATTATAAAACATTCTCCATTTCCAACTTTTTTTTTTTCAAATATGGAAGCTCAGGTTTGTCAAAGTTACGATTTGTAGTGGAAGATTTGAATATAAATAATGTTTTATACTTTTGTTTACAATTCAGAGTATAACAGAAATGTCCGAAAGGTCAAGTCGACCGTCAAGCCGAGGAGCACCATTAAATAAAACACCCCCTCCACCTCCAGTACGATCATCAAGTAAAGGAGCGGCAGATATTGTACCACCATTACCAGCAAGAAATTACGGGTCACAAGAAGATTTACCTAGATACGTTCCACCTCCAGGTTAGTATTGGGTTTCTTTTTATGCTCCCGAAGGTTGACAAATTGAAGAAATTGCATGTAATAAAACAACTTCTTCAATGTTCACAATGTTTTCTAAGGCCTTTTTCTTTGAGGATATAAAAAGAGGGATTGTGTGGGAATTGGTAAAATATTTAAGCCAGGGCCAAGTAACAGATGGTTAATAATCATGTGGTTTGAATAATAATTTTAAGAAACTTTCTTTTCATTGCTTATGAATCATAGATGGAACTTGAAAAAATGATAAATACCAGTAAATAGTGTGCTCCAAAAATTATTGAAAATTAACCCATAACCAGAATGCAAAATTTCAGACTTTATCAAATTGAGAGAGGTTGCAGACAACAAAATTAAATTGGTTTAAGTTGAAAAACAAGGGTCGTATGAGGTAGAAAATATCATGAGAAAAGAAGAAATTGTTTGTTACAAGTAATTTCTTCTTTTCTCGCAATGCTTTCTAAAGCTATTTTCCTATTTTCGTAAAATGTGTGATTGAGTGGTAATGGGTCTAGGTAACCTGAAGTTTTATGAATCAAATTTCAAGGTAACAATTTAAAAATCTGCTTTGATTCTTTTCAGGTTCGTTGTCTTCTTTTGGTAGTAATGCCAATGTAATTGCAAATCCAAATTATGACGGACCAGGTTTACGAACACCGTCTCCACGGCAACCTACAGATCCAAATGACGATATGAGGGGATATCTTGTTTGATAAAAGACTTCCATAGAAGCTTAACTAGTGTTGAAATATTCCGTTCATATATCTTTGTTTGAGATTAAGTTAAATAATGGACTTCCATAGAAGCGAAAATAGTTTTGAGAAAGTTATTCTTTTCTTACAAGATGGTTTAACCCATTTCCATACAATCCCACTGTTTGACATTCCCAAGAAAAGAGAGTTGGGTGAACAATTTGGAAAATGAAGAAATTGCTTGTCATAAGCAATTTCTTCATTATCCACAATAATTTCAACCCTAAAAGATACAGAACTAAAAAGAAAAACCTAAAATTTTCGTCTTCAACTTCTTTCAATTTGTTACCAGTCTAAAATGTTCGTCTTCTGGTAATGGGTAAAGATTACGTTTAATAACAGACTTCAGATGAAGCAGAATATGTGTCTAAATATTATTCACATAAAAGCGGTTTGTAGATTCTTCAAACCTTTCCCAGTGTTACAAACATATCCATTAATGACATTAGTGATGCTGCTTGGAATGATACATGGAAAATTCAGTGCAAAACTGTTCATAGACACTGTTCTTTGTTTAGACACTCATTGCAGCCTTACACTCAGCCATTAAAATGTGTTAATTCTGTACTCAAAATGTGCAGGTCATAATTCATAGAGGCCAAATTTTATATATTCAAGTTATATTATTTTTTCGTTGTTGACTCATTAATACACAATCCAGCATTTTGATGCATGGGCTTAGAAAAAATAGGAAAAGGAGAAGTTGTAAAAAAACAACTAATTTAGAGTTAATTGATTTTTGAAACTCTTTGTCTTATGAGGTAGAAAACATTGTGAAAAATGAAGAAATTGCTTTTACCAAGCAATTTCTTCATTTTCAAAATGTTTTCAGAGGTTTTTCTTTAAGGGCATAAGGAGATAGGGATTTGTGGGAACAAGTTAAATATTTGTTTAAGGAAATTCCTGAATGGTCTTTTTTTTGTGAATCTTCACATGCACCATACCTTACTTGGCTTTTCCATATTCACTGCCTAAAATTGACGGATTGCTAGGCAAGCCCACTGAATTTAAGTAGGGTAATAACATTATTTTGTATAATATGTATGAGATAAAAATCCAATCGTTGGCTGACGACCTAAACTTAGTAAAAACAGCTCAAATAAGCCATAGTTACAATGTTTAGTGGCCTTAATAAAAATGCTAAACATAAGCATAAGAGCTCAAAGTTCACTTCAGGTCTAAATGAATAATTCGATTGGTCAATTGATTTTATGTCATCCAATAGTTGATACACATACGATTTTTTTCCTTTAAACTATGATAGCAAAAAATTGTTGCTGAGTAATTCTTGCCATACTTAATTTGAATGTTGATTGCATTATATAACAAGTTTTTGTACTATCAATTATTCATCTTCAAAGAAGTTTGAAAAAGGTTATTTCATTTTCATATCCCCCAGGAACTGAAACAGGTTATTACCATTGTCCATCATCTTCTCGCCTATTAACTTTATAGCTTATACAGTATCAGGTTTGTAGCTCCATTTGCCAAAGCCAGGGGGCTATTGTCATGGCATTTAGTCCATCATGTGTCTGTCCATGTATGCGTCAGTCTTACCGTCCTTAAACTTTTACTTTAACCAATTACCAGACTAGTCCAAATTGTAAGGAGTTGCAGATGACAATTAAAAGGGTTGCTGTACTTGTTCAACTTTCTTGATAGAAAACATTGAGTAAAACGAAGAAATTGCTTGTTACAGGTTCCCTCAAAGATTTTTGACCAGATTTTTTAGGAATGATTCTTTAGTGACCCTTTATCATATTCCTTCAAAGAATTTTAATATAATTAAAACCATGCCTTAACTGTGGTATAGAGCGAAAACTTTGAAAATCTCAGAAACCAATTGATGTATTTCTACCAAATTATACAGATGTGATCCTTTGGCAAACCTTTTTTTCCCATAAAAGTTAAGAATTCTAATTGTATAAAAACATTGCTTTTATGGGTGTCTAAATGAATGATTTGATTGTTCAATTAATTCTTTGATTCTGCCACAATTGGTCAAAAGAAATTGTGGTTGTACAATGATGAGAATATGAAAGTATGACAATGATTTATTTTGGTGCAGGGTTATTGCTTCTAGAACTTAGATAGATTTTAATAATTTGCATTTATAAACTCCTTTTTTTTTTAAAACATAAGACAATGAAAGTAAGCACATATTTTTGTGGGTAACATAGATCTTAAGTCGTGATCTAAGGTCATGGTCACTAATGAACTTTCTTTGAATTATTGTTGATATGGCAACAAAATGCGTAACTCAGCTTTATTAAAGCTGTAGTTATGATATTTTGCTGGCATATTTACATTATGCTTTCTTGCTCGAAATCAATATCTTAGATCACCTATGGTCATTAAACTTAGAATTTGATCACAACATGCCTTACTTTTTAGTTGCAATAATCAAATTTCAAGGTCACAGAAAGAGCAGTCTTTTGAATAGTTCTGTTTTCAGTTAGAGTAAATGTATTACTTTATTGACAAGATGACAGTCGACCAATCATTGGTCCCTCCCATTGACTTCAACGGGAAGTCCTGCTTCCATTTTTAAAGGTACAATGTATTATTTTGCAAAAATAACGGCCAGTACCATGAAACAAAAGTGGAAAGGTTGGTTTGCAACCTAAACGATGTTTAGGTCGCCATGCCAACTAAAAAGGTTAACAAAACTGGTTGCCGATTGATCAGTTTGAACGCCAATATGTGGTATTTGTCTGGTTTGCCTCAGTTGGACTTGTTTTATTTTGGAAACAATCTAATCCATTACCAGATGACTCAAATTTTAGACGGGATCTAATTCAAAGGTGTTGCAGACAACAATTAATGGTGATAATTTTGTTTTTCTTGTCTTTCTTTTAAAGTAGAGAAGTTTGTGGATAATGCAGAAATTGCTTGTAACAATTGCTGGAAAAACACCTAATTAGAGCAACTTCACTCTTCCCCTCCTGAACTATATGGCCTAGGGCATTCATATTTGATATGCAACATAACTAGTTGGTTTTGTAGTATGTTATAAAAAAATATGCCCCAGGGCTTCAAAAATGGCCCTGCAGCAGGGGTCAAAATTTGGAATTTCGCTCAAAATGAGCAAATTAGAAAAAATCTTCTCAACTATTAGGCCTTGAGCATTCATATTTAGAATGTAGCATAACCCAATAGTTATCTACCATGTTTGTTAGGATTATGCCCAATGGTCAAATACAGCCCTGCCCCAGGGGTTCAAAGTTTAGAAAAATACTCAATGAGAGCATGTTTAAATATCTGCTCATCCCAATGTATAAAGTTTAGTACATTCATATTTCATTTAAATCATAACCAAATGGTTCTGTACTAAATTTTAAAGAGTTATACCCCTGGAGTCAAAAATGGCCTTTCCTTGGAGGTCTAAAAACTCTCAATTAGACAAGTTCAAAAGTATCCTCCACTTATACTTTATAAAATAGGGTATTAATATTAATGATTTATAATATGTTTTTAAAAAATCATGGCCCTAGGGTCAAAAAGGGCCACACCCTTGAGGTCCAAAGTTTGGAAAAACACTCAATCATAGTAAGTAGAAAAGTCTTCTAAAATGTAAGGCCTTGGGCATTCATATTTGGTACATGTATTTGTATCAAAAGATTAATCAGTTGAGTGATTTAGGACCATCATGGTCCTCCTGTCTTTCTTAGGACATCAAAAAGCATCATTGTATGGAAATGGGTTGAGTATACAAACATAAGAAAATGGGTAAACTTAGGAGGAATAAATTTATGTTCACAAAGTAGAAAATCATTGTAACATAGTACATGTAGTCCTTTCACTTTGCGTTTTCTTCAAGATATTATAAAATTGGATTGGTCTCTCAGATATTCTCAGTTATTCAAATTGTAACAAATGATCTGTTTAGGATTGTCAGATACATAGACAAACTTGTGACTGGCATTTGCAAATTAACCCATTCCCACAAGGTGACACATTTGGATGTTCCTAAAAAAAAAGAGAAAAAACATTGTGTAAAGTGAAGAATTTGTTTGTCACAAGCAATTCCTTCATTTTACACAAAGTTTCCTAAGCAGAAATTTGAAAAAATCTAAAATTTCTTAAAACTTCAAATTGTTGTCTGCAACTTCTTTCAGTTTGGTCATGTCTAAATTTTTCTTGTATGGTAATTGGTTAAATCCTTTTTGTTAAACTGTTGCATGATGATTATTGGTCAGTCATTATATGTGCTGTAGTATGAATTTAATTGTAGTTATGATGTATGTGCCCTGGCAAACATACTTTATTTGCAGAGATGTCATCGTATTATTTATCTGAAACATATCTTCACACTTTAAAGGGCAACTTGCATTATAAAAGGAGACAACTCAAAACGTTTTTCTTGGGTTATCCTAAATTTTTCATCTTCATTACTTACCCTTTATGAAGCATCCTTGGTCAATTTCCTCATTTTCCGCAATGTTTTATACCCCCAGGAAGTTGGAAAAATTTCATAAACTTTACATTGTCGTCTGCATCTCCTTTCAATTTGGACCAGACTAGAATTTTGTTGTCTGGTAATGGGTTAAATTGCGTAATTCTCTACAGCAGAAAATTTAGGCCTGTGGAGCATTTCACATGCTCAGGCACCTCTACTTTTACTGTTATTTGTCTGTTTCAAATATTACCAGTGAACTTAAGGATTTTATTTGCTTAGCTGCTTTTTCGAGAAAACCCAAGGTATACTATGGCAAGATTGTCATATACATCTATGTTGTCTGAAATTTTGATATTTTGTAATATCTTTGGTATTACTGAACATATTCACTTGAAACTTGGAAAATATGTTCATTAGCAAGAAAGCAAGATATACCAACAAGGGAGATAATTCTAAATGTATTAATAAAGAATTATGCCCCTTTTCCCCTTGAAATTTTACCCTCTATCAAGCACTTGAATAGCTTAATTAAACTTTTTAAGATACATTGCTCATATTCAGATTAAAGGTACCTCCATTATTAAGCATCTTCTAATGTCAAGGTCATCTGTTAAGGTCGAACTCTTGAAAAATTCCCGTTACATGTGTATAAGTATTTTACAAACAAATCTTGTTTATGTTACTGAATATAGATTATTATTTTCGATGCAAGATTATTGTACTTACATATTTGTTCAAGATGTTTCATAATACATCCACTACGAAGTAGAGGAGGGTATATTGGTTTCATCATGTCCGTCTGTCCGTTCACCTATCCTCGTTTTGTTTCCATACATTCAACCAATAAACTTCATACAAATATTGTCAACGATCCAAGCAAGTGCCCCCTTGTTTTTGGGTCACATAGGTCAAATGTCAAGGTCTCAATTGATGATTTAAAACTAATACTGTGCTCTGGCTCATAAGCTATTTGACCTAGGATTTTGAACTATTATACAAATGCTATCCATGACTCTAGGAGGTGCTCTATTGTTTTGGATAACAGGTCAAAGGTCAACTGCACTATATGAGTGACAAAATGCTAGGGGGAGGTAAAAGTCACTTAGCAACAATTCTAGTTTTAACATTATTTTACACACGAGTCATTTTAAAGTCATAATAAAGTGTAAATAAGTTAATATTTTACAAGAGAATTTTAACTAGTTCAATTAAATTGTATGATTGTTTATGAAATAGATGTTTATAAAAATGAAATAAATATGCTTAATTGTTACAAAATTTTATGAGTCTGTGAGCTACATTTCCTACAATTTTAACCCATTTCCAAGGTAAAAGCTTTTGATGCTCCAATGAAAAAAGGCTTTGGAAAACATTGTGGAAAATGAAGAAATTGCTTGTAGCAAGCATAACCTTCACTATCCACAAGTTTTTCCACCTCAAAGAAAAAAAAAGAGCTTGAGATATTCTGACTTAAATGAACAGAAAAGGAGCCTGACAATTTTCTCTTTGCCACTCTACAGGTCACAATTTTGGTGCAATCTTTCTCAAACTTGAGGAAGAATCCTAAGATTTCATCAACTAAAAATTGGTGCCTGCAAATTCTTTGAATTAGGACCTATCTAAAATTTTGTTGTCATAATAGGTTATGAAGCATAGACGCTAAGCACCCAGTGCATTTAGGGTTAACGACTGATTATCCAAAGAAGCTGTGAGTCAATATTTATAGATTGCATAGTAAAGACTGCAATTAGACTCACAATGGACAGACTGATCCAAGTCTGAACCCATTTCCACATAGAGACGCTTTTGGATGTCCCTCAAAATGTGTAAAATGGAGGAATTGCTTGTTGATGATTAAGAAATGGCTTGTTACAAGCAATTTCTTCATTTTCCACAATGTTTCCCAAATTTTTTCTTGAGGTGCATTAAAAAGTGGGATTGTGAGGGATTTGATAGAATTCCATATTGTCACTATTTGCAATATATTTACTTAGACAACGCTGGTCAAATTGGGACTTTGACTACAATTTCAAATCAATATCAGGAAATAGTCGCCATGCAATAAAAACATGAAGTAGCACAAAAAACAAACATGCATTTTTTTCGTGTTTTTTCAGATTGTTTACTGCTAAGTCATGATTCAGACCATATCTTCAAACTGCCATGAATTCATTTTCATTATTTCCAACAATCTACAAAGACTATTCTTTAACACTCCCTCAATATAAAAAACGTTGTGGACAAGCAATTTTTCATTATCCACAATGTTTTCTAAAAGACAAAGATTTTAAAATTCACATCAACTTAAAATTGCCATCTGCAACTTCTTTGAATTTGGACCGGTCTAAATTTTGCAGTTTGAAAATGGGTTAAATTTCATCAACATGTATTGTTGTTTGTCGTCATCTTCTTTCCACTGAACCAGTTTAGAAAAGAATCATCTGGATATTCTGTACAAACCTGGGATTTTACGTTGCTATAATTGCTTGTAACAAGCAATATCTCCTTTTCCCACAATATTTTCTACCATATAGGATGGTTTCATTTCAAATTGTATCAAAAATTCATTGTCGTCTGCAACCTCTTTGAATTTGGACCAGTCTAAAATTAAAAAAATAACGGGAAAGGGTTAAATTGCAGAAGATGGTCACAATTTTGTTCTTTGAGGAAATATGATATATTGAAGGATATTTTATAGAATAAACTAGATTCATTTACAAACTGTGTGTTAGGTCCATGTAATTTGATACGTTGAAAAAAATTGGATGCTCTGCAAGTTTGAAATTCTATGAGAACTGATTGGATGGGACCTTATGCCATGGCTGCTTGTTATTGAATACTTATTTAGACTGGAAGATATATTCAAACCTTACCCCTTTATGTATGTGTAAATACAGGTTGTAGTGAAGAGAGTCTAGTCTATTGAATGTCATATTTTGGTATAAAAAGAGAACTGTTGTGATATGAAATTAAACAAATTATTTTGAAGTTTGATGTCTTGTTCTCTACTAAGTTATGTTTAGCTCACCTGAGCACAAATTGAAGATGAGCTATTGTGATTGGTCATTGTCCGTCTGTCTGTCCACAATTTCTTTGAAAATCTTCTCCTCAAATACCAGTATGCAGATCAAGCAGAAACTTTGCTGGGATGTGCCTTTGGTGAAGCTTTTCAGAAGTTGCTAAAAGAATTTCATTCCGTGAAAAAGTCTGGTTTTTCCGTGGCATTTGGAAATGGGAAATTTTAATAAATCGTTAAAAATAAAAAATCTTCTCCTTCAAAACCAGTAGGTAAATCAAGCTGAAACTTTGCAAGGATGTTCCTTGGGTGATGTTCTACAAAAGTTGTTAAAAAAAATCATTCCGTGAAAAATTCTGGTGGCCACGGCAATTGAAAAGGGGACATTTTGGTAAATCTTTGATTTTTTTTTTCAGAAACTACAAGGCGGAAGGCATTTATATGTAGCTTAATCACATGGTTCTGTCTAAGTTTTTTAGCTCACCTGAGCACAAAGTGCGAGGTGAGCTATTATGATTGGCCATTGTCCGTCTGTCCATCCATCCAATATTTAGTTAAAGATATTCTCCTCCAATACCAGTTGGCCAATCAAGCTGAAACTATGCAGGAATTTCCTTGGGCAACGGTCTACATAAGTTTTTAAAAAAATTTCATTCAGTGAAAAACTATGGTTGCTGCGACATTTGAAAATGGGAAATTTTAGTGCATTTTGGATTACTTTTTTCCAAGAACTACAAGGCCAAAGGCATTTATATATCATATGTAGCTGAATCAAACTATTCTCAGCCAAGTTTTTAAATATTTAATCCGTTAGGTCAAAAATGGCCCCACCCCCTGAAGTCCCAAATTTGAAAAAATGTTTAGTTAGACCAATTCAAAAGACTTCTTGTAAACTATAAGGCCTAGGACATTCATATTTGGTATGTAGCATTACTAGATGTTATTGTGCTCCTAGGGGCAAAAACGACTGTGCAATAGATGACTAAAATAAGGAAAGGCGCGAAATTTGAGTAAGTAAAAAAAATCTTCAGTTTGAGGCCAAGGGGGTTTATATTTGGATTGTAGTATAGCCTAGCTGTTATCTTTCAATTTTTATTAAATTGGGTAAATTGGCCTGTAGGGTAAAATACTCCCCTCCCTGGGTGTCAAAAGTTTGTAAAAATGCTCAATTAGACAATCTTCTCCTCCCAATCCAAAAGTCTAAGGCATTCATGTTTGGAATATAATCCTTGTTCTCTACCATTTTTGCTAAAATCATAGCCCTGGGATAAGATATGGCCTTTCCCAAGAGGTCCAAAATTTGGGAAAACGCCAATTAAGAGCAACTTGAAAAGTCTTCTCCTGATGAAATATCAGGTGAAGGACAATCATATTTGGTATGTTGCATTAATTTATTACTATGTTACCCTTAGGATAAAAAACGCCTCTGCTCCAGGGGTGGAAAATTGCGTAAATTGCTCATTTTGAATTTTTTTTACTTAAATATAGGGCCTTGAGCATTTATATTAAAAACATAGTATATCATTATTGTTATCTACCATGTTTCTTAAAGTTATACCCCTTTGGACAAAAGTGGCGCTTCCCAAGGCACAATAAAAGCATGTTTAAATATATTCCTCTCACAATGTATAAGCTGTAATGCATAGTTACGTATTTGGTTTATAGTACAAAAATCTCGTAACTACAGTTGTTGTTTTTCATTTCCCGACTAGTAACTTGTATAGAATTAAAACTTGTTACAGGAATTTTATCACGAATTATCGGGTGTTTAGTTCCGATTCCGACGGTTGAAAATTTCAGTAACGACGGGGGTGGGGGGGCAGCGTTATAGCATAATAACTCCACTTCTTCAATTCTTGGACCCCACCGACAGTGGGTCAAAATGGGTCCGTCCAAGAGGCCCCAAGTTAGGTAAAATGCTCAGAGCAACTTCAAAGTCTTCTCCTCTTAACACTAGTCCACAGTAAAATACGTTGCAGATGGTTATTAAATTTTGATTGAAATTGAATGTTCTCCATTTCTCACAGTGTTTTTAAACCTACTTTCCTTGAGGATGTCAAAATGTAGGACATTTTGGTAACAGATTAAAGTATAAATCCATAGGTATTCATATTTATTGTAAAGCATTACATTAGTTTTGCACTATGCCCAAAATCTTTTACTAGCTCAAGCTTTGTCTTTTTTTAGCTCCACTTGCCAAAGGAGTTATTGTCATGGTGTTGTGTCCGTCGTTCATGTGTGCGTCTGTCCATCTGACTCCATCTGTCTGTAAACTTTTACTTTTAAAATCTTCTGATGAAACCGGTGGATGGATTTCAACCAAATTTCACAGAAATGATCCTTTTGCAACCCTCTATCAGATTCCTTCAAAGAATTTTGATTGGATGAAAATGCATGGCTTTAATGGGCGGGGCTAATTTCCATATATGGTGAAAGCTTTTAAAATCTTCCTCTCAGAAACCGGTGGATGGATTTTAACCAAATTTCATAGAATGATCCTTTTGCGACTCTCTATCAGATTCCCTCACAGAATTTTGATCGGATTAAAAACATTGCTTTAATGGGCAGGACTAATTTCCATATATGGTAAAAGCTTTGAAAATCTTCTTCGAACCAAGAGGATGGATTTCAACCAAATTTCACAGAAATTATCCTATGTTGAACCTCTTTCTGATTCTTTTAAATTATTTTGATTGTAAGTGGCTTTAATGGGTAGGGCTAATTTCCATATATGGTAAAAGCTTTGAAATTCTTCTCATAAACCTGTTGATGGATTTCAACCAAATTTGACTAGATGGATACTTGGGTGACCCTTTATCAGATTCCTTCAAAGGTTTTTAATCAGATGAAAAACATGGCTTCAATGGGCAGTGCTATTTCCATATATGGTAATACCTTTAAAAATCTGGCTTTAATGGATTTCAACCAAATTTGACTGGATGGATACTTGGGTGACCCTCTATCAGAATATAAAAAAGAATTTTGATTGGATGAACAATATGGCTTTAATGGGCAGGGCTAATTTCCATATATGGCATATAGTGGAAACTTTGTAAATTTCTCAAACCTATTAATGGATTTCAACCAAATTTCACAGGAACAATTTCTCTAATGACAGTTTATCAGATTCCTTCATATAATTTTGATTGGTTGAAAAAATGGCAATTATGGTGGTGGGTAATGTCTATATTATGGTTTATAGTGAAAATTTTACATTATGAATTTTACATAACTTGACTTTTGTAAAAACAATGAAAAGTTTGAAATGGTTCTCTATATTCGGTTTGTATTGAATTCATGCAAAAATTTGCACAATCAGCACATTCATGCCTGTGGAGCAGTACAGGTGCTCAAGCGTCTCTAGTTAACCCCATGTGACCCAATATCAGTTTTCAGAGGTTTCATGGAGAAAAAATTCTGGCCAAGTTTCAAAACATTTGACCTAAAATTGTGGCCCTTAGAGAGAACACAAGATATTGACACATGATGAACAACTGGTGCTGGACACATCTAGATCACAAAAAGCTCACCTTGAGCACTTTGTGCTCAGGTGATATAAAATATATAGCCTCATGAAAATAAAGACTTACACTTTATATGGCCTTGGTATCTGTAGATGTGTATCATCATGCCAAATATTATTATTGTATCTTGAAAAGTTTTAAAGTAACAGTAAATGTTAAGATTTTTTTGGTAAAGTTTTGAAGAAGTTTGACCTTGACAAATAACCCTGATCTTACAACATCATTTTGACCTTGGTAGCTGCAGATGTATATCAACCAGATCTATCATCATGCCAATATGAGCTTTATATCTTGAAAAGGCTTACAGGAATTGTAAATGTTAAGTTTCTTGTTAGCTCACCTGAGCACAAAGTGCGAGGTGAGCTATTGTGATCGGTCTTTGTCCAACATCCGTCCATCCTTCTGTCTGTTTGTCCACAAATTCTTTAAAAATCTTCTCCTCTTAAACCACCAGCCCAATCACGCTGTAACTTTGCAGGGATGTTCCTTGGGTGAAGTTCTACAAAAGTTGTTAAAAGAATTTAATTCCGTGATAAACTCTGGTTGCCGCGGCATTTGAAAATGGGAATCTAAAGTAAATCTTAAAAAAATCTTCTACTCCTAAACCAGTAGGCCAATCAAGCTGAAACATTGCAGGGATGTTCCTTGGGTGAAGTTCTACAAAAGTTGTTAAAAGAATTTCATTCCGTGATAAACTCTGGTTGCCGCGACATTTGAATATAGGAATCTTAAGTAAATCTTAAAAAAATCTTCTCCTCCTAAACCACCAGCCCAATCACGCTGTACCTTTGCAGGGATGTTCCTTGGGTGAAGTTCTACAAAAGTTGTTAAAAGAATTTAATTCCGTCTAAAACTCTGGTTGCCGCGGCATTTGAAAATAGGAATCTAAAGTAAATCTTAAAAAAATCTTCTACTCCTAAACCAGTAGGCCAATCAAGCTGAAACATTGCAGGGATGTTCCTTGGGTGAAGTTCTACAAAAGTTGTTAAAAGAATTTCATTCCGTGATAAACTCTGGTTGCTGCGGCATTTGAAAATGGGAATCTTAAGTAAATCTTAAAAAAATCTTCTACTCCCAAACCAGTAGGCCAATCAAGCTGAAACATTGCAGGGATGTTCCTTGGGTGAAGTTCTACAAAAGTTGTTAAAAGAATTTCATTCCGTGATAAACTCTGGTTGCTGTGGCATTTGAAAATTGGAATCTTAAGTAAATCTTAAAAAAATCTTCTACTCCTAAACCAGTAGGCCAATCAAGCTGAAACATTGCAGGGATGTTCCTTGGGTGAAGTTCTACAAAAGTTGTTAAAAGAATTTCATTCCGTGATAAACTCTGGTTGCCGCGGCATTTGAATATGGGAATCTTAAGTTAATCTTTAAAAATCTTAAAAATCTTCTTTTAAACCAGTAGGCCAATCAAGCTGAAACATTGCAGGGATGTTCCTTGGGTGAAGTTCTACAAAAGTTGTTAAAAGAATTTCATTCCGTGATAAACTCTGGTTGCCGCGGCATTTAAAATGGGAATCTTTAACCCATGCCAACACAACAAATTTTTAGACTGGTCCAAATTGAAAGAAGCTGCAGACGACAATTTCAAGTTGATGGAATCATGAATTTTTCCGTCTTTTTGGATAGAAAACATTGTGGATAATGCAGAAATTGCTTGATACAAGCAATTTCTTCATTTTCCACAATGTTTTCCAATGCTTTTTTCTCAAGGGGCGTAAAAAGGAGGGATTGAGTTGGAATGGGTTAAAAATCTTTTCCTCCTAAACCAGTAGACCAATCAAGCTGAAACATTGCAGGGATGTTCTTCAAAAGTTGTTAAAAGAATTTCATTCCTTGAAAAACTCTTGTAACCGCGGCTTATGAAAATGGGAAATTTTAGAAAATCTTTGTTGTCTTTTTTTTTCCCAGACTACAAGGCCAAAGGCATTTATATTTTACATAGAAATTAATCATAAGGTTCTCTACCAAGTTTGATATATTTGATCTCTAGGGTCAAAAATGGCCCCGCCCCTGAGGTCCGAAGTTTGGAAAAATGCTTAATTGGAGCAATTTCAAAAGACTTCTCCTCTTAAACTTTAAGGTCAGGATATTCATATTTGGTATGTAGCATAACTAGATGGTTTTGTACTATATCACCAAAAGTTGTCTTCCTCGGGTCAAAAACAGCCCTGCACTAGGGGTCCAAAATTGGGAAAAACACCAAATTTGAGTATGCTAAAAAGAAATTCGTTTTAAGGAGGAGGGCATTTATATTTTGAGTGTAGCATAGCCTGGCTGTTATCTATCAGTTTTGATTAATTTATGCCTGTAGGAAAATATGCTCTTAGGATAACAAATGTCTCTGCTCCTTGGGTCGAAAATTGTGTAAATCGCATTGAAAGAATTCTTCTTAAATTTAGGTTCTAGAGCATTTAAATTAAAAACATAGGATAACATTTGTTATCTACCATGTTTATATCCTTTGGACAAACATGGCCCTTCCCAAGGCATCCAATTATATGAGAAACGCTCAATAAGAGCATGTTCAAATATCTTCCACTCCTCATGTATAAGTTGTAATGCACTCATATTTTTATTTATAGTACATCCAGATTGTTCTCTACCAAGGTTGCTAAAATTACACCCATTGAAGTTGCAGACAGTAATAAGAGTTTGATTGAAATCTAAATACAAAATATTTCAGGTAGAAAACACTGTGAGAAATGGATAAATTGCTTGTCACTCCCTTTCTCACTTTGTTTTTTTCAAACCTGAGGGTGTCAAATTCTTGGGATAGTTTGGCAATGGATTAAACTATAAAGCCAAAGGAATTCATTTTTATTGTAAAGCATTACTGGATTGTTTTGTGCAAAGCCCAAAACCTTATATTTGTTTTATTTATTTTGCTAAGTTGTGTCTTTTTTATACTAAAAAGTACTGTAATTTGCAGATGCCTCAGGTGAGCGATTTAAGACCATCATGGTCCTCTTGTTTAAGTTTTGCAGACAGATAGGCAGACATTGTTCCTCAACAAAATCATTTTACGTCTGTGTTGTGCACTTAATTACATTAAGTTGACACAAATATCTTTTATATCTTTATCCTTTTAAAAATCTATACTACTAATTTAGTTTAGTTGACAGACTATGAGACACTTTTCAGAGATTAATACAATAAGGGCAGCATAGGTGAGCTCATATCAGGAGAATCAGGACATGAAATAAGAGGAAGAGTCAGCTTGGGATATTCATTAAATAAAAGATAGTTATTATTTCTCAAAATTTATTACAAAATCTTTCTTGGAAAGAATACAACAAGAATTCTGTACAAAGTCCATTACTTTTGCACCATTACAAGTAATGACAAATATTTATCTACTAGTTAATGCAGGTCTGTCATGAAAATATCATGGCAATCTTGTTGGGTGAAAATTATCAGAAATCAGTCCCACAGCCTCTATAGTGTTCATATACTATCAGGTTCTAGCAAATAAAAGCATGAGAAAAGCCTTTCACAATCTCAGAAATATGTGATCAGAAGTATCACTTAGTTCCCTTCATATTTCATAATTAGAATGGTTATTTATCATTAAAATGAGTAGCTGTTCACTGATTGTATAGGGTTTAATGGCACTTTCAACAGTATTTCAGTTACATCGCTGTAGTTGGTGCACCTATCCATAGTTTTCTGGTGTATCGCAAACCAGTGCAACAACATTCTAGCCAAGTCGAAAGCTGCTCATCCAAATTAGGCATACTACTTATTATTTGCCCATTGGTGAGACACAAATGACTTGTCACTTTTCAAACAGAACGTTGACCAAGCCATTTTTATCCATGACTCAAGCATTGAGAGCATAACACATACAGTTAGAGTTAACAAGGTTCAACATTAAAGCAATTCAGTCAGATCTAATGAAGGAGAAGTGATTTTTTTCTTCCTCTCACTGAAACTCAATACTCAATGCATAAAATAGGAATGCCCTGTCAAGACACATCAACTTTGGGCATGCAAAATGTTATAACTAGAGCTTGAATAAAGCTGTAGTTACGACATTTTGCACATCCAATGAAAACATTGACTATTCTTCTCCAGAATTACATCTATCTCTAATTTTAATGATATTTTACTGGCAGACCTACATATAAAAGGCATACAAAAACTCCCTGGGTGGTGCTAAAGATTTAAAAGGTTCACAAACATTACACAGGCATGGGTATGGTATAAGCATAGATATATTTCATCAAAATATTATGTTACAAATTTGTGATATTATAATTGACTTTTTGACAGGTGAAATAACATGCCATCACTTTTAACTTGTATAAATATGACAGAAATATAAAAATCTATGCTGTGAAATTGTGATAAGTGGGTAAAATGAATGATTTTTTTCTAACTTTCTTCTTTTTTTATCATTTCATGTGATATTGTGCATTCAAAACCCATTTTGATTGCACGATTGAAGTAAGATCACAATTTTAATAAGCATTCTTTTTGTACTTTTCTTCATGATAAATACAACAGAACTCAGGTTAATTGATAAACACTTGCTTGAGTAATCTCATATAATCCAATACCAAAGCCTTTTAAACTTATTACCACACAACAAAATTCAATTTCAGGCTTGCCTAATTTGAAGTTATTAGCAGACAAATTTAAAGTTAACAGAGATTTAAAAATCTTAAAACTTTTTGGATAAAAAAAAGTTGTAGTTAACCCATTCCCACACAATCCCTCCTTTTTATGCCCCTCAAGATAAAAGCTTTGGAAAATATTGTGGTAAATGAAGCAATTTCTTCATTATCAACAATATTTTCTATCCCAAAAGACGAATAGATTCAAAATTCCATCGACTTTAAATTGCCGTCTGCAGCTTCTTTCAATTCAGACCAGTCTATAATTTTGTTGTGTGGGAATGGGTTAATGAAAAAGTTGCATGCAATAAGCATTTTTTTTTTCAATATCAACACTGTGTTCAAAACTTTCATTTTGAGAGGCATACAAAACAAGGTGCCAAACTGTCACAAGATACGCCCGTCACACTGTTTAATATGAACTGGGGATTTGAATAGAACAGGTTATTTTGAATAAATATTTTTTGTCAAACAAAGTATGAAAAACAACAAAAGGCAATAACTCAAAAAATAGGCTAGGTAGAGTTAAGGTTCTTCACACTGCACTCCCACTTGGTGAGCTCTATACACCCATGAAGTTTCATGATTCTAGCTATTATACTTTTAGTGATATATTCCGGACAAGATTCAAGTATGAAAAACAACAAAGGGCAATAACTCAAAAAATAGGCCAGGTAGAGTTATGGTTCTTGTGCCCTGCATTCATACTTGGTGAGCTATATCCATCCATGAAATTTCATGATTCTAGCTATTATACTTTTAGAGATATACTCTGGACAAGATTCAAGTCTGAAAAACAACAAAGGGCAATAACTCAAAAAAAAGGCTAGGTAGAGTTATGGTTCTTGTGCACTGCAACCCCCCTTGGTGAGATCTATAAACCCATGAAGTTTCATGATCCTAGCTATAATACTTTTAGAGATAAACTCCAGACAAGATTCAAGTATGAAAAACAACAAAGGGCAATAACTCAAAAAATAGGCCAGGTAGAGTTATGGTTTTTGTACACTGCACTTCCACTTGGTGAGCTCTATCCATCCATAAAATTTCATGATTCTAGCTATTATACTTTTAGAGATATACTCCGGACAAGATTCAAGTATGAAAAACAACAAAGGGCAATAACTCAAAAAATAGGCCAGGTAGAGTTATGGTTCTTGTACACTGCACTCCCACTTGGTGAGCTCTATCCATCCATGAAATTTCATGATTCTAGCTATTATACTTTTAGAGATATACTCCGGACAAGATTCAAGAATGAAAAACAACAAAGGGCAATAACTCAAAAAATAGGCCAGGTAGAGTTATGGTTCTTGTGCACTGCACCCCCCCTTGGTGAGATCTATACACCCATGGTGTTTCATGATCCTATCTATAATACTTTTAGAGATATACTTTGGACAAGATTCAAGTATGAAAAACAACAAAGGGCAATAACTCAAAAAATATGCCAGGTAGAGTTGTGGTTCTTGTACACTGCACTCCCCCTTGGTGAGCTCTATCCATCCATGAAATTTCATGATTCTAGCTATTATACTTTTAGAGATATACTCCGGACAAGATTCAAGTATGAAAAACAACAAAGGGCAATAACTCAAAAAATAGACCAGGTAGAGTTATGGTTCTTGTGCACTGCACTCCCCCTTGGTGAGATCTATACACCCATGAAGTTTCATGATCCTAGCTATAATACTTTCAGAGATATACTCCGGACAAGATTCAAGTATGAAAAACAACAAAGGGCAATAACTCAAAAAATAAGCCAGGTAGAGTTATGGTTATTGCGCACTGCACTCCGTATTGATGAGAAGAATATAACTGCCAAGTTTAAAGTCAATCGGACTTACGGTGACAGAGTTATGCCCCGGACAAAGAAGTGGACACCGCCCGGACAACCGGACGCCCGGACACCCGGACGACCGGACGCCCGGACGACCCGACGCCCGGACGACCGGACGCCCGGACATCACGGGTGATCCCATAATACGTCCCGTCTTCGACGGGCGTATAAAAAGGGATCATGTGGGAATGGATTGAATATTCTATAAGATCATGACTATTTTAACTTCATGATATGTAATTTCAGAATTACTTAAGGGAAGATGGAATTATTCTTAGATAAAATTTTACATATAATGCATTACTACCCATCCAATACAATCGTTCTTTTATAGACAAAAAATGCTTGGGAAAAATTCTATAACAAGCAATTTCCCCTTTTCTAACTAGAGAGACATTTTTTATATCAACTAGAAATTGTTCTTTCAATTTCGATTATTCGATATTATGTTATTTTGGTCATGAGTTAATTTTTTTCTGTTCTGAACATGTTTTAGAAAATCATTCTCATAAAATATGTATAAATATCACCAGGTATCCACCAAATGGCATTTAGCCCGTTCAAAGCTTAGATGAGACGCTTTGAAAGCCAAAAGACCTTAGATGTAAAACATTAGGCAGTGATGGAGGTAATGATTTATGATATGATTATCCACTTTGCCAAGCAAGGGCATTTTGTTGATCAATCCAATCATCAAAAATTCATGTAAATGAATGAATGCTGCGAGGTTGACTTGGAAAACCTTATGACTAAGGCTTACACGAATTGCAGTAACAAGATTTTCACACAAAATTGATGATAAATGGATTAACTGATAGGCATATTCTCACTGGGTGGTTAAAGCATCACAACTTCAGCTTATTCAAGCTGTAGTTACAATGTTTTGATAGCCAAATGATGATATGGTATATCCAACATGGAGATAATGTTAATCAGTAGCTCCGATTTTCCAACCTTATTCTCATGTTCATTTTCATACTAAGCAGTGCATTTAACAACCTGAACTTTACATCCAAACTTCCTCTTAAATGAGTATATTTACAGTTAAGTTTTAAGAGCCCAAACTTAGAGGATATAATTTTCATAGAATGCTGTATCCTGTATCTCTAATCCTATCACAATGTTTCGGGTACTCATATGGACTGTCTAGTGGATGTGACACACAAAAACAGAGTTGGCAATGGAGATATAAAAATCTTTTCTTCTTATCCAGGCCACAGTTAAATGTTCTATACATTCCAACTCAATTTACACTACAAAACCTTTTTAATCTTCTTCATCTTCAGACTCTGAAATACAACAAAAGAACTTAACCCTGGTCAGGCTGAACCTGGAATATTCCTGTTTTGGCAGGTCTAGACAAAGATCAGGCTGCACAAATGTACAGTCTGATCTTTGTCTAGAACTTTTGTCTTTTGAAAACCAGCACTGTTCAATTTTCTAAATAATTACCAAGCCAAAATTAGTGATTTCTTTGCCTTCTGTCCTTTGATCTTGACACAATTTTGTAGAGGATTTTATTCATCAAGACAAGTGTTGAATTTTGGATGGACTGATAGTTCGATATTATTACTAAGGTTGGGAACAAGTATTTGATTTATTGAGTACTTAATTGAACATCCGAGTAACAATTAACAATACTAAGGAATACTATCATTGTTTAAAAATTAATCTATAGAGAATTCAATATGTAATTATAGAATAATTGTTTTTAAAACTGTTGGAATGAAGTTCCAGTAGAATTTTCAACATGTATGACAATAACAAATAGCGTAAAGGGGAAATAGTGATGGTTCATGAAATGGCAGGTACATATTAACTATGATGCCCTGGATTTAAAGAGTATGCAATACCCAACTTGTCTGAAATAGGCTTTTCTAGTTGCAGACTTGTTAATTTTTCAAGGCCACTAGTCCAGGGACAAGTAAATACAAGGACAATTCTTTGCTTCATAAAGATTTCTCATTATATATTGTAAAATTATTATAATCTTTAAATTTAAGGGGAAGAAAATATTGTGGTTTATGAAGAAAATACTTGGTCCAAGCATTTTCATCATTTACAACATCTTCACATTTTTGCAGACCAGTTCACTTCTATTCTAGATAAGTAGAAAATCTTGTCTTACTTGTCTTGGAACAAATCGAGAAAATATGTGATGAGATATATTTACTGCTAAACATGTTCATAAGCAAAGGAAAACAGTACAACTCATGTAAAATTTTGACCGATAAACTAGATATTTTTTTAAACTGTCTTCAGTATAAACTGATAACAAACACACACTGTTCTTTGTTTCAATATACAAGATTAGAACGCTTGCATAAGTTTGAAAACATTATTATTATTGTGAAAATCGCTGAAAAAAGTTATACATACTCAATGATGATTTGTTGACTTCTTATTAATTGAAATTGCAGGTACTTTTGATAACACACAAATTAATTTATCAAATTGCTAAATTTTTTATTTTGAATAAAAAATGTGTATGTCAATTTTGATGCTATGTCAGTCTTTTTCTTCTTAGTAATCAATTATACAAGTCATGAAATTGAAACTCATCCCTTTTTGACTGATCGCCGCTGTCAATCGAACAATCTGTCAACCAATTAAATCATTCATTTAGACCAGAAGTAAGTTTTGAATTTCAACATTGGCTACCATTTTTGTTAAGCTTTCTTTTTGGTTTGGCAACTTAAATGTTTTAACAACAGCTAATTCAATGTTTATGTCACCAACCAACCATTCTATTTCTTATATGCTGCTGGCCATAAATTTTTCACAATAACGCTTTTTAAAATTGAATAGGAACTTCCCGTGTGGGTCAATGGGCGGGGCCAACATAGTGAGTATGTCCATCAATAGATCAATTATCATTTGTCTTCATACCTTCTTCAGCATTTTTCAGCCACTCCACAAATGTTTTCATCTGTTCTAGGAAAACAGATTTTCCCTTGCTTGAGTGACTTCCACCATACCACTTTAAAATGCAGTCTTCACTCAGAACATCAGCTAAATGGTAAAGAAAGAAGCATGAAAAGGCTCAAAGCCAGTGGACTGTTGTCATGGCAGTATGTCTATAGTGAGTCAGTAAATCTTTACTTTAAAAATCTTCTCCTCAGAAGGTACTTCACAGAATTCCACCAAATTTCAAAGAAGTGATTATCGGGTGACCTATTGTCAGATTACTTCAAAGAATTATGATCGGATAAAAAACATGAGCTTTAATGAGCCAAACTAATTTCCATATACATGTATGTTGAAAACTTTGAAAATTTTCCTTAGAAACTAGTTGATGGATTTTAACCAAATTTCAAGAAAATGATCCTTGGTTGTTGAAATTGCTGATGAAAATTTTTAGTTTTTTAAATTAAAATCTGTGTCTTATTCTGGAGGGTGTAATAAGACGTGATTGTAACTGAACCATTACCACAGAATGATGCTATTGGACGCCCCCCCCCCTTTAGAAAACATTGTAGAAAATGAAGTAAATGAAGTAATTGTTTGCTACAAGCAATTTCTTCATTATCCACAATGTTTGCTAACCAAAAAGACAAAGATTTTTAAAGTTTCATGAACTAATAATTGTTGTCTGCAATTTCTTTCTAATAGGACCAGTCTAAAAATGTGTCATGTGGGAAAGAGATAAGAGAGAGGTTAAGAGATATTCACCATATAGAGGGTTTTGAGCAAAAACATACTAAGGGTCCATACAATGTGTAGACCCATACTTTGTTTTTGCTCTAAGCCTTCGATATTAAAGCCTTGAAGAGAGACAAATAGAAAAACACACATGGCAAAAATTATGTGCTTTCTATTTCTAAATGTCACAGAGAAACAAAAAAAAACCAACATATAAATATAAAATATTTGCTTACTATTGTACAGTAGTACAACAATCTTTTGAAACACTTTCATGAAGGACATGTTTTCATAGCAATACTCCTGTATCTTGATCATTAGTTTGGACTCTGCCTCAGAGGTTTTCGCCATTTCTTTCAACACAATTGCATATTTCTTTAGGTGCTTGAGAGCCTGATCAGCTACTAATTCTTCCTTTTTGTTCCATTCTACTTGCGCCATTAGTGTGTTCCAAACCTGAAAAAATTTAATCCATTATCAGGGCACAAAATTTTAGATTGACTTAATGAGTGGGGTTTAACACCACTTTTAACAGTATTTCAGTCATAACTAAAGTCAGGGATTGCATAGATTAATTGAATGGGGTAAAATGCCACTTTTAACATTTATTTCAGTCATATTGTGGCTGCTGGAGAACCTAAACATGGATTTCTGTTTTTTCTCACACAAGCTCTACCTCTAGGTTAACCAGTATCCAACCATTGGTGGATGTCAAATGTCAAAGGATAATTGTCGCCGCCGGTGATCAAACTAAGACCTTCATGACTAGGGAGTCCTTCATGCTATCACTGTGCTATTGCTACTGCTCTTGATCGCACAGAAAAGGGCTACTTTTCAGGGTACATTAATTCTGTGAAGTATTATTGTAGAGGGTCAATAGATGATGATTTATACCAAGTATCAAAAGTCTAGGCCCTAAGGTTTGGGAGAAGATTTTCAAAGATTTCCTTCCTTATTCCTAAATAAAATCAGGAAAGGGCTAATTTTCAGATTTTGGATGTTCTTTGAAGAGTTTTAGTTGAGGGTCTATAGATGATGATATATACCAAATATCTAAGTTCTAGGCCTAATGGTTAGGGAGAGAAGATTTTTTTTAAAGTTTTTTTCACTTGGTTGCAAAGTGCTTCATGGATTTTGATTCTTTGAAGTATTTCTAAAGTGCATACCCTAAGGATCATTTCTGTGAATTTTGATTGAATTTCCATGGTTAGTTTAGTAGATGATTTTTTGTAACTATGAACAGATGGACAGATGGTTGGACAGACAGATGGACTAAGGATGAATCATCACAATAGCTCGCCCAAAACACTTCCTGTTACAAGCAATTTCTAAAGCTATTTTTCTTCAGCACTTACAGCCTATAAACAAACCTTTCACATTGGGGAATCAATATACAGGCAATGAATGGTTTCAAGAAAATTGACAGTCAAACTCAATGAGTGAAATACTTCAAAAGACACTCTACTAATGAGTTAATTTTGTGATACCTGTTCAGCAAAGTTCAATTTAAAGAAGCAGTTGTCTTTAAACAATACAGCAGTCTTAAACCCATTACCAGACGGTAATATTTTAGACTGGCCCTAATTGAAAGAAGTTGCAGACAACAATTTATAGTTTATCAAATTTTCAATTTTTTAAAATTTCTGGGTAGAAAACATTGAGGAAAATGAAGAAATTGCTTGTCACAAGCAATTTCTTCATTTTCCACAATGTTTTCCAAAGCTTTTTCCCCTGGGGGCGTCTAAAAGCGTCACTAAGTGGGAATGGGTTAATACTATTTAAAGACAACCAGTTTTACACATAGTTGAGATTCAGTATAAAAGAAAACACATGCAGGTCTGTTTTATTGCTCTGATGAATACACATTCTCATTCAATCAGTCTAAGCTCAAACAAAACTAAAAATTGTGCAAAGCAGAATTATACCCCCCCAACAGCACTTGTCCATATACAGGTAACCTGAAGTTTTATGAATCAAATTTCAAGGTAACAATTTAAAAATCTGCTTTGATTCTTTTCAGGTTCGTTGTCTTCTTTTGGTAGTAATGCCAATGTAATTGCAAATCCGAATTATGACGGACCAGGTTTACGAACACCGTCTCCACGGCAACCTACAGATCCAAATGACGATATGAGGGGATATCTTGTTTGATAAAAGACTTCCATAGAAGCTTAACTAGTGTTGAAATATTCCGTTCATATATCTTTGTTTGAGATTAAGTTAAATAATGGACTTCCATAGAAGCGAAAATAGTTTTGAGAAAGTTATTCTTTTCTTACAAGATGGTTTAACCCATTTCCATACAATCCCACTGTTTGACATTCCCAAGAAAAGAGAGTTGGGTGAACAATTTGGAAAATGAAGAAATTGCTTGTCATAAGCAATTTCTTCATTATCCACAATAATTTCAACCCTAAAAGATACAGAACTAAAAAGAAAAACCTAAAATTTTCGTCTTCAACTTCTTTCAATTTGTTACCAGTCTAAAATGTTCGTCTTCTGGTAATGGGTAAAGATTACGTTTAATAACAGACTTCAGATGAAGCAGAATATGTGTCTAAATATTATTCACATAAAAGCGGTTTGTAGATTCTTCAAACCTTTCCCAGTGTTACAAACATATCCATTAATGACATTAGTGATGCTGCTTGGAATGATACATGGAAAATTCAGTGCAAAACTGTTCATAGACACTGTTCTTTGTTTAGACACTCATTGCAGCCTTACACTCAGCCATTAAAATGTGTTAATTCTGTACTCAAAATGTGCAGGTCATAATTCATAGAGGCCAAATTTTATATATTCAAGTTATATTATTTTTTCGTTGTTTTTTCGTTGTTGACTCATTAATACACAATCCAGCATTTTGATGCATGGGCTTAGAAAAAATAGGAAAAGGAGAAGTTGTAAAAAAACAACTAATTTAGAGTTAATTGATTTTTGAAACTCTTTGTCTTATGAGGTAGAAAACATTGTGAAAAATGAAGAAATTGCTTTTACCAAGCAATTTCTTCATTTTCAAAATGTTTTCAGAGGTTTTTCTTTAAGGGCATAAGGAGATAGGGATTTGTGGGAACAAGTTAAATATTTGTTTAAGGAAATTCCTGAATGGTCTTTTTTTTGTGAATCTTCACATGCACCATACCTTACTTGGCTTTTCCATATTCACTGCCTAAAATTGACGGATTGCTAGGCAAGCCCACTGAATTTAAGTAGGGTAATAACATTATTTTGTATAATATGTATGAGATAAAAATCCAATCGTTGGCTGACGACCTAAACTTAGTAAAAACAGCTCAAATAAGCCATAGTTACAATGTTTAGTGGCCTTAATAAAAATGCTAAACATAAGCATAAGAGCTCAAAGTTCACTTCAGGTCTAAATGAATAATTCGATTGGTCAATTGATTTTATGTCATCCAATAGTTGATACACATACGATTTTTTTCCTTTAAACTATGATAGCAAAAAATTGTTGCTGAGTAATTCTTGCCATACTTAATTTGAATGTTGATTGCATTATATAACAAGTTTTTGTACTATCAATTATTCATCTTCAAAGAAGTTTGAAAAAGGTTATTTCATTTTCATATCCCCCAGGAACTGAAACAGGTTATTACCATTGTCCATCATCTTCTCGCCTATTAACTTTATAGCTTATACAGTATCAGGTTTGTAGCTCCATTTGCCAAAGCCAGGGGGCTATTGTCATGGCATTTAGTCCATCATGTGTCTGTCCATGTATGCGTCAGTCTTACCGTCCTTAAACTTTTACTTTAACCAATTACCAGACTAGTCCAAATTGTAAGGAGTTGCAGATGACAATTAAAAGGGTTGCTGTACTTGTTCAACTTTCTTGATAGAAAACATTGAGTAAAACGAAGAAATTGCTTGTTACAGGTTCCCTCAAAGATTTTTGACCAGATTTTTTAGGAATGATTCTTTAGTGACCCTTTATCATATTCCTTCAAAGAATTTTAATATAATTAAAACCATGCCTTAACTGTGGTATAGAGCGAAAACTTTGAAAATCTCAGAAACCAATTGATGTATTTCTACCAAATTATACAGATGTGATCCTTTGGCAAACCTTTTTTTCCCATAAAAGTTAAGAATTCTAATTGTATAAAAACATTGCTTTTATGGGTGTCTAAATGAATGATTTGATTGTTCAATTAATTCTTTGATTCTGCCACAATTGGTCAAAAGAAATTGTGGTTGTACAATGATGAGAATATGAAAGTATGACAATGATTTATTTTGGTGCAGGGTTATTGCTTCTAGAACTTAGATAGATTTTAATAATTTGCATTTATAAACTCCTTTTTTTTTTAAAACATAAGACAATGAAAGTAAGCACATATTTTTGTGGGTAACATAGATCTTAAGTCGTGATCTAAGGTCATGGTCACTAATGAACTTTCTTTGAATTATTGTTGATATGGCAACAAAATGCGTAACTCAGCTTTATTAAAGCTGTAGTTATGATATTTTGCTGGCATATTTACATTATGCTTTCTTGCTCGAAATCAATATCTTAGATCACCTATGGTCATTAAACTTAGAATTTGATCACAACATGCCTTACTTTTTAGTTGCAATAATCAAATTTCAAGGTCACAGAAAGAGCAGTCTTTTGAATAGTTCTGTTTTCAGTTAGAGTAAATGTATTACTTTATTGACAAGATGACAGTCGACCAATCATTGGTCCCTCCCATTGACTTCAACGGGAAGTCCTGCTTCCATTTTTAAAGGTACAATGTATTATTTTGCAAAAATAACGGCCAGTACCATGAAACAAAAGTGGAAAGGTTGGTTTGCAACCTAAACGATGTTTAGGTCGCCATGCCAACTAAAAAGGTTAACAAAACTGGTTGCCGATTGATCAGTTTGAACGCCAATATGTGGTATTTGTCTGGTTTGCCTCAGTTGGACTTGTTTTATTTTGGAAACAATCTAATCCATTACCAGATGACTCAAATTTTAGACGGGATCTAATTCAAAGGTGTTGCAGACAACAATTAATGGTGATAATTTTGTTTTTCTTGTCTTTCTTTTAAAGTAGAGAAGTTTGTGGATAATGCAGAAATTGCTTGTAACAATTGCTGGAAAAACACCTAATTAGAGCAACTTCACTCTTCCCCTCCTGAACTATATGGCCTAGGGCATTCATATTTGATATGCAACATAACTAGTTGGTTTTGTAGTATGTTATAAAAAAATATGCCCCAGGGCTTCAAAAATGGCCCTGCAGCAGGGGTCAAAATTTGGAATTTCGCTCAAAATGAGCAAATTAGAAAAAATCTTCTCAACTATTAGGCCTTGAGCATTCATATTTAGAATGTAGCATAACCCAATAGTTATCTACCATGTTTGTTAGGATTATGCCCAATGGTCAAATACAGCCCTGCCCCAGGGGTTCAAAGTTTAGAAAAATACTCAATGAGAGCATGTTTAAATATCTGCTCATCCCAATGTATAAAGTTTAGTACATTCATATTTCATTTAAATCATAACCAAATGGTTCTGTACTAAATTTTAAAGAGTTATACCCCTGGAGTCAAAAATGGCCTTTCCTTGGAGGTCTAAAAACTCTCAATTAGACAAGTTCAAAAGTATCCTCCACTTATACTTTATAAAATAGGGTATTAATATTAATGATTTATAATATGTTTTTAAAAAATCATGGCCCTAGGGTCAAAAAGGGCCACACCCTTGAGGTCCAAAGTTTGGAAAAACACTCAATCATAGTAAGTAGAAAAGTCTTCTAAAATGTAAGGCCTTGGGCATTCATATTTGGTACATGTATTTGTATCAAAAGATTAATCAGTTGAGTGATTTAGGACCATCATGGTCCTCCTGTCTTTCTTAGGACATCAAAAAGCATCATTGTATGGAAATGGGTTGAGTATACAAACATAAGAAAATGGGTAAACTTAGGAGGAATAAATTTATGTTCACAAAGTAGAAAATCATTGTAACATAGTACATGTAGTCCTTTCACTTTGCGTTTTCTTCAAGATATTATAAAATTGGATTGGTCTCTCAGATATTCTCAGTTATTCAAATTGTAACAAATGATCTGTTTAGGATTGTCAGATACATAGACAAACTTGTGACTGGCATTTGCAAATTAACCCATTCCCACAAGGTGACACATTTGGATGTTCCTAAAAAAAAAGAGAAAAAACATTGTGTAAAGTGAAGAATTTGTTTGTCACAAGCAATTCCTTCATTTTACACAAAGTTTCCTAAGCAGAAATTTGAAAAAATCTAAAATTTCTTAAAACTTCAAATTGTTGTCTGCAACTTCTTTCAGTTTGGTCATGTCTAAATTTTTCTTGTATGGTAATTGGTTAAATCCTTTTTGTTAAACTGTTGCATGATGATTATTGGTCAGTCATTATATGTGCTGTAGTATGAATTTAATTGTAGTTATGATGTATGTGCCCTGGCAAACATACTTTATTTGCAGAGATGTCATCGTATTATTTATCTGAAACATATCTTCACACTTTAAAGGGCAACTTGCATTATAAAAGGAGACAACTCAAAACGTTTTTCTTGGGTTATCCTAAATTTTTCATCTTCATTACTTACCCTTTATGAAGCATCCTTGGTCAATTTCCTCATTTTCCGCAATGTTTTATACCCCCAGGAAGTTGGAAAAATTTCATAAACTTTACATTGTCGTCTGCATCTCCTTTCAATTTGGACCAGACTAGAATTTTGTTGTCTGGTAATGGGTTAAATTGCGTAATTCTCTACAGCAGAAAATTTAGGCCTGTGGAGCATTTCACATGCTCAGGCACCTCTACTTTTACTGTTATTTGTCTGTTTCAAATATTACCAGTGAACTTAAGGATTTTATTTGCTTAGCTGCTTTTTCGAGAAAACCCAAGGTATACTATGGCAAGATTGTCATATACATCTATGTTGTCTGAAATTTTGATATTTTGTAATATCTTTGGTATTACTGAACATATTCACTTGAAACTTGGAAAATATGTTCATTAGCAAGAAAGCAAGATATACCAACAAGGGAGATAATTCTAAATGTATTAATAAAGAATTATGCCCCTTTTCCCCTTGAAATTTTACCCTCTATCAAGCACTTGAATAGCTTAATTAAACTTTTTAAGATACATTGCTCATATTCAGATTAAAGGTACCTCCATTATTAAGCATCTTCTAATGTCAAGGTCATCTGTTAAGGTCGAACTCTTGAAAAATTCCCGTTACATGTGTATAAGTATTTTACAAACAAATCTTGTTTATGTTACTGAATATAGATTATTATTTTCGATGCAAGATTATTGTACTTACATATTTGTTCAAGATGTTTCATAATACATCCACTACGAAGTAGAGGAGGGTATATTGGTTTCATCATGTCCGTCTGTCCGTTCACCTATCCTCGTTTTGTTTCCATACATTCAACCAATAAACTTCATACAAATATTGTCAACGATCCAAGCAAGTGCCCCCTTGTTTTTGGGTCACATAGGTCAAATGTCAAGGTCTCAATTGATGATTTAAAACTAATACTGTGCTCTGGCTCATAAGCTATTTGACCTAGGATTTTGAACTATTATACAAATGCTATCCATGACTCTAGGAGGTGCTCTATTGTTTTGGATAACAGGTCAAAGGTCAACTGCACTATATGAGTGACAAAATGCTAGGGGGAGGTAAAAGTCACTTAGCAACAATTCTAGTTTTAACATTATTTTACACACGAGTCATTTTAAAGTCATAATAAAGTGTAAATAAGTTAATATTTTACAAGAGAATTTTAACTAGTTCAATTAAATTGTATGATTGTTTATGAAATAGATGTTTATAAAAATGAAATAAATATGCTTAATTGTTACAAAATTTTATGAGTCTGTGAGCTACATTTCCTACAATTTTAACCCATTTCCAAGGTAAAAGCTTTTGATGCTCCAATGAAAAAAGGCTTTGGAAAACATTGTGGAAAATGAAGAAATTGCTTGTAGCAAGCATAACCTTCACTATCCACAAGTTTTTCCACCTCAAAGAAAAAAAAAGAGCTTGAGATATTCTGACTTAAATGAACAGAAAAGGAGCCTGACAATTTTCTCTTTGCCACTCTACAGGTCACAATTTTGGTGCAATCTTTCTCAAACTTGAGGAAGAATCCTAAGATTTCATCAACTAAAAATTGGTGCCTGCAAATTCTTTGAATTAGGACCTATCTAAAATTTTGTTGTCATAATAGGTTATGAAGCATAGACGCTAAGCACCCAGTGCATTTAGGGTTAACGACTGATTATCCAAAGAAGCTGTGAGTCAATATTTATAGATTGCATAGTAAAGACTGCAATTAGACTCACAATGGACAGACTGATCCAAGTCTGAACCCATTTCCACATAGAGACGCTTTTGGATGTCCCTCAAAATGTGTAAAATGGAGGAATTGCTTGTTGATGATTAAGAAATGGCTTGTTACAAGCAATTTCTTCATTTTCCACAATGTTTCCCAAATTTTTTCTTGAGGTGCATTAAAAAGTGGGATTGTGAGGGATTTGATAGAATTCCATATTGTCACTATTTGCAATATATTTACTTAGACAACGCTGGTCAAATTGGGACTTTGACTACAATTTCAAATCAATATCAGGAAATAGTCGCCATGCAATAAAAACATGAAGTAGCACAAAAAACAAACATGCATTTTTTTCGTGTTTTTTCAGATTGTTTACTGCTAAGTCATGATTCAGACCATATCTTCAAACTGCCATGAATTCATTTTCATTATTTCCAACAATCTACAAAGACTATTCTTTAACACTCCCTCAATATAAAAAACGTTGTGGACAAGCAATTTTTCATTATCCACAATGTTTTCTAAAAGACAAAGATTTTAAAATTCACATCAACTTAAAATTGCCATCTGCAACTTCTTTGAATTTGGACCGGTCTAAATTTTGCAGTTTGAAAATGGGTTAAATTTCATCAACATGTATTGTTGTTTGTCGTCATCTTCTTTCCACTGAACCAGTTTAGAAAAGAATCATCTGGATATTCTGTACAAACCTGGGATTTTACGTTGCTATAATTGCTTGTAACAAGCAATATCTCCTTTTCCCACAATATTTTCTACCATATAGGATGGTTTCATTTCAAATTGTATCAAAAATTCATTGTCGTCTGCAACCTCTTTGAATTTGGACCAGTCTAAAATTAAAAAAATAACGGGAAAGGGTTAAATTGCAGAAGATGGTCACAATTTTGTTCTTTGAGGAAATATGATATATTGAAGGATATTTTATAGAATAAACTAGATTCATTTACAAACTGTGTGTTAGGTCCATGTAATTTGATACGTTGAAAAAAATTGGATGCTCTGCAAGTTTGAAATTCTATGAGAACTGATTGGATGGGACCTTATGCCATGGCTGCTTGTTATTGAATACTTATTTAGACTGGAAGATATATTCAAACCTTACCCCTTTATGTATGTGTAAATACAGGTTGTAGTGAAGAGAGTCTAGTCTATTGAATGTCATATTTTGGTATAAAAAGAGAACTGTTGTGATATGAAATTAAACAAATTATTTTGAAGTTTGATGTCTTGTTCTCTACTAAGTTATGTTTAGCTCACCTGAGCACAAATTGAAGATGAGCTATTGTGATTGGTCATTGTCCGTCTGTCTGTCCACAATTTCTTTGAAAATCTTCTCCTCAAATACCAGTATGCAGATCAAGCAGAAACTTTGCTGGGATGTGCCTTTGGTGAAGCTTTTCAGAAGTTGCTAAAAGAATTTCATTCCGTGAAAAAGTCTGGTTTTTCCGTGGCATTTGGAAATGGGAAATTTTAATAAATCGTTAAAAATAAAAAATCTTCTCCTTCAAAACCAGTAGGTAAATCAAGCTGAAACTTTGCAAGGATGTTCCTTGGGTGATGTTCTACAAAAGTTGTTAAAAAAAATCATTCCGTGAAAAATTCTGGTGGCCACGGCAATTGAAAAGGGGACATTTTGGTAAATCTTTGATTTTTTTTTTCAGAAACTACAAGGCGGAAGGCATTTATATGTAGCTTAATCACATGGTTCTGTCTAAGTTTTTTAGCTCACCTGAGCACAAAGTGCGAGGTGAGCTATTATGATTGGCCATTGTCCGTCTGTCCATCCATCCAATATTTAGTTAAAGATATTCTCCTCCAATACCAGTTGGCCAATCAAGCTGAAACTATGCAGGAATTTCCTTGGGCAACGGTCTACATAAGTTTTTAAAAAAATTTCATTCAGTGAAAAACTATGGTTGCTGCGACATTTGAAAATGGGAAATTTTAGTGCATTTTGGATTACTTTTTTCCAAGAACTACAAGGCCAAAGGCATTTATATATCATATGTAGCTGAATCAAACTATTCTCAGCCAAGTTTTTAAATATTTAATCCGTTAGGTCAAAAATGGCCCCACCCCCTGAAGTCCCAAATTTGAAAAAATGTTTAGTTAGACCAATTCAAAAGACTTCTTGTAAACTATAAGGCCTAGGACATTCATATTTGGTATGTAGCATTACTAGATGTTATTGTGCTCCTAGGGGCAAAAACGACTGTGCAATAGATGACTAAAATAAGGAAAGGCGCGAAATTTGAGTAAGTAAAAAAAATCTTCAGTTTGAGGCCAAGGGGGTTTATATTTGGATTGTAGTAAAGCCTAGCTGTTATCTTTCAATTTTTATTAAATTGGGTAAATTGGCCTGTAGGGTAAAATACTCCCCTCCCTGGGTGTCAAAAGTTTGTAAAAATGCTCAATTAGACAATCTTCTCCTCCCAATCCAAAAGTCTAAGGCATTCATGTTTGGAATATAATCCTTGTTCTCTACCATTTTTGCTAAAATCATAGCCCTGGGATAAGATATGGCCTTTCCCAAGAGGTCCAAAATTTGGGAAAACGCCAATTAAGAGCAACTTGAAAAGTCTTCTCCTGATGAAATATCAGGTGAAGGACAATCATATTTGGTATGTTGCATTAATTTATTACTATGTTACCCTTAGGATAAAAAACGCCTCTGCTCCAGGGGTGGAAAATTGCGTAAATTGCTCATTTTGAATTTTTTTTACTTAAATATAGGGCCTTGAGCATTTATATTAAAAACATAGTATATCATTATTGTTATCTACCATGTTTCTTAAAGTTATACCCCTTTGGACAAAAGTGGCGCTTCCCAAGGCACAATAAAAGCATGTTTAAATATATTCCTCTCACAATGTATAAGCTGTAATGCATAGTTACGTATTTGGTTTATAGTACAAAAATCTCGTAACTACAGTTGTTGTTTTTCATTTCCCGACTAGTAACTTGTATAGAATTAAAACTTGTTACAGGAATTTTATCACGAATTATCGGGTGTTTAGTTCCGATTCCGACGGTTGAAAATTTCAGTAACGACGGGGGTGGGGGGGCAGCGTTATAGCATAATAACTCCACTTCTTCAATTCTTGGACCCCACCGACAGTGGGTCAAAATGGGTCCGTCCAAGAGGCCCCAAGTTAGGTAAAATGCTCAGAGCAACTTCAAAGTCTTCTCCTCTTAACACTAGTCCACAGTAAAATACGTTGCAGATGGTTATTAAATTTTGATTGAAATTGAATGTTCTCCATTTCTCACAGTGTTTTTAAACCTACTTTCCTTGAGGATGTCAAAATGTAGGACATTTTGGTAACAGATTAAAGTATAAATCCATAGGTATTCATATTTATTGTAAAGCATTACATTAGTTTTGCACTATGCCCAAAATCTTTTACTAGCTCAAGCTTTGTCTTTTTTTAGCTCCACTTGCCAAAGGAGTTATTGTCATGGTGTTGTGTCCGTCGTTCATGTGTGCGTCTGTCCATCTGACTCCATCTGTCTGTAAACTTTTACTTTTAAAATCTTCTGATGAAACCGGTGGATGGATTTCAACCAAATTTCACAGAAATGATCCTTTTGCAACCCTCTATCAGATTCCTTCAAAGAATTTTGATTGGATGAAAATGCATGGCTTTAATGGGCGGGGCTAATTTCCATATATGGTGAAAGCTTTTAAAATCTTCCTCTCAGAAACCGGTGGATGGATTTTAACCAAATTTCATAGAATGATCCTTTTGCGACTCTCTATCAGATTCCCTCACAGAATTTTGATCGGATTAAAAACATTGCTTTAATGGGCAGGACTAATTTCCATATATGGTAAAAGCTTTGAAAATCTTCTTCGAACCAAGAGGATGGATTTCAACCAAATTTCACAGAAATTATCCTATGTTGAACCTCTTTCTGATTCTTTTAAATTATTTTGATTGTAAGTGGCTTTAATGGGTAGGGCTAATTTCCATATATGGTAAAAGCTTTGAAATTCTTCTCATAAACCTGTTGATGGATTTCAACCAAATTTGACTAGATGGATACTTGGGTGACCCTTTATCAGATTCCTTCAAAGGTTTTTAATCAGATGAAAAACATGGCTTCAATGGGCAGTGCTATTTCCATATATGGTAATACCTTTAAAAATCTGGCTTTAATGGATTTCAACCAAATTTGACTGGATGGATACTTGGGTGACCCTCTATCAGAATATAAAAAAGAATTTTGATTGGATGAACAATATGGCTTTAATGGGCAGGGCTAATTTCCATATATGGCATATAGTGGAAACTTTGTAAATTTCTCAAACCTATTAATGGATTTCAACCAAATTTCACAGGAACAATTTCTCTAATGACAGTTTATCAGATTCCTTCATATAATTTTGATTGGTTGAAAAAATGGCAATTATGGTGGTGGGTAATGTCTATATTATGGTTTATAGTGAAAATTTTACATTATGAATTTTACATAACTTGACTTTTGTAAAAACAATGAAAAGTTTGAAATGGTTCTCTATATTCGGTTTGTATTGAATTCATGCAAAAATTTGCACAATCAGCACATTCATGCCTGTGGAGCAGTACAGGTGCTCAAGCGTCTCTAGTTAACCCCATGTGACCCAATATCAGTTTTCAGAGGTTTCATGGAGAAAAAATTCTGGCCAAGTTTCAAAACATTTGACCTAAAATTGTGGCCCTTAGAGAGAACACAAGATATTGACACATGATGAACAACTGGTGCTGGACACATCTAGATCACAAAAAGCTCACCTTGAGCACTTTGTGCTCAGGTGATATAAAATATATAGCCTCATGAAAATAAAGACTTACACTTTATATGGCCTTGGTATCTGTAGATGTGTATCATCATGCCAAATATTATTATTGTATCTTGAAAAGTTTTAAAGTAACAGTAAATGTTAAGATTTTTTTGGTAAAGTTTTGAAGAAGTTTGACCTTGACAAATAACCCTGATCTTACAACATCATTTTGACCTTGGTAGCTGCAGATGTATATCAACCAGATCTATCATCATGCCAATATGAGCTTTATATCTTGAAAAGGCTTACAGGAATTGTAAATGTTAAGTTTCTTGTTAGCTCACCTGAGCACAAAGTGCGAGGTGAGCTATTGTGATCGGTCTTTGTCCAACATCCGTCCATCCTTCTGTCTGTTTGTCCACAAATTCTTTAAAAATCTTCTCCTCTTAAACCACCAGCCCAATCACGCTGTAACTTTGCAGGGATGTTCCTTGGGTGAAGTTCTACAAAAGTTGTTAAAAGAATTTAATTCCGTGATAAACTCTGGTTGCCGCGGCATTTGAAAATGGGAATCTAAAGTAAATCTTAAAAAAATCTTCTACTCCTAAACCAGTAGGCCAATCAAGCTGAAACATTGCAGGGATGTTCCTTGGGTGAAGTTCTACAAAAGTTGTTAAAAGAATTTCATTCCGTGATAAACTCTGGTTGCCGCGACATTTGAATATAGGAATCTTAAGTAAATCTTAAAAAAATCTTCTCCTCCTAAACCACCAGCCCAATCACGCTGTACCTTTGCAGGGATGTTCCTTGGGTGAAGTTCTACAAAAGTTGTTAAAAGAATTTAATTCCGTCTAAAACTCTGGTTGCCGCGGCATTTGAAAATAGGAATCTAAAGTAAATCTTAAAAAAATCTTCTACTCCTAAACCAGTAGGCCAATCAAGCTGAAACATTGCAGGGATGTTCCTTGGGTGAAGTTCTACAAAAGTTGTTAAAAGAATTTCATTCCGTGATAAACTCTGGTTGCTGCGGCATTTGAAAATGGGAATCTTAAGTAAATCTTAAAAAAATCTTCTACTCCCAAACCAGTAGGCCAATCAAGCTGAAACATTGCAGGGATGTTCCTTGGGTGAAGTTCTACAAAAGTTGTTAAAAGAATTTCATTCCGTGATAAACTCTGGTTGCTGTGGCATTTGAAAATTGGAATCTTAAGTAAATCTTAAAAAAATCTTCTACTCCTAAACCAGTAGGCCAATCAAGCTGAAACATTGCAGGGATGTTCCTTGGGTGAAGTTCTACAAAAGTTGTTAAAAGAATTTCATTCCGTGATAAACTCTGGTTGCCGCGGCATTTGAATATGGGAATCTTAAGTTAATCTTTAAAAATCTTAAAAATCTTCTTTTAAACCAGTAGGCCAATCAAGCTGAAACATTGCAGGGATGTTCCTTGGGTGAAGTTCTACAAAAGTTGTTAAAAGAATTTCATTCCGTGATAAACTCTGGTTGCCGCGGCATTTAAAATGGGAATCTTTAACCCATGCCAACACAACAAATTTTTAGACTGGTCCAAATTGAAAGAAGCTGCAGACGACAATTTCAAGTTGATGGAATCATGAATTTTTCCGTCTTTTTGGATAGAAAACATTGTGGATAATGCAGAAATTGCTTGATACAAGCAATTTCTTCATTTTCCACAATGTTTTCCAATGCTTTTTTCTCAAGGGGCGTAAAAAGGAGGGATTGAGTTGGAATGGGTTAAAAATCTTTTCCTCCTAAACCAGTAGACCAATCAAGCTGAAACATTGCAGGGATGTTCTTCAAAAGTTGTTAAAAGAATTTCATTCCTTGAAAAACTCTTGTAACCGCGGCTTATGAAAATGGGAAATTTTAGAAAATCTTTGTTGTCTTTTTTTTTCCCAGACTACAAGGCCAAAGGCATTTATATTTTACATAGAAATTAATCATAAGGTTCTCTACCAAGTTTGATATATTTGATCTCTAGGGTCAAAAATGGCCCCGCCCCTGAGGTCCGAAGTTTGGAAAAATGCTTAATTGGAGCAATTTCAAAAGACTTCTCCTCTTAAACTTTAAGGTCAGGATATTCATATTTGGTATGTAGCATAACTAGATGGTTTTGTACTATATCACCAAAAGTTGTCTTCCTCGGGTCAAAAACAGCCCTGCACTAGGGGTCCAAAATTGGGAAAAACACCAAATTTGAGTATGCTAAAAAGAAATTCGTTTTAAGGAGGAGGGCATTTATATTTTGAGTGTAGCATAGCCTGGCTGTTATCTATCAGTTTTGATTAATTTATGCCTGTAGGAAAATATGCTCTTAGGATAACAAATGTCTCTGCTCCTTGGGTCGAAAATTGTGTAAATCGCATTGAAAGAATTCTTCTTAAATTTAGGTTCTAGAGCATTTAAATTAAAAACATAGGATAACATTTGTTATCTACCATGTTTATATCCTTTGGACAAACATGGCCCTTCCCAAGGCATCCAATTATATGAGAAACGCTCAATAAGAGCATGTTCAAATATCTTCCACTCCTCATGTATAAGTTGTAATGCACTCATATTTTTATTTATAGTACATCCAGATTGTTCTCTACCAAGGTTGCTAAAATTACACCCATTGAAGTTGCAGACAGTAATAAGAGTTTGATTGAAATCTAAATACAAAATATTTCAGGTAGAAAACACTGTGAGAAATGGATAAATTGCTTGTCACTCCCTTTCTCACTTTGTTTTTTTCAAACCTGAGGGTGTCAAATTCTTGGGATAGTTTGGCAATGGATTAAACTATAAAGCCAAAGGAATTCATTTTTATTGTAAAGCATTACTGGATTGTTTTGTGCAAAGCCCAAAACCTTATATTTGTTTTATTTATTTTGCTAAGTTGTGTCTTTTTTATACTAAAAAGTACTGTAATTTGCAGATGCCTCAGGTGAGCGATTTAAGACCATCATGGTCCTCTTGTTTAAGTTTTGCAGACAGATAGGCAGACATTGTTCCTCAACAAAATCATTTTACGTCTGTGTTGTGCACTTAATTACATTAAGTTGACACAAATATCTTTTATATCTTTATCCTTTTAAAAATCTATACTACTAATTTAGTTTAGTTGACAGACTATGAGACACTTTTCAGAGATTAATACAATAAGGGCAGCATAGGTGAGCTCATATCAGGAGAATCAGGACATGAAATAAGAGGAAGAGTCAGCTTGGGATATTCATTAAATAAAAGATAGTTATTATTTCTCAAAATTTATTACAAAATCTTTCTTGGAAAGAATACAACAAGAATTCTGTACAAAGTCCATTACTTTTGCACCATTACAAGTAATGACAAATATTTATCTACTAGTTAATGCAGGTCTGTCATGAAAATATCATGGCAATCTTGTTGGGTGAAAATTATCAGAAATCAGTCCCACAGCCTCTATAGTGTTCATATACTATCAGGTTCTAGCAAATAAAAGCATGAGAAAAGCCTTTCACAATCTCAGAAATATGTGATCAGAAGTATCACTTAGTTCCCTTCATATTTCATAATTAGAATGGTTATTTATCATTAAAATGAGTAGCTGTTCACTGATTGTATAGGGTTTAATGGCACTTTCAACAGTATTTCAGTTACATCGCTGTAGTTGGTGCACCTATCCATAGTTTTCTGGTGTATCGCAAACCAGTGCAACAACATTCTAGCCAAGTCGAAAGCTGCTCATCCAAATTAGGCATACTACTTATTATTTGCCCATTGGTGAGACACAAATGACTTGTCACTTTTCAAACAGAACGTTGACCAAGCCATTTTTATCCATGACTCAAGCATTGAGAGCATAACACATACAGTTAGAGTTAACAAGGTTCAACATTAAAGCAATTCAGTCAGATCTAATGAAGGAGAAGTGATTTTTTTCTTCCTCTCACTGAAACTCAATACTCAATGCATAAAATAGGAATGCCCTGTCAAGACACATCAACTTTGGGCATGCAAAATGTTATAACTAGAGCTTGAATAAAGCTGTAGTTACGACATTTTGCACATCCAATGAAAACATTGACTATTCTTCTCCAGAATTACATCTATCTCTAATTTTAATGATATTTTACTGGCAGACCTACATATAAAAGGCATACAAAAACTCCCTGGGTGGTGCTAAAGATTTAAAAGGTTCACAAACATTACACAGGCATGGGTATGGTATAAGCATAGATATATTTCATCAAAATATTATGTTACAAATTTGTGATATTATAATTGACTTTTTGACAGGTGAAATAACATGCCATCACTTTTAACTTGTATAAATATGACAGAAATATAAAAATCTATGCTGTGAAATTGTGATAAGTGGGTAAAATGAATGATTTTTTTCTAACTTTCTTCTTTTTTTATCATTTCATGTGATATTGTGCATTCAAAACCCATTTTGATTGCACGATTGAAGTAAGATCACAATTTTAATAAGCATTCTTTTTGTACTTTTCTTCATGATAAATACAACAGAACTCAGGTTAATTGATAAACACTTGCTTGAGTAATCTCATATAATCCAATACCAAAGCCTTTTAAACTTATTACCACACAACAAAATTCAATTTCAGGCTTGCCTAATTTGAAGTTATTAGCAGACAAATTTAAAGTTAACAGAGATTTAAAAATCTTAAAACTTTTTGGATAAAAAAAAGTTGTAGTTAACCCATTCCCACACAATCCCTCCTTTTTATGCCCCTCAAGATAAAAGCTTTGGAAAATATTGTGGTAAATGAAGCAATTTCTTCATTATCAACAATATTTTCTATCCCAAAAGACGAATAGATTCAAAATTCCATCGACTTTAAATTGCCGTCTGCAGCTTCTTTCAATTCAGACCAGTCTATAATTTTGTTGTGTGGGAATGGGTTAATGAAAAAGTTGCATGCAATAAGCATTTTTTTTTTCAATATCAACACTGTGTTCAAAACTTTCATTTTGAGAGGCATACAAAACAAGGTGCCAAACTGTCACAAGATACGCCCGTCACACTGTTTAATATGAACTGGGGATTTGAATAGAACAGGTTATTTTGAATAAATATTTTTTGTCAAACAAAGTATGAAAAACAACAAAAGGCAATAACTCAAAAAATAGGCTAGGTAGAGTTAAGGTTCTTCACACTGCACTCCCACTTGGTGAGCTCTATACACCCATGAAGTTTCATGATTCTAGCTATTATACTTTTAGTGATATATTCCGGACAAGATTCAAGTATGAAAAACAACAAAGGGCAATAACTCAAAAAATAGGCCAGGTAGAGTTATGGTTCTTGTGCCCTGCATTCATACTTGGTGAGCTATATCCATCCATGAAATTTCATGATTCTAGCTATTATACTTTTAGAGATATACTCTGGACAAGATTCAAGTCTGAAAAACAACAAAGGGCAATAACTCAAAAAAAAGGCTAGGTAGAGTTATGGTTCTTGTGCACTGCAACCCCCCTTGGTGAGATCTATAAACCCATGAAGTTTCATGATCCTAGCTATAATACTTTTAGAGATAAACTCCAGACAAGATTCAAGTATGAAAAACAACAAAGGGCAATAACTCAAAAAATAGGCCAGGTAGAGTTATGGTTTTTGTACACTGCACTTCCACTTGGTGAGCTCTATCCATCCATAAAATTTCATGATTCTAGCTATTATACTTTTAGAGATATACTCCGGACAAGATTCAAGTATGAAAAACAACAAAGGGCAATAACTCAAAAAATAGGCCAGGTAGAGTTATGGTTCTTGTACACTGCACTCCCACTTGGTGAGCTCTATCCATCCATGAAATTTCATGATTCTAGCTATTATACTTTTAGAGATATACTCCGGACAAGATTCAAGAATGAAAAACAACAAAGGGCAATAACTCAAAAAATAGGCCAGGTAGAGTTATGGTTCTTGTGCACTGCACCCCCCCTTGGTGAGATCTATACACCCATGGTGTTTCATGATCCTATCTATAATACTTTTAGAGATATACTTTGGACAAGATTCAAGTATGAAAAACAACAAAGGGCAATAACTCAAAAAATATGCCAGGTAGAGTTGTGGTTCTTGTACACTGCACTCCCCCTTGGTGAGCTCTATCCATCCATGAAATTTCATGATTCTAGCTATTATACTTTTAGAGATATACTCCGGACAAGATTCAAGTATGAAAAACAACAAAGGGCAATAACTCAAAAAATAGACCAGGTAGAGTTATGGTTCTTGTGCACTGCACTCCCCCTTGGTGAGATCTATACACCCATGAAGTTTCATGATCCTAGCTATAATACTTTCAGAGATATACTCCGGACAAGATTCAAGTATGAAAAACAACAAAGGGCAATAACTCAAAAAATAAGCCAGGTAGAGTTATGGTTATTGCGCACTGCACTCCGTATTGATGAGAAGAATATAACTGCCAAGTTTAAAGTCAATCGGACTTACGGTGACAGAGTTATGCCCCGGACAAAGAAGTGGACACCGCCCGGACAACCGGACGCCCGGACACCCGGACGACCGGACGCCCGGACGCCCGGACGACCCGACGCCCGGACGACCGGACATCACGGGTGATCCCATAATACGTCCCGTCTTCGACGGGCGTATAAAAAGGGATCATGTGGGAATGGATTGAATATTCTATAAGATCATGACTATTTTAACTTCATGATATGTAATTTCAGAATTACTTAAGGGAAGATGGAATTATTCTTAGATAAAATTTTACATATAATGCATTACTACCCATCCAATACAATCGTTCTTTTATAGACAAAAAATGCTTGGGAAAAATTCTATAACAAGCAATTTCCCCTTTTCTAACTAGAGAGACATTTTTTATATCAACTAGAAATTGTTCTTTCAATTTCGATTATTCGATATTATGTTATTTTGGTCATGAGTTAATTTTTTTCTGTTCTGAACATGTTTTAGAAAATCATTCTCATAAAATATGTATAAATATCACCAGGTATCCACCAAATGGCATTTAGCCCGTTCAAAGCTTAGATGAGACGCTTTGAAAGCCAAAAGACCTTAGATGTAAAACATTAGGCAGTGATGGAGGTAATGATTTATAATATGATTATCCACTTTGCCAAGCAAGGGCATTTTGTTGATCAATCCAATCATCAAAAATTCATGTAAATGAATGAATGCTGCGAGGTTGACTTGGAAAACCTTATGACTAAGGCTTACACGAATTGCAGTAACAAGATTTTCACACAAAATTGATGATAAATGGATTAACTGATAGGCATATTCTCACTGGGTGGTTAAAGCATCACAACTTCAGCTTATTCAAGCTGTAGTTACAATGTTTTGATAGCCAAATGATGATATGGTATATCCAACATGGAGATAATGTTAATCAGTAGCTCCGATTTTCCAACCTTATTCTCATGTTCATTTTCATACTAAGCAGTGCATTTAACAACCTGAACTTTACATCCAAACTTCCTCTTAAATGAGTATATTTACAGTTAAGTTTTAAGAGCCCAAACTTAGAGGATATAATTTTCATAGAATGCTGTATCCTGTATCTCTAATCCTATCACAATGTTTCGGGTACTCATATGGACTGTCTAGTGGATGTGACACACAAAAACAGAGTTGGCAATGGAGATATAAAAATCTTTTCTTCTTATCCAGGCCACAGTTAAATGTTCTATACATTCCAACTCAATTTACACTACAAAACCTTTTTAATCTTCTTCATCTTCAGACTCTGAAATACAACAAAAGAACTTAACCCTGGTCAGGCTGAACCTGGAATATTCCTGTTTTGGCAGGTCTAGACAAAGATCAGGCTGCACAAATGTACAGTCTGATCTTTGTCTAGAACTTTTGTCTTTTGAAAACCAGCACTGTTCAATTTTCTAAATAATTACCAAGCCAAAATTAGTGATTTCTTTGCCTTCTGTCCTTTGATCTTGACACAATTTTGTAGAGGATTTTATTCATCAAGACAAGTGTTGAATTTTGGATGGACTGATAGTTCGATATTATTACTAAGGTTGGGAACAAGTATTTGATTTATTGAGTACTTAATTGAACATCCGAGTAACAATTAACAATACTAAGGAATACTATCATTGTTTAAAAATTAATCTATAGAGAATTCAATATGTAATTATAGAATAATTGTTTTTAAAACTGTTGGAATGAAGTTCCAGTAGAATTTTCAACATGTATGACAATAACAAATAGCGTAAAGGGGAAATAGTGATGGTTCATGAAATGGCAGGTACATATTAACTATGATGCCCTGGATTTAAAGAGTATGCAATACCCAACTTGTCTGAAATAGGCTTTTCTAGTTGCAGACTTGTTAATTTTTCAAGGCCACTAGTCCAGGGACAAGTAAATACAAGGACAATTCTTTGCTTCATAAAGATTTCTCATTATATATTGTAAAATTATTATAATCTTTAAATTTAAGGGGAAGAAAATATTGTGGTTTATGAAGAAAATACTTGGTCCAAGCATTTTCATCATTTACAACATCTTCACATTTTTGCAGACCAGTTCACTTCTATTCTAGATAAGTAGAAAATCTTGTCTTACTTGTCTTGGAACAAATCGAGAAAATATGTGATGAGATATATTTACTGCTAAACATGTTCATAAGCAAAGGAAAACAGTACAACTCATGTAAAATTTTGACCGATAAACTAGATATTTTTTTAAACTGTCTTCAGTATAAACTGATAACAAACACACACTGTTCTTTGTTTCAATATACAAGATTAGAACGCTTGCATAAGTTTGAAAACATTATTATTATTGTGAAAATCGCTGAAAAAAGTTATACATACTCAATGATGATTTGTTGACTTCTTATTAATTGAAATTGCAGGTACTTTTGATAACACACAAATTAATTTATCAAATTGCTAAATTTTTTATTTTGAATAAAAAATGTGTATGTCAATTTTGATGCTATGTCAGTCTTTTTCTTCTTAGTAATCAATTATACAAGTCATGAAATTGAAACTCATCCCTTTTTGACTGATCGCCGCTGTCAATCGAACAATCTGTCAACCAATTAAATCATTCATTTAGACCAGAAGTAAGTTTTGAATTTCAACATTGGCTACCATTTTTGTTAAGCTTTCTTTTTGGTTTGGCAACTTAAATGTTTTAACAACAGCTAATTCAATGTTTATGTCACCAACCAACCATTCTATTTCTTATATGCTGCTGGCCATAAATTTTTCACAATAACGCTTTTTAAAATTGAATAGGAACTTCCCGTGTGGGTCAATGGGCGGGGCCAACATAGTGAGTATGTCCATCAATAGATCAATTATCATTTGTCTTCATACCTTCTTCAGCATTTTTCAGCCACTCCACAAATGTTTTCATCTGTTCTAGGAAAACAGATTTTCCCTTGCTTGAGTGACTTCCACCATACCACTTTAAAATGCAGTCTTCACTCAGAACATCAGCTAAATGGTAAAGAAAGAAGCATGAAAAGGCTCAAAGCCAGTGGACTGTTGTCATGGCAGTATGTCTATAGTGAGTCAGTAAATCTTTACTTTAAAAATCTTCTCCTCAGAAGGTACTTCACAGAATTCCACCAAATTTCAAAGAAGTGATTATCGGGTGACCTATTGTCAGATTACTTCAAAGAATTATGATCGGATAAAAAACATGAGCTTTAATGAGCCAAACTAATTTCCATATACATGTATGTTGAAAACTTTGAAAATTTTCCTTAGAAACTAGTTGATGGATTTTAACCAAATTTCAAGAAAATGATCCTTGGTTGTTGAAATTGCTGATGAAAATTTTTAGTTTTTTAAATTAAAATCTGTGTCTTATTCTGGAGGGTGTAATAAGACGTGATTGTAACTGAACCATTACCACAGAATGATGCTATTGGACGCCCCCCCCCCTTTAGAAAACATTGTAGAAAATGAAGTAAATGAAGTAATTGTTTGCTACAAGCAATTTCTTCATTATCCACAATGTTTGCTAACCAAAAAGACAAAGATTTTTAAAGTTTCATGAACTAATAATTGTTGTCTGCAATTTCTTTCTAATAGGACCAGTCTAAAAATGTGTCATGTGGGAAAGAGATAAGAGAGAGGTTAAGAGATATTCACCATATAGAGGGTTTTGAGCAAAAACATACTAAGGGTCCATACAATGTGTAGACCCATACTTTGTTTTTGCTCTAAGCCTTCGATATTAAAGCCTTGAAGAGAGACAAATAGAAAAACACACATGGCAAAAATTATGTGCTTTCTATTTCTAAATGTCACAGAGAAACAAAAAAAAACCAACATATAAATATAAAATATTTGCTTACTATTGTACAGTAGTACAACAATCTTTTGAAACACTTTCATGAAGGACATGTTTTCATAGCAATACTCCTGTATCTTGATCATTAGTTTGGACTCTGCCTCAGAGGTTTTCGCCATTTCTTTCAACACAATTGCATATTTCTTTAGGTGCTTGAGAGCCTGATCAGCTACTAATTCTTCCTTTTTGTTCCATTCTACTTGCGCCATTAGTGTGTTCCAAACCTGAAAAAATTTAATCCATTATCAGGGCACAAAATTTTAGATTGACTTAATGAGTGGGGTTTAACACCACTTTTAACAGTATTTCAGTCATAACTAAAGTCAGGGATTGCATAGATTAATTGAATGGGGTAAAATGCCACTTTTAACATTTATTTCAGTCATATTGTGGCTGCTGGAGAACCTAAACATGGATTTCTGTTTTTTCTCACACAAGCTCTACCTCTAGGTTAACCAGTATCCAACCATTGGTGGATGTCAAATGTCAAAGGATAATTGTCGCCGCCGGTGATCAAACTAAGACCTTCATGACTAGGGAGTCCTTCATGCTATCACTGTGCTATTGCTACTGCTCTTGATCGCACAGAAAAGGGCTACTTTTCAGGGTACATTAATTCTGTGAAGTATTATTGTAGAGGGTCAATAGATGATGATTTATACCAAGTATCAAAAGTCTAGGCCCTAAGGTTTGGGAGAAGATTTTCAAAGATTTCCTTCCTTATTCCTAAATAAAATCAGGAAAGGGCTAATTTTCAGATTTTGGATGTTCTTTGAAGAGTTTTAGTTGAGGGTCTATAGATGATGATATATACCAAATATCTAAGTTCTAGGCCTAATGGTTAGGGAGAGAAGATTTTTTTTAAAGTTTTTTTCACTTGGTTGCAAAGTGCTTCATGGATTTTGATTCTTTGAAGTATTTCTAAAGTGCATACCCTAAGGATCATTTCTGTGAATTTTGATTGAATTTCCATGGTTAGTTTAGTAGATGATTTTTTGTAACTATGAACAGATGGACAGATGGTTGGACAGACAGATGGACTAAGGATGAATCATCACAATAGCTCGCCCAAAACACTTCCTGTTACAAGCAATTTCTAAAGCTATTTTTCTTCAGCACTTACAGCCTATAAACAAACCTTTCACATTGGGGAATCAATATACAGGCAATGAATGGTTTCAAGAAAATTGACAGTCAAACTCAATGAGTGAAATACTTCAAAAGACACTCTACTAATGAGTTAATTTTGTGATACCTGTTCAGCAAAGTTCAATTTAAAGAAGCAGTTGTCTTTAAACAATACAGCAGTCTTAAACCCATTACCAGACGGTAATATTTTAGACTGGCCCTAATTGAAAGAAGTTGCAGACAACAATTTATAGTTTATCAAATTTTCAATTTTTTAAAATTTCTGGGTAGAAAACATTGAGGAAAATGAAGAAATTGCTTGTCACAAGCAATTTCTTCATTTTCCACAATGTTTTCCAAAGCTTTTTCCCCTGGGGGCGTCTAAAAGCGTCACTAAGTGGGAATGGGTTAATACTATTTAAAGACAACCAGTTTTACACATAGTTGAGATTCAGTATAAAAGAAAACACATGCAGGTCTGTTTTATTGCTCTGATGAATACACATTCTCATTCAATCAGTCTAAGCTCAAACAAAACTAAAAATTGTGCAAAGCAGAATTATACCCCCCCAACAGCACTTGTCCATATACAAGTCCTTCTGCCAAATGGCTGTAACAAAAAATGGACTTTTTAATTAAAGGGCAACAAATCAGTCAAAATTAAATGGACCATAACCAAAATAGGGTATGCACATGTCTGACTTATACCAAGTCTTTCTGTGAAATTTGAATCAAATCCGACCAATGGTTGCTGAGAAATTGAGCGGACACAATTTTTCACCAAAGGGCCATAACTCTATCAAAGATCAATGGACCGTAACCAAAATAGAATATGCACATCTCTGCTTTATACTGATTATATCAGTGAAGTTTGAATAAAATCTGTCCTATAGATGCCGAGAAATTGAGCAGAAACAAAAAAGCTAGAGACAGACGGAGGTGCTGACCGACCGACAAGCTGACTCCTATATACCCCACAAACATAGTTTTGGGGGTATTTTTGAAATGAGACAGACTGTTCACATTGTTTATATGACCTTTGGACCTTTGAATATTTTTTATATTAACCAATGTCATGCTGAACCCAGGAGGTGCAGTCTGATCTTAGACTACACCTCCTGTTTGTACTTTTCCTGCCAGAGTTGTTTATGAAATGAATTTTCAAAAGAAATTGATGATTGAACAACAAGTACTTACAGTGTTTTCAGACCTTTGATTTTAAACTCAATCCCAACATGACAATGGTTTTGCAGGTGATAATACACTAGTGTAGTAACTATAGAAATGAATTTGAAACCTATGGCACCGTCTTTTCATTAACACCAAAATCATGTCATAACACATGTAATAAATTCATTTTTAAACAGCGTTATATGTTTTGCGGAATATAACACATGAACAAATTCTATAAATGTTAAAAGATTTGTGTCGAAAATTAAGGTCATATTATAAACAGAATTCGTGTTTACTCTAATATTATGTCATAAGGCTTGTAATATATTCATTTTTTGAACAGCGATATATGTTGCACGGAAAACAACACATCAATGAATTCTATAAAATTTTTATTCATTTATTGCAAAAATTAAGGTCATATTATAAATGGTATATCGAATTTGTGTCATAAAATACCCAACTCATTATCTGAAAGAAATAGGAAACTCGACGGAGCCTGGTTTCTATCTGTTTATAGATGACTCACTTAACCCATTACCAAACAGCAAGATTTTAGACTGATCCAAACTGAAAAGACTTGCAGACGACAATTTAAAGTTATTGAAATTCTAGACTTTTTCTACTTTCTGAGTAGAAAACAAAGTGTTATATGAAGAAATTGCTTCTTAAAGCAATTATTTCTTTATTTTACACAATGTTTTCCCAATTGTTTTTTCTTGAGGGGCGTCCATAAGCGTCACTGTGTGGGAATGGATTAATAACTTTAGTATCCTATGACCACTCATTCAATATCCTCTATTTTACTCACATGAACTACTATTTCCGCCTGGTTAATGTCATGTTTTTGTAGCTGCTCAGACAGGTAGGCAACAATCTGAAAGAAAAAATATTCATAGTCTAGATAAAAAAAGGTAACCTAGGTCTTAAAAGAACTCTCAGTGGACGGCAAGGCTTGACTATTCACAGTGTAAGAAAGTAAATAAAGATTTCTTTGAATTAGGGAGATATAGACAATGGGGTATTTTGGAGATACGGCACTTTAACCAAGAATTCATATGTCAGAAAAAGGATCAAAATTCCACTAAAATGAATGTCAAGAGAAATTATATAACAGTTGAAAAAGCATATTTAGACTTTCATAGCAAAAGCATTAGTACTAACAGAGATTCAACAGCAATGTTACAGTTGCATATAAACACTTTCCAAATATTTCAACCACAAAAGGGGTCATCATTGCACTAAAATGAATGTAAGATTATCAAATCATTGCCTAGGGGTGATAAGATGGTCATTAAGGTACTTGCAAAGTTTCAAACAATAGCATTAGTAGAAACTCAAATGAGACTTGCACTTAAAACTTTTGACCAAAGTGTTATGCCATTACCAAGTGACTTGAATAGCACCCCTAATGTTCAAATAGTCAAAAGCTAAACAAGAGCTGTCAGAGGACAGCAGACTTTACTATTCTTTGTGGCTGAATAGTAAAAACAATAGAAAGTCAACATATGGCAAAAAATTTTAAGTCCAAAAGGGTTAAAATTCCTTTAAAATGAATGTCTAAGTATTGAATCTTTGCCTAGAAAATGATATGATGGTCTAAAGAGCATGTGCAAAGTTCAAAGCAATAGCATAGGTAGAAAGAGAGTTATTAAAGATATATGACAGTTGCACATAAGGTTTAACTAAGAATTTCTAAGTCTAAAGAGGGTTTAAATTCAACTAAAATGAATGTAAGAGTATAGAATCAGTGTAGAGGCTGATATTATTGCCAAAAAGCATGTGCAAATTTAAGAGCAATAGCATAAGTAGAACCTGAGATATGACAGTTGCATGTCAGGTTAACCAAAGCATTGCGCAGATACCTGGCAGACCAGAATAGCCCCCCTATTCTTCAAAACTGTGAGATAAAAATTGTAATTTGGTAACAAAACTCTGTTGTGGATACTTCTTTTTCAGAGATGATTCCTTTGTCTACCCAAAACACAGAGTTTCTGTAAGTCTTGTTGAAAAAATAGGAAAATGTAACCATATCCATCATTTAACTTTGTGAAATAAGATGTGTCTGGTTGGAGCCTAAATCTGTTACAAGGTGCAATACTTTACATTTTAGGTCAAGGGCTACAAGCTAATGCTACAAGTAAAATATAAACTCCCTAAGCCTCCTGTAAAGGAGAGTTTTAAGATTTTCTTTTACCTTTCTGTGTGAAAAAGGGTGTGCCCAGGATAACCCCAAATGGAACCTAGGGGCATTATTATACCATTGTTTTTACACTGCCACTGGATGACACTAAATGTAAAAGATAAACCTTCTATGCTTTATTTTAGGCAACCGTTTTTTTAACTGATATTGAATTTTTTAACAACTTGGTAGACTAGATGGTTGTCCAAGGCCACTGCTGTCGAGCCTGCAAAGTTTTGACCATCAACTTGACCTTGACCATCAATTTTAGTGTTTGACCTTGAGCTTTGACCTTGATCTTGAAGCTATCCAAACAATTCTTTCAAATGGCACATCTACTCATGATGGAGAATGATTGTGCCAATTTACTTTGAAATCCATCCATAATTGTAGGAGAAATGCTTTTGACATTCACAATTTTAGTGTTTGACCTTGAGCTGTGGCAATTGTGCCAAGTTATTTTGAAATCCATGCATAAATGTAGGAGTAATTGTCCGGACAAATTCGGACGGACTAACACACATACACCGACTTGTCATAGTGACAACTATGTCTCGCTCACAGCAAGCGGGCTCGACAAAAGTAAATCAAGGAATATACCACCTCTACCATCTTTCTCCTACTGGCTTATTGGATTAGGATGAGAAAATTGTTAGAGAATGAACAGTGAGGGGGCATAACAGCTCTTCTTGAACATAATTGTTTGTTTGAATGGGGTTTTATGCCACTTTAAATACCAGTAGTATTTCAGTCATATAGGGAAGGCTGGAGCACCCAACCATATGTTCCTGGAATTTCTCACACTAGAACTACCACATCCTTTCCAAGCCACTAGCAGTTCTGCCCACATTGGCTTACGATTATCCACCAATTGGTGGGAGACAGGGATATTTGCTGAACCTTGAACATACTAAGCTCAGGTGAGATAAAAATACCTGACCTGGTTAAAGAGGGGGATCCATATTTCTAAAACCATTGATGGAAAATTTTCACAAATGCCCAAAAATACACCCAAACTAATATTTCATACTCAAATTTAAACCGGATAATCAACACAGCTCAGAACATGACCAACTGAGCTGGACAGTTAGTATCAATATTTAGAAACTTACATCTTTGGGATTTTCCTCATTGCTTATCATCTCCGATAGACTTTTCTGGACTTTCTTCTTGAGTTCCGAGATCTGTTGTTTGTCCTGAAAGTTTGCCACGGAGTCCAGGCCCTCCTTCTTGAAATGATTCACAAAAGCTTCCTGGCTTCTCTTATTCAGAGGGAACAACTCCTGTAGACAGTAAAGAGAATTCAGTCAATCAACAGTGTGAAATGAGAACTTCGGTTCAACTCTGGTAAAAAGAAAGATTCCTGCAGGGCCAACATTTCATGAGCAATTTTTTAAAAAGGGCTACTAAAGGAACTTTCCTACGCAGTTGGGTCATGCTGGTTTATGAGGAGAAAATTTTGAAGAATTATTTTATTCTTTCTTTTAAGTCTAATAAGCCCTACCTGCCCTATGGTTTAGACGAAGAAGATTTTTAAAGAATTATTTCTTGATTTCTCCAAGTCTGATTAGCCTGGCCCTGCCATGGCCCCCCCCCCATTTTTTGCAAATCAAAATTTAATGAAGTTTTGGAAAGAATCTCCAAAGAAACATTCCTTCAAAGTTTGGTTGAAATTGGCCTTGTGATTCAGAAAAAAGGTTTTTAAAGAAATATTTCATTACTTCTCTTTAGTCTAACAAGAGCCATGTCGGACATGGCCATCACCCGCCATAAAAGCTTGATGGTAAACTCAGGGGTTGAAAAATCCACTCGCCCGCTCGCATTGGCGAATAGAAAATGCCGTAGGGCGAGTAGATTTGGGGACGAACTAGTCCGACAGGGCGAGTGCAAATTTAGGACTTGAATCACGCTGATTGGGGATAAAAAAATAAAGGAACGAAAAAGAAAGTATACTTCATATTGGAAACAATAATATTCGCCGTAAAATAAGACCGTTCCCTGTTTTTGTTGATCAATCTTCATAGACGCTTGATTTGTAGACTGGAGACCATGTCGAAATACACGATAATGTATAGACAGGATCTCCAGTTTAGCCTGCATAGTATTCCGTATCTTTAAACGCTTGATTGATCACTGTAATGTGTATTGCAAAGCGAAAATACGTCGATCTAGATAAAATTTGTCTGTTTTAAAACTCATGGCCGGAACATCGGACATCCGATAGTTTTTTGGGTAGTAATTTTCTTCATCTTTAAGGGCAAGTTGGGTTGCCTTAAGGGCGAGTAGAAATTCAGAATTACTAGTCCTACAGGACTAGTAGGTTTGAAGAAATTTTTCAACCCCTGAAACTGAAGCAATAACTCCAAAATTATGCAAGCAAGAGTTGAGGTTCTTGTGCACTGCACTTCTCCTAAATGAGATCTATCCACCTATGAAGTTTCAAATTGATAGCAACAATAACTTTCAGAGATATGCTCTGGACAAGTTTAGTGACAAAAGGACGGAAGGAATGACGGAGACCATTACTATATCCCCTTCGCCGAAACGGCACGGGATTATAAGTCCTTACCTGCCACACCCCTACTTTTTGGCAAATCAAAATTTCACTGACAAATTTTGAAAAGGGTCACCCAAGTAACATTCCTGCCAAGTTTGGTTGAAATTGGCCCAATAGTTACAGAGGAGACATTAAAAGAATAAATGACAACTTCCGATGCACAACGGCCAACCAAAAACAGACACCGGATGATCACAAAAGTGAAATTATTAAAAAAATAAACACATATTTTTTGGAGGTAAGAAAACTCTTATTTTCACTCATTTACTGGTCCAAAATCAAAGATTTTGCAGATGACATTTTCGAGGTTTTGCAAATGATTTTTATCTTTTTTAAGGGGTATAAAAAAGTCAGTTTGTATAGAAATGGGTTAAGAGCAAATATTTTGAAAGAGCATGACCAAAGGTTAATTGCTGTGAAGTTTTATTGAAATTCCATGGTTAATTCAGGTGAATACTTTTGTTTAATTGTGAACTGACAGCCAGACAAATGGATGGCCAGAAGGTGATAGATCACATCAGCTCATCCCAAAGCTCAGGTTAGCTAAAAACTCACCAGTAGTCTGGAGTCTAGTTGAGCGGTCTTCAGAGCTTTGGCCATGGATCCAATGTCTTTATCCACTAGCCATGAGCGAAACATCACCGTGGCAAATCGCAATGATATTCCTGAAAAGATATATGCAAACACTGCAGGTTGTAAACAATAGAAAATTGATATTTTGTTTTTATTAAGGCTAATCTGTTCCAACAAAACAATATCTTTTACATCTATCAAGGAAAAAAACATTGGAAAATATTAATGTAGAAATTACCCAAAACAAGTCCACATTGTCTTCTGCCCTAAAATGCAAGGCTTTTTACACCTTGAAATTTTCTTTCAATTTTATACTAGACTTAACTTATGTTATGTTGTTCATCTCAAGGTGAATTAAGTGCATATTAAGTCAACTTATATAAACAAGACAATGATGCTCTTATGTTGTTCCCCTGAGTATGACAGCTCAAGGCTTTTTGATATATATATAAAATATCAAAGCTCTACGCCTAATAATTTTGGAGAAGAAGGTGTTTAAAGATATTTCTCCTTTAATCCAAGGTATATATTTGAACCCTTAATATAGCCCTAAATTGTTTACAGTAATTCTTTGAAGTATTTTGGTAGAGAGTCAATATGCATTGGTTTCAGAGGAGAAGATTTATTTTTAAAGATTTTCTTCTTTATTCCTATCTGACATTAGGGATTGCACAGAAAAGGGTTAATTTCAGAGTAATGTAGTTCTTTGAAGTATTTTGGTAGAGGGTCAAAGGGTTTTGATACATACCAAATATTTAAGCTCTAGGCCTTATGATATGGGAGAAGATTGTCTTCATTATTCCTATGTACAATCAGGGATTGCACAGAAAAGGGCTTATTTTCAGAGTATGGCAATTCTTTATTTGGTAGAGGGTAATTAGATGATGATTTGTACTAAATATCAAAGTTCTACGCCTTACGGTTTGGGAGGTAAAGAAGATTTTCAAAGATTACCTTCTTTTTTTTTTGGGGGGGGGGGATAAATCAGGATTTGTAATAAATATAAAGGCTCTATACCTTTTGATTTTGGAAAATGAAGATTTCAAAGATTTCCTTTTCTATGAAGTCATGTATTGCACAGAAAAGGGCTACTTTTCAAAGTACTGTAATTCTTACTTTTAAATAAAAATTAAGACTGGTCCAAATTGAAAGAAATTACAGACTACATTTAAAGTTGGTGAAACTTAAAAATACTTTGTCTTTTAGGGCAGAAAACATTGTGGACATTGAAGAAATTGCTTTTTATAAGAAATTTCTTCATTACCTACAATATTTATTTGAGTATTTTCATCATGTTTGTGAAATGCAATTGTGTGGGAATGGGTTAAACAAGCTTTGACCCAATTTTGAATACAGACTAGAGTTAAGATGTCTTGTGATGGGTTATCAGACTCACCCTCTTTGACCAGATGTTCCTCAAAAAGACATGTGAGGATTGCAGGCCTACACAGCCCCTGGGCAAAAACAATGCCCAGGAATATTCCAAGCTTGTCCTGTTCATCTGGCTTGAATCCTTTCAGGAACACAAGAGTCTACAAGATACAAAGACAAACTTGAAAACTTAGCAAGTATGACAGGTTTTAATTGTAGGATAAAGGCTTCGCTCAATACTGTCATAAGTATATTCAAACATGGGTTTGGAATTCCTATGCCCAACTTATCTGACATGGGCTTTTCTACTTGCAGACAAGTAAATTTTTCAAAGCAACTTGCCCCTGCACAAGAAAATACTAAGCAAGTTCTTAGAATGGCACAAAATATATCTCAAAGGTAATATATGGGAAAATTATAATAATGTCTATATCAAAGAGTAGAAAATATTGATGTTAATGAAGACTAGAGATTTTTCATAGACAAGGAGGCCCCTACACAATATCTTTTCACATGACCTTTAGTTGGGACCTTAAACTTTTGAGTATCTGAAAGAACTTTATATTTGATGCTATCCCTATTAAAGGGGAACAACTGTGCTAACTTATTTTGAATACCATTGAAAAATGTAGCAGATATGCTCTGAACAAGAACTAGAGACAGACACAGCTACACACAAACACACCCAGCAACACGCCACCAAACACACACACTCATAAACATACAGAGATAGATCTATATACCTGTCGCCATTCTATGGTGCAATACACATATTGATTGATTGATTGAATCAGGTTTAGCAGTATTTCAGTCATATCGTGGCGGCTGGAGCACCCACAATGACTTCCTGATATTTCTCACACCAGTACTACCACTACATCCTTTCCTAACCTCCAGCTGCTATCCCACTTAAGTTTACCATTAACCACCCAATAGTGAGAGAAAAATGTCAGAAAGGATATGTGCTGCCGGCCACATATGTAACACACTAACCTGCACACATACTGACAGTTTATGCCAATTGTTATCACTTAGAGGCATAAAACAGTTCAACAAACATATAAAATTTCATGTGTTTATTCTTCTTTTGAATTTGCAGTCAAAGGCTAAAACATGATACTTTACTTATTCTTTTTTATAACTACTTGATTTAGATTATGCTGTTGTAAATAACTGTACTAGGATGTTTTCCAAGAGAATCTGCCTATTTCCAACACGTTTTGATTGATTGTATTGGGTAAAACGCCTCTTTTAACAATATTTCAGCCATGTCCCGGTGGCTGGAGCACCTAACAATGCATTCCTGGTATTTCTCACACCAGTATTACCACTACATCCTTTCCTAGCCTCCAGCTGCTAGCCCACTTAGGTTTACGATTATCCACCCATTGGTGAGAGACAAATGTCTGAAAGGATATGTGCCGCTGCTGGGGATTGAACCCATGACACTCCATGATTGAAGATTAGGAGTCTGGGGCGCTACCAACTGCGTTATGATAGTGGCTATTTCCAACAGGGTACATCCTTATGACCTATTTACCTTTCTGACCATGTCCAATCAAAGTTGAGATAAAACTCTGGCCTCTACATTGTAAAGAAAGAAATCTTTAATGTCGGATGGCTGATTACTCATGTACTCATAACTGACATTCAAGGATGATACTTCACCTAATCTTTTATATAATTACTTGATTTATTTGATGCTGTTGTAAACAACCGTACTAGCATGTTTTCCAATGGAATCTGTCAATTGGTGAGAGACAAATGTCAGAAAGGATATGTGCCACCACCGGGGATCAAATCCATGACACTCCATGATTGAAGATTAGGAGTCTGGCGCGCTACCAACTGTGCTATGATAGTGGCTATTTCCAACAGGGTTCACCCTTATTACCCATTTACCCTTCTGACCATGTCCAATCAAAGTTGAGATAAAACTCTGGCCTCTACATTGTAAACATAGAAATCTTTAATGTCGGATGGCTGATTACACATGTACTCATAACAGACATTCAAGGATCACTAACACCTATTATGGGTAAGTTGTGAGAAAAAATCCAACAAGCTGAAATTTCTGTCTACAAATTCTATAAATTCAGATCAGTCTGAAATTTGGTCATTTTTGATTTTTCGGTTAGTGGCACTAGACTATTAATGCTTTAATAACAAAGTTCAAAATAATGTAATCTGCATCCGCCTTCATCTACACAGAATAGGTAATTCGGTAACTGTTTATTTCCTTACTATGCTGAACATTACTAGGCTAGAGAACTAGAAAACAGTCTATTTTACCTTTTTTATCCCCTCTTCAAAGGACTTCTCTAAATATTTGTAGCGCCTAAGGAGTTTGTTAAAAACCTGAAAAAAGAATTGTGTTTATCAGCAAATCATTGTGAACCAGTCTAAAAAAACATTTTCAGGTGACCTAACCACATAATGACATTTTAAATTAGTCAAGGCACCTTCATAGCACAGTCGGTAGCACATCAGACTCCTAATCTTCAATCATGGAGTGTCATGGGTTCAATCCCCGGCAGCGGCACAAATCCTTTCCAACATTTGTCTCTCACCAATGGGCGGATAATCATAAACATAAGTGGGATAGTAGCTGGAAGCTGGATGTAATGGTAGTACTGGTGTGAGAAATACCAGGAATCCATTGTTGGGTGCTCCAGCAACCCTGATATGACTGAAATACTATTAAAAGTGGCGTTAAACCCAATTCAATCATATATCAATAATTTAGTCTAGATTTTTGGAAAGACCAAAATTTGAAAATTTACTTTTTTGTTGTTTGGATGACATGTCATACATCTCATTCAACTTGCAGTTAATATGTTTAAGTAATCAGCACAGGGCTCATGTTTGACTCATAAACAGGGATATGACCCTCTAAAGTCTAAAAAATTTCTATTTTGATCCTCCTAATTTCTAAGTGTCAAACACACTCACTGATTCCGACAGACAGTTTCATATTTAACAAAGGTCTTTTGCAAAACTTTGGCAAATGATGTCCAAAAAATTTCAAACAAAAATCTAAAATGGTTGGTTTGCATCCTAAATGTCACATCTACAGCTTGAATAAGCTTTGGTTACAACTTTGAAGTTGCCAATCCAATTGGTATGCTTCAAAACAAGAGGCCCAGTGGGCCTTAACGGTCACCTGAGTAAAAGAGCATCAAGACAAGTGATTTAGGGTTTATTAGAAAAAGATTTTTTAAGAAGTACAAAAATTTACCCCTTTCTGCCCCCGACTGGGGCCCCTTTTACCCTAAGCCCCCCCCAACCTCTTTTCACAAACTGGAATTGGCATCCCCCAATGATGCTTCCAACCAAGTTTGGTTGAAATCCCCTCAGTAGTTCTTGAGAAGAAGATGAAAATGTTTAAAAGTTACCAAAAATGACCCCTTTTGGTCCCAATTTTAGGCCCCCCTGACCTCCAGCCTTTTAATTTTCACAAATCTGTATAATCAGTACCCAATGATGCTTTTCACCAAGTTTGTTTGAAATTGGCTTTGTACTTCATAAGAAGAAGATGAAAATGTGATTTTTTTAACATAATGAACTTTGACCTCTGGGTGTGGCCCCATACATGACCCCAGGGACATGAATTTCACAATTTATAACATACTTGTCCTAGTTGTCATGCACACAGAATATTTTAAGCTCTGGCATTAATGGTTTATTAGAAGAAGATTTTTAAAGAAGTACCAAAATTTACCCCTTTTTGCCCCCTATTCGGGCCCCTTTGACCCCCAGAACCCCTTTTTTCACAAACTTGAATTGACATCCCCCAATGATGCTTACTACCTAGTTTGGTTGAAATCCCCCCAGTAGTTCTTGAGAAGATGAAATATTTAAATTTACCAAAAATTACGCCCTTTTGTTCCCCATTTTAGGGCCCCCTGACCCCCCAGCCTTTTAATTTTCACAAATCTGTATAATCAGTACCCAATGATGCTTTTCACCAAGTTTGTTTGAAATTGGCTTTGTACTTCATAAGAAGAAGATGAAAATGTGATTTTTTTAACATGATGAACTTTGACCTCTGGGTGTGGCCCCATACATGACCCCAGGGGCATGAATTTCACAATTTGAAATAAACCTGTCCTAGTTGTCATGCACACAGAATATTTAAGCTCTGGCATTAACGGTTTATTAGAAAAAGATTTTTAAAGAAGTACCAAAAATTACCCCTTTTTGCCCCCTATTTGGGCCCCTTTGACCCCCAGAACCCCTTTTTTCACAAACTTGAATTGACATCCCCCAATGATGCTTACTACCAAGTTTGGTTGAAATCCGCCCAGTAGTTCTTGAGAAGAAGATGAAAATGTTTAAAAGTTAACGGACGACGGACGACAACGGACAAACGATGATTGCAATAGGTCACCATGATCATTCGGTCAGGTGACCTAAAAATTGTCAACCAATGTGGGAATTCAAATTTTACTTTGGGCCAAAATAAATGATTTGATTTGCCGTTTTTTCTTTGATAGACAGCTGCAATCGGTTGATTGATGGCTTTTAAGGTACAATAGATTACTGTACTGTATACCAACCTTCATAACAGGAACATGTTCTTTGAAAACATATTTAAGAGATGAAGAAAATTTTTTATTGTTTTCATGGACATATGAACCGAAAAAACTAATCACATTATATGAATACGCAAGGGGATTCATACATAAATGTGATTGGGTTTTCAGTTCATACCCCATAAAATCAAAAAGTATTCTCTTCATTGCTTATAACTTAATAGCATCAAGCGAAAAAAGCAAAACTATACCAATTTTGATATTTTTTGTATGTGACTATTTTGTGCGGAAGCAAACAGAATAGCTGCGCGTTAAAATTTTTGTTCATGGAGTTATGTGTAATTTTTTTCAACCGTTTGTGATAGACAAAACTGAAAATTAAATCATGTTACATTTAATTTTAGTTTGTGTGTTTCATTACTTGATTACACCATTTTATACTTCAATCATAAATTCTATTGGGGGACCCTCTGGGAATTCCAAAAACTAGATCCAGGGTAGGTCAAGAAGGATTAATATTTTGAAAGGAATAAGCAGTATTGTTCATTAACAATTCTGCAATCAGAAAATCTGCTATAAGTAAAGATTTCTAATGAGTCAAATTTATTCAATCTGCATTGTGACAAGGGAAACAATAATTTTAACTTCCAGGATGATATTTCTATACCATAATTATTGTGGATAATAGTTTGTTTCGGTATAAGATTAATTTTACAAACAAAGCTTTTTTTATACAAGTGGCAGAGCCACAACTTACATCCACAAATGCTTTCAAACTGTTTCTGTCTTCATCACATCCAAACACACAGACAGAAGTTCTAGATGGTTTGGTCTGGTCTGGGTCTTCAACAATAGAACCACCAGGGGCTGAAAATATAAAGACAAAATTTCTGTTAAATAATTCACACATATGCACCAACTGATTAAGTAACCATGCAGATACTTTATGCTTTTCAAATTTGGCTTCATTTTTGACAAGAATAATCATGAACCTATAAGGAGAGACTAATGTCAGGTAGAATATGTTCTGCAGTTGTGTAGAATGCAAGAAAATGATTCAACTGACTATTTGAAACGCAAGGGGCACGAAAAAATTATTTTGAAACCGTTTCTTGTCACATCATAGATATCCAAGAACAAACAACATGAATACCACTTATGTATGTAAACATACAAAAAGAAATGAAACTTATAGCAGACTTGCATCTTGTAAGAAATTCCCCGTTTCCTTTCTACTAGTTGATGTTTACAAACAACACGTGTGACGTCATTGTAAAGGGAGAGAACTATCAGAAGCTAGCTAGATCAATCAGGTAACTTTGATTTTTCTACGACAGACATCATGTCAACTTACAAAATAGAATCCCCGTCATTATCGCAATCAGAATGGAAACTAGTTTACTTTGACACTCTGTTCTGTATCCGCAACAAACTTGAAGACAGGACTTTTCATTTTGGTGGAAATCTGGCCAAATTTACAAAAACTCAAGCGGACGGCGAAATGTTATGAAACTACACATTATCAATTGAGTGACATCCAAAGAAATGGTCTAAGATGCTGCGCGGCTCGGTTAGTGAACAGACTGTAATCGAGTACACCCTATGTAAATTCAAACTACATGGGTTGTTATGACAAACTGCTCATGGATTAAATTTTACCCAGAGGTATTTTATCGACTTCTGTCCAGGTTATACATTCTTTTGTTTAGCAAACCCTTTATTTTGTGACTTCAGAAATGTCCATGTGATGAAATCAGGACATTTTTCTCGTTCTCGGATGTTAATCTACATCTGGGTCTGAATTTCAGGACCTTTTCCTGATTTTCTGGACGTAATATACGTCGACAATGGCCCAGACAAAGAAATGGACATCACTCACCATAGGTTATCCCATTATCTCATTTTTTTAACAGGTGTATAAAAAGATGGTTTAAACATTTTTGAGCCCCATGGAAAATACTCTGGTAATTAATATAAATACATTACCTAAAATTCCTCCAGCAAATAAAATGTCAAATAAAACATCACTATAACGCCTGTAGTCTAATTTGCTACTATCCAAAAATTTAGACACCTGCAAAAGAAAAAAGTTACATCTTAATCATTTTCCATTATTACATTCTTGAGTGAGCATAGGGGTAACAAGGCTCATATTTGACAAGTAAACCAGTGTTTAAGAGGGTGGTTGGGGGAGGGCATTTGACCTCTGTGAGAAATTTCTTGGGGTTAAACACCAAGTCAAATTTTCAGTGATGCATCTTATGTCCTAGTGAAAACTATATACCTGGATATCCGGTCACCTCCATTCAGCATGCACCTGTCTTAAACGGCAAGTTCAATGTCACCCCTTATCTTTTTTAACTACATTTTACCTGTATTCAACAAGCACCACTAAAACGTGGTCCATCATTGTCAAAATCATGTCCCATTCTTTGAAATAACCCGAGATTACGACCAATTTGCAGGCCCATGGCAATTTTCATGGATCAGGACTTATCACTTTGCACTATTGTTTTAGGATTATCTATTCATGTATCAAAATGCTCAGGTGTAGCCAATTAACAAGTGTTTAGTAGATATATATCAGGGCTCCGGAAATCCGATAAATTGCCGGTCTGGACTGAATTTTGAATTGCCAGACCGATTAGAATCACAATAAATAGCTCCAAAATCAGTCCGAAATTGTCATTGAAATATTGGTTAACTCACTCATTAACTATCAAAATCAACTTTAAAACCGAAATAATTTAAGGGTTTTACACCTTATCTGCATATCAAGGGAATAACAAAAGTGTCAAAAATCGATAATAAGGTTACCCGCCGGCCAGTCAAGTGCCAATCTGCACGTGGACCTAATAAGCAGTTAGCCAGTTTAACATTTGTCCGAACTTCGGGTATCGATTATTTGCAATAGAAAATCAGTTTGACTTATATAAATCGAGACATGAATAGGCTTCAGTTGCTGTTCATATGAATTTAGAAAAGTTCAGCACAACGTTTTTATGAAATTAATTTATCACAAGTAAGTACGTGAGACCGGGTTTGAAGTTTGATTAAAATGTCATGTTGTTAATATTTGTTTGATTAATTTTCATTCATGGTAAGAAACGTAGCCTTTAGGTGGTACCCCCAAAATGCCGATAATTTGAAATATAAGCGAAAACTTCGCGTTATACTATCAGTAGTTCCGTCAATAAAATTAAAGAAACAATGAATTATGAAATCTTACTTCAGGGGTGGAAAACATCCAAATTATAAATCGCAAATTAACTACTATGAAAAAATGACCGAGATTTGTGCACAAATTCTACTCTGAGAAAATAGTGCAACACGTGGGCAACCCACTTGAAATTGTCTCGTCGGTCTTTTTGATGTACGCACGACTCTGCGACCCCATGGGGTAGAATGGACTGACCTGACATTTTTGTGACGTCAGCTGTGTTTTTCCATCATCAGAGGCTCATGTTGAGAGAAAATCGTTAAATTTATAGAACTTTTGATAATTAGCTTATGAAAAAGTACATCATTACTATATTTAAATTGGCGTTACTCAGGGGGGGGGGGTGCGTACGTCACGGAAATAAATTTTGATAATGTAATTTATTTGTCTATCTAATTTTACAATATATTGGAATTTCGTGGACTGCCGTACATTGCCGGAATTGCAATTTATATACAGGCGAATTTTCGGAAAACAAAATGAAAGTAGGATCTGTCAGTTGTTTTCATCTATCTCCCACTCGTTGAAGATTATAATCATCTTCAAAAAATTTGAAAAAGAATGCAACTACCAAATGAATGGTGAACCCTTTTACATACGGGAAAGGTGAAAAAGGCGGGATGTTTGTTTGTTTGCAGGGGGCGCATTCGTTTTTGCTGACGGGGGAAGGGGGGGCATTGTCCCGGACCGATTTTAATTTCCAAATTTCCGGAGCCCTGATATATGTTTTCATCAAAATGCATGAATTTGTTAAAAAAAAACTGCCTGAATTAGTAATTTAATTTTATACATATGAGATTCAAACTTTGATAATAAAGATTAAGTATCATAACCGAAATTGCTATTCTCGGAAAGAAATCTACATTTGTTTTCTTTACAGAGTTTGTTAGCAGTCTTAGAGGAGTGAAATGAGTAAAGAAACTAACTCAAGGACTAATTCGGACTTTTATTCTAATAGGAATTTGATTGAAATAAAGTATTTCATGTCATAATCAAGCTGATCCTTAATTGACTTGACAAATTATGTCAATTGTCTGATCTTTGCAAAAAATAATAATGACTGATCGAACAATTCAATCAGGTATGAACCTCTAGGCTCTAAGCCTTATGGTTTAGGAGGAGAAGATTTTTTAATAATTGTTCATGTATTGACAGACAGACAGACAGATGGACGCTGGACATCTCACCTTAAGCTTGTTGTGCTCAGATGAGCTAAAAACAATAGGGTAATTCTTGGATTATTGGCAACAATTGTATGAAGTTTCATGGTAGTAGGTCAATTGGTTCTAGAAGGACAGAAATGAAAAAGTATGAATGAATGGGGTTTTAAGGCGCGTCAACAGCTGATGTTATTATGCGCGCTTAATTCAAAGTGACAACAATATATTGGTTATTAATATTGTATTAAAGACAAAAAGAAAATGCTAAAGACTACTTATATGTTTGGATATGACAAAAAAAGACATGTTGAAACCAATATACCCCCTCCAGTGCTCTCAATAAGGACCTATTTCAGGAATGTTTGAAATTCCAAGTTTCAATTTCAGGAAGTTTTCACAAAATAAAGGAATTTTTCACCCTCAACCCCCCCAAAAAAGATGAAATAAAAAAAGATACTTAAAGCCTACAGCACAATTTTTTTCCATCCTTTAATTTTAGTCCCTAAATTCCATGTTCCATTGAGTAGAACTAGAGAAAACAATGTGGTAAAAGAAGTGTTTCTTGAGAAATGTGTTTCTTGCATAAATTTGAATCTTTCCCACAATGTTCCCACTCCTTAAACACTATTATTTTCCAGATTTGGGTGGATACATGTGGCAATTGTTATTTACAAATCTCTCAGGATTTGAAAGTTTCTGATTTGTAGAATGTCAGAAAACAGGACGTTTGAAACGTTTAAGGTAAGAAAAAATCGAGAATGGATTATTCCAAGACCGTCTCCGATCACAACAATAGATATCAAATACAAGCGCCATGAATAACACTTACATAAATAAAAGTAACAGTACAAAAAGAAATGAAACTTAAAACAGAGTTGCATCTTTAAAGAAATTCCCCGTTTCGTTTCTACTAACAGAGTTCTGCCAAGGGCGCGCCATTGCGGGATCGGCGCAGAAAAATTACAGATGGCCCCTAAAAAATATGTCCGAGGGGCCGACCGGCGCGTTAAAATTACGAACCGTGTGCTGTAGGTACGAAGATACCTTGGGACGAATCAGCGGATGTTTGGGGTTTTATTTACTTCCGGGGTTTCCCTTGGTAATTCAGATCCTCATATTGATTGAAAAGGTCGCTCTGATTGGTTTACTGTGCACTGTGAATTCCGTTTTTCGGTCATATCAGCCAATTAGTAGTGTTATAATAAAAATAACAAATTTAAGTTTGACGTAACGAAATATTCCTTCTGCATCATAAACTCGCTGTTTTGTGTCGCCGCGATGGCAGAAAAAAGAAAACAAAAACAATCTTAAGCTTCTTTAGCCAAAGAGAGCACGAACTGGTGCCGATGATCAACCAAACGAATCTGGGACTTCAAAATCGGCCAAATCTCAATCAGAATTCGGTACACAACAGCTAAATCGAGCTACGATAAACAGTTCAATAAATTAATGGCTCTTGGACTTTTCGTGGCTATCTTATTATTCAAGTAAAAACTGAATGACTTGTTCTCTTTGTATTAAGCACAAGAAAAATAATTCATTAACAGCTCAAAACTGTATCTTTAATTCAATATATTGTTTACTTTTAAATGAAATGAAAGCCCTTGAGATTTCTTCTCATTGATTCACATCATATATTCGACCTCAAAATATGGTGGCCCAATGTTCTGGAAAAGTGGCCCCATATTCTTGGCTTAGATGGGCCAGTGGCCCCCTAAGGTCAAAAGCTTGGCAGAACTCTGTACTAATTGATGTTTACAGACAACATGTGTGACGTCATTGATAAGGGACTAAACTCTAGCGAAATCAATCGGTAATTTCGATGTTTCTAGGACGGACGTCATATCCAATTTCGAAAAAGAACCCCTGAGTAAAAATCGTATTCAGAATTCAAATTTGACGTTCCATTCTATATACGCCGCAATTTGAAGACATTTTGGGTGAGTTCCGGCCCTGAACTTAGTTTACAGAAATTTGACCAAACAGTGATATTTGACAAAATCTAGTCTGATGTCCGCGGGTCTGCTTGATTTTTACCCAGCACGTTATTAATCGAGTGACTACCAAAGAAATGGTCAAAGATGCTGGGACGGCTCGATTACCGAACCGGCTATAACCGAGTACGCTCTATATGTAAATTTCCATCTAAATCGGTCATCATGGAGACATTTTGATAAATTCCTTGTGGATTCAATTTTACCCGAGGGTATGGCCAGAATACACATTCTTTTGTTTGTCAAACCCTTTATATTGTAACTTCAGAAAACGTCCGAGTCATGAATTCAGGACGTTTTCCTAGAATCTCAGATGTTAATTTACGTCCGGGTCTGATTCTCCGGACGTTTTTTTCATATTTTTCGGACGTTTTTTCTGGACGTAAAATATGTGGACGTCGGCTTATTGAGAGTACTGCCCCTCTCAGGGCTCCAGAAATTGTGAAAAGGATAATCAAGGATAATCCCTATACCCTCCACCCCAACCCCCACCATCAGCAAAAATTATTGCCCCCCCCCCTTCACCTTTCTCATTTATAGAACATTTCATCTTTCAATCACTGATTACCTGCTTACTGGCAAAAAAAATCCTACTTTCTTTCTGTCATTAAAATTTCTGAGGAGTACAAATTGTATTTCCAGCAATGTACAGCCATCCATTAAATTCCAGTATCTTGTCAAATTAAATAGAGAAATAAATTATACATATCCACCATTCATATGTGAGTAAAAATTGTTTCAATAAATCAACCAGAAGATTGACTTACCATGCAATTAGAGTAAAATAGCCATGACTCTATGACATTTATAAACTTTCAAAAATTCCTTGATGTCAAACCTGACTCCATAATAAACAGACATATTATAGCTACTGTTTCTTTGTTTTAATAAAGAAGATATTTGAATTAACTCCTGTGTTTTTTTGTCAACCAACATACCCTAGACAAGGACACACAACATGTCTTAAAAAATTTTTAACATTTTTCCCCCACAAATTAACATACCATATATATTTTTTGCTCACCAAAAACTTACTTGTTCTAGATCTGTTCCACATTCATTGAGACTTTGAATAACAGCATCACGAAACGCCGAAGGATCGTATTTCTCCTTTTCATCTGAAATTATGGTATTTTCAGTTAAGCATAAATCCTTCTTAACCCATTCCAATTGAATCCCTCCTTTATATACCTCTAAAGAAAAAAACATCTGGAAAACAATGCAAAAAATGAAGAAATAGCTTGTTACAAAGATATAAAAATTTCTAACAATTTGAAATTGTTATCTGCAACATCTCCCAATTTGGATCAGTCTAAAATTTAGACATGTGACAATGGGTTAAAACATGAGACTCTACAATCATCGTATAGAAAAGACAAAATTAACCAATGTTCCATTTACCATGGTCCAAGACAAATTTTCTCCATTTGTCACCAATCAAGAAAGAGATGATTTTCTTCTTGTCCAGAATAAAAAAGAACTTTTCCGCAAAACAGTGAATCGATAAATTTTTTGAAAATGTTCATGTTGAACCAAGCATTTCTTCAATAACAATATTTTCTACCCTTCAAAACAAACATTACTATAATAAATCTTTGAGGCCTACTTTGTACCATTCACAGATTTTCCCAGTACTTGCTTGTCCCTGACCTTGAAAAATGTTCTCATGTTGAACAAGTCGGGCATGGAAACTCCATACCCCTGGAGAATGAGAATACAAGTGTCAATATCTAATTAAGGGCAGAGGTAAAAACTTTTCACTGATGGCTAACTTGTGGAATATTGATGATGCTCATTTATCCAATGCCTTAACCCTTTCCTGGATAAACAAGGGATTTACATCACTGTGATTTTATACTTGAGAAAACATTGTGGAAAAAGGAGAAACTGCTTGTAACAAGCAATTTCTCCTTTTCCCACAATATTTTCTACCACATAGGATGGTCAGATTTCAAATTGCATGCATTTTTCATTGTCGTCTGCAACCTCTTTCAAATTGGACCAGTCTAAAATTTCATAAAACAGGAAAGGGTTAATATCAAAATATAACTTTTCTTAGACAATGGCAGCCGCCGTCATAGCGCAGTTGGTAGCGCGTCGGACTGTCAATCTAGAGGTCCCGGGTTCGATCCCCGACGGCGGCACTCATCCTTTCGGACTATTTGTCTCTCACCAAATGGGTCGATAATCATAGACCTATGTGGGATAGCAGCTGGAGGCTAGGAAAGGATGTAATGGTAGTACTGGTGTGAGAAATACCAGGATTCCATTGTTAGGTGCTCCAGCCGCCGCGATATAACTGAAAGATTGTTGAAAGCGGCATAAAACCCCATAGAAACAAACATAGACAATGGCAGTGGTTTCTTTCTCTTAATTTTGGGGGAAGGGGTTTTTTCTTCTTTTTTTTAATAATCAAGAGCCTCAAGTCCTGCTGCTTAATGGCCAAATTCACCATAATCCCATTGCAATAGTAGCTCAAGGTTTCTACCAGCTTTACTATTTTTTAGCGAAATAAAGAGTATTCTTCCTACATTTTATTTGAAACTTTCGTAACTTTAAATCCATTGTTGTATTAAATGCCCTAAAACACACATTGAAAGACACTGGGAGCAAAATTGTAATTTACCATAACCACGGAGAGCTCTGCTTTCTCAATGGTTGAAAGAACCAACATGCCTAGCAGGTACACATTATACATTCATCATTAATTATATCAATCGATGATCTAGGACTTCCGTAAAAAGTGTTAAAGCTTACTTACAGGGAGGTAGTTTTTATATTACCACCTCTTCTGTAAAGAGTGTTAAAGCTTACTAACAGGGAGGTATTTTTCATATTACCACCAATTTTACAATTTCCCCATGGAAATCTATATCAAGAAAGTGAAAAAAGTACAACCTAGAGCTGCAAGATGGGTTCAAAATAATTTCTCTTATTATGAGTGTTACCTGCATGCAGAAGGAGCTTGGTTGGGAAACTCTTCAATACAGATGAGAGTCACCATGTTTTATAAAATCGTAAATAATTTTGTTGCAGTGCCAGTACCAGCTTATCTCAAAAGACCAGTGAGGATCACCCGACATATGTACACAGCATCTTTCAGACAGATCCACACAAATGCAGCCTACTTTAAACATTCTTTTTTTCCCTACACAGCGATACTATTAAACAGCCTACCAGAAAAATTGTACAGCAACCTGATATTGCAGCGTTCAAAATGAGTCTCGATTCTTTGCAGATAGTGAGGGGTCCCGATAGTGAGTCCTCCCTGAATGACCAAAATATGTATTATCAGCTCTTTTAATCTAATACTCACAATATCTTTAAAATTTTGCACCCTAACAAATGACTAACAGTTTTTATTCCAGCCCAGACACACACCTTCCAGTAATACACAAAAGGGGAGTTGGGCAGTATATATAGATAGATAACAAATAGAGATTCAACCACCCACCCTCCCCTTACCCCTTTGAATTTGCCACAAATATGTATATGCTTGTGGTGAAGCCAGGGCTCAGTTACAAAGTTTGAAAAATTTTAATCTTAGTCCAAGCAGAATATGAATGTTTGCATGTCACGTAAAACTTACCCCTTTTCCTAGTCTTCAGACGTTGGCCTGACAATGAGGGTTTTTCTGCTTTCTGACTCATCAACTCCTAAAATTCATTAATTCAATTAAATCAGCACATGTATCATATATTGGATCGTTTATAAGACACAGCTTTAAATAGTTAATGTTACACTATAAGTAGGATTAATCTATGATAAAGTAATTGAATTTGGGATTTCACAACCTGTTCGGAAATTCGACATGCCGGCGAAGACACGTGTTAAATTGAATGTTTTGTAAATAAATCAGCAAAATTTACAAACTAGTGAGTGAAAATATAGAACAATATCTATTATACTTCTTCACATATGTAAATTGCTTATTTTTACTCACTTTCTGAGTTCTTTTTCTGTGTTTGCCAACAGGAAAAAACTTCAAATGACAAAACAATGAGTGTTCACAAACTCTCGTGATGTCACAAACCAAACGCGAGCTAAACTTCACCAGAATACTTGACTAGTGTACAATACCGATCGTCCTTAAAATAACCATGAAAAGGTATGCAATTGTTACACAGAAAGGAAAAGAGGCTATGCTGCGTCTTTAAACGTAGGACAAGAGAGGGATATATAGTAAGATATGTTGTCAGGGACATGAAACAAAGGCAAAGTTACGTTACTGTTAGTTGCTTTGTGAACTTGCGTTTGTATCATTGCCTTTAACCCTCACCTTGGGTATACTTGAGCAATAAAATTATCTTATCGAAACCGTTAGAACAGCATAAATTAGCTAGGCATAAAGTGAAGCCGTTTAATCCATTTCCACACAATCACGCTTTTTACGCCCATCAAAACAAACCTCTGGAAAACATCGTGGAAAATGAAGAAACATTGTTTCTTACGAGCATTTTCCACAATGTTTTCTACGACTGAAATAAGACAACAGGGTTTTAAAATCTCGTCACTTTGAAAGTGTCCCCTGCTACTCCTTTCGATTCGGACAAGTCTAAAAATTCAGTGTCCGTGACACGAAAACAGACCGTGCCAACATGTTGCTTTACATAAATATTGGAGTTAGTGCCTGTATATCCGGTCCGTTAATTAATCGTCGCTACCATGGCACATGCCCATTTTTAGAGCTTTCTTCCTCTTCTTCTTCTTTATACTTCCCTCCCGAATGGTTGCCACCAGCTTTTGTCAGTGTAGGCCTATATAACTGCTCATTTTGACATGTTAACAATATGTCATTTTCTAAGGCCTTTGATTAGAAAATATTTTTTAGACTACTTAAATTTTTTACTTAAATTCTGCAAATTTTATTTCAAATTCATCCCCTCTAGGCTTGGTTGCGCTGGGATTCCCCCACGCTTGTGCCGCCGTCATAGCGGCAGTCGGTAGCGCGCCAGGCTCCTAATCTTCAATTATGGGGTATCGAGGGTTCGATCCCCGGTGTCGGCACATATTCTTTCCGACATTTGTCTCTCAACAATGGGTGGATAATCGTAAACCCAAGTCACAGGGAAAGGCTGAGAAAGGATGTAGTGGTAGTAGATTGGTGTGAGAAATACCAGGAATCCATTTTAGGTGCTCCAGTCGCCGCGATATGACTAAAATACTTTTAAAGGTGGCGTTAAACCCCATTCAATCAATTCAATCAATCCCACGCGCTTGTTTTTTTACGGAATATTGTATCTTAGTAGTTGGGCCTTAGCTAAACAGTGTTATAAACTTGGATTATCGAAATGGGCATCTTTGCTCGATATGAATAAATACAAAATGGCCTAATAAGCAATATTTGCTTGGTTCTTTATCAGTCTAACCGTCACCGCCCATTTTAAATCGGAAACACGTCACAAGTTCTTCTTTTCATGGTGATGCTTGAACGCCACAAGCTAGTGTTAAAAAAAATGTCACAGTTTTTAGAGAATGACGGCAAGTCATCACGGATAAGAAAAAAGTGGTAAAGGTTTTTATCACGAGTTTTAGAATTTTGGAAATTTTAGACACTTTACCGTGACTGGATAAAAAAAAAAAAAAAAAAAAAGAAAAGGAAATGATAGGTAAGCTAATTACGACCTTTCCGGTTGTATATACATCGTGTCAATGAATGGCAAGTCGCTTTCATTAAGGTGTTCATAGAAATTTGAAGCATTATCTGACCGTCTTAGAAAGGTGTGTAACGCATCGTTTCAGCTGAAGTCAAAAGAAACGTAATCGACGATCTCGACAGGGGAATAAATTATTAATTTGGAATCGTGACGTTGTGGCGATATACCGTCAAAGTAGAAGAGGACGGTTTGCTATCAGATTCTAGACTGGTTATACTATATCGGTTGGGTTTCTACTAACGGGTTAGGGTTGAAAGTTGCAAGGCAATTTTATCCATTCTTCTCACATTTTCTTCTTCTTTTTTTTTTATTTTAGGTTCTGTTCAAGTTGGTTTTGTACCATATTGTGTTCCGGTCATATTTTGAAACTATCTCCAAAGACTTTAAAAGGTGTTCAAACTTCTCTTCCGATAAAAACGAATGACATGATTGGTCATTCCGTTTTTATTGTCAGGTCAGCCACGATCTGTAAATTGTAGGCATTACGGCCTACACTTGTAACGTTACCGCAAAGTAAGGTGAGTATATAATTGCACGTTTTGAGACAAAGGAAGATTAAGAAGAATTGAGGGGTCGCCACTGTCGACGACGACAACAAATTCAACAACAATAACAACAAACAAACAAAAGTTACTATGCTTCCCGAACAAGTCCTTGTCACATCACTTAAAATATCAAAAGTGCAATTGATGGATCGCTGGCCACGCTCGCTGTACAGTCAATCAAAACGTCCATTGACCAATCATTCATTCATCAAACTGGAAGTGAAGTTTGGAAAACTTGACTTCCAGTTTGAATGAATGGTTGATTGATCAGTCGACTTTTTTTATTGACGGCGGGTATCTGTCAACTAGAGAATGTCGCGTTAAAAATAACAACTAAGATCTGCACTGATCGAATGCTTAAACAAGAAATATCCAGTCTCAAATATAGACCGTCGCTTAGAGATTTACTCACAGTCTTAGGCTAATATATAAAATTGGTGTACCACCTACATCCCAGGAATCATAGGTACATGTATATGAGACCCATGTGGGCAGAAACTGAGTAAAATACCCACATGGGACCTTTGTGGGTCCTACATATAAAATTTAGATCATGTTGGATCCGTTTAGGACCTTTAGTGATAATAGAAATTCTAAAAAAAAGGAAAATGAAGAAAAGGTAGTTTTCATATACCAACCACTGTCGACCCGGCTAGTTCTAAAATAAGATATTCTTATGGTCCATAGAATATACGTGTCAGACGGTCAGACTTACCATCAGTATGGGCCCTATTATGTTACGAAAACAGGCGGAGATCAACGAACAAACCTCGGATGACATACATTTGAGCGGTGTAAACAGCAAAAATATTGAAAAAAATATTATGATAAAACTTTGTGTATCAAATTCCCGCAAACTCATTGGCTTAAACTTGCATACCCCATGAAAAACGTTGAATATTGAACTGATTTTGTAGTTCTATATATTTCCTAATCCACCCCACACAATGACGCCCCCTCCCCCTAAAAAACGTCTGGAAAAATAAGAAATTACAAACATTCTTTTCATTATATAATGTTTGCTACTCCTAAACACAGCGACTTTGGGAAAATTTATCATCTTCAACTTCTTTTAAATTTGAACAGTCTGAAATTTTGTCGTCTGGTAATGGGATAAGCTAGTGCAATCTTTTCCTTATCGACTATTTCTAAAATATACGCTATAGCAATATTTAATCTTAAGAAATGAAAAGATTTACTCAGTGAGATAAGATTATTATTTTTATATATAAATGAAAATCATAAAATATTTTCTTCATTTTTTAATGCTTTCACCTTTTACTTGTGAACCGATGAGATATTTCAGAGCAAACAATGTGTAGAAAAAAATTATCAGTCACTATAAAGGGATAAAAACGAGGCTTAGTCGAGTTTTTACTATTATGAATGACGAGTTACATGTAGATCAAAAGAGAAAGGTAGAAAAATATTCTGCAAAATAAAGAAATAATTTATTGCTTGTTATTTCTTAAAATTCCACAAATTTTCTTCCTAATCAACACATTTTGTATTTTCGTTCTTCTTAAAGGGCATAAAGAACGGGATCGTGTGGGAATGGACTATGACATTCGAGAAGAAAACGATAACCGTTCAATCGTACGACCAGTACACATCTTTTTGTACCGAGGGCGGAGAAACGTTTTTCTTATCAAAAGTTCCAAGAAATAGAGACTCAACGGTTGCCCGTGAGTATAAACCGTAGCTCTTTATGACGTAAATGAGACGTTATTGCATGTATGAGAAGAAGCATCATAGGAAGGATGGCAACATAAAATGGTCCTATAAGGGAAAACTGTTTTCGAATAATCTATGACGTATTTAGAAAAGGCAAAAAGTCGTTGGGCGAGCAGAATTCCGTAAATTCAGCTTGAATAAAACTGTATTTACGACATTTTGTCGTCCTAGCGACAATTGTTTTCCTTTAAAATTTGTTATCAGTAGAGAAACTGAAAAAGAAAAGCGTGTGCTAAGAAATGATAACGTCTTAGCAACGTTAGTTTGACGTCATTTAATTTGACGTCGCCAAAGGAGAACGCTTATCGTTCCGCATCACAATTTTTATTTGTTATCATTGAGATGAACTTAAAATGTAAGGGCACTGTGTGAATAGGCAAAGCGTGTCTCAATACCTCACACCTCATAGAAAACAAAACAAAAATATTCTCTTCATCTACAATTAAACGCCATCAAACAAAACAAAGAAACCGCTCTACTAGTTTTGAGTAAAATTTCACAGATCAAATTTGTGCACAAGCATAAGAAATAGTAGCGTACTGATATTTTTACACGGAAGCATAAAACCCCAAATCATAACGCTTGAATCTTGATAAAGACTAAAATTAGATTATTTGAGCTTGTAAGTGAAATGATCAATAGCTACACATGTGCGACAGGTAAAGACGGGATCAACCAGCACCTCTATACAGTCTGATCAGAGCCTTGACTATTTGCTCTGTAGACAGTAGACTCGACATTTCTGCGGATGATAAGCGAATCTCTATCTCTTCAATGTTGCGCATCACACAAACATGAAACATTTATTTGAAATGACACGCATATGCTCATTTCTTTTCCAAACCAGTTGTTAACCCATTCTAACACAATCCCGCATTTCAAAGTTTTGAAGGAAATAACCTATTGAAAACACAGTGAGAAAAGGAGAAATAACTTGTTACGCAGTATCTCCTGTTTTCACAATGCTTTCTAACCTGTATGACACTGTCTGACACTGTTTTCACATCTTAAAATTCTTTGAAATGTTATCTGCACATCTTTCAAATTAGGTCAATATAAAATATTTGTCATCTGACAATGGGTCAAGGGTGCTCATTAGAAACGAATCCAATTGTTACCATAAACAAAAAGTTGGTTGGGCAAATAACCTGTTAGACTGGTACCACTGTCGACTTTAACAAAAAGCCGACAGGTACACACCGATTTTCGGTACATACACGGAAAGCCTGGCCCGTTAGGTTTTTTTCCTTACTAAATTCGAAAACGAGGCTTACGCATGCGCAGCTAATTTTGTTGAAAAATTTGGACACGCCGCGGGATTTCCATCCAGTACGATAAAAAATCCAACTTATATAGTTTTAAAACATTCAGTTTTAATGTTAAAACATCTTCACGTAATCAATCGAATTTGTGTGCGAGAAAATCAGTGGAATGTTATCCTTTTCATGTACAATATATAAGGTACTCCGCGTTCCGCTTCAGCCATATTGTTTACAAACAATCGACCAGCCAATCAGATTCGATGTTTGGGTATACGTCATAAAATGCCCATCAGCCAATCTCTATACACAGTCGTTTGGATCCTACCTGTCGGCTTTGTTAAAGTCGACAGCGGTACCGGTCTAATAACCTGTAAGCCATTCCTGCATCATAAAGAAAATCAAAGCACTGAAAGTTCTGATGGTGGACGTCCGTGTTGGCACAGCATAGCGATATGACCGTTTTAGTTAGTGTACAAAATGGCGATTTTCATACAGATAATCTTTTTTTTAAACCTTTCCTCTACAAACCCGGGACTTTAGATCACTGTGATTCTATAAAAAAAAAAAAAAATAAAATAAAAAAAAAAGATAAATAAATAAAAAGAGAGAGAGAAAAAAAAAGAAAAAAACTTCTTGTAGCAGGCATTTTTTGCTTCTCCAACAACATTTTCTCCCACATAAGACGGTTCTATTTCAAATTGCATCCGATTTCATTGTTGTCTACAACCTCCTCCAGTTTGGGTCAGTCGAACATTTCAAAAAGCGGGAAGAGATAAGCATGACCTCTCACCTAGCCTGGTTCGTTTTATATGTACATGTAATACTGGATGTTTTCTATTCTAGAGTCCTGAGAACGACCACAAGTTCGGAAAAAGTGCCATTGTTACACACGTCATTTGTATTTCTCCGATGGAAAAATGATCGGTAATTTTCCTGTTCAGTTGGCTGAGCAGCTTTACATGTAATGACCCAAATTTATTGTACATATTGCTGGTGTGAATCAAAGCGCTGAAAGCTCTGAAAGCCTGAGATAAGTATACATGAGATATAACCTGGACAGAAAAACTTTGTTGATCGGATTATCGGAGGTATCACTTTCTACCCAAATCTACAGTCGATTATGCGCAGATCTGCCAATTTGTGCGCTAGGAGACACAACCTGCCCTTAAAAATTTTCTTCTCGCTTTTGAGGTATAATAACGTTATATTGACATGTATAAATCGTTACATATTTTCCAGCCGATCAAAATGCTTTGAAAGAATCTGATAAAGGCCGCCCAAAGATCCTTCCTGTGAATTTCGGTTGACTTTCTAATAAGAAAGTTTCAATGTAAAAGTTGACTGACGGACGGACGGACGGACGACGGACAGCACATCATAACAAAAGCCCGTTGGCTTTGAGCCAGAGGAGCTAGAGAGAGAGAGAGATAGAGAGAGGGGAGAGAGAGAGTGGGAAAATGTAGCGTGTTGCCAGGTTAGAACTAGGAGGCTCTCGCGTATTCTACTTCACAGACCAATTTCGTTATGTAAATAGGCGCTTTATAATCTTCAGGTAAAGAGAGCGAGAGAGGGCGGGCGGTCGGTCGTTTACAAGGTTTACATAATTATGTACACCTCTCAAAAGCGCAATGCAGACGTTGCATCCTTTGGGTAGAATTCGAAGGTAAATGTATACAGACACGACCAAACTGTTTACAGACAGTGCGAATATGATCCATTGAATGACCAATTAATTTGTTAAACAAAACATTCAAATCCTGCGTAAACCCGACAGCTTCGCTTATCAGCTTTAAACAGCAACATCGTCTAACCAGACCGTTTTAACTCTAGACTAAGTAATGTTTTCTGGGTATAAAATTTGAAAACAGGAGAATTTGCTTGTTTCATAATATTTTCTATCCTATCTGGGCTTCAGTCTTCATTCTCAAAGCGATTTGAAATGTCGTCTGTAACTAGTAAAAAAAAATAAATAAATAAACAAATAAAAAAAAATAGTAATGGATTGAAAAGGCTAATTCAAAATAACAATAAACATCTTAAAATATACATAGCTGTATAGCTTATCACTCCCTCGGTATACAGCTAGTATGCCGAGTTCTCAAAATAGATGGCAAATTACAGACTTTATAGTCGAAAGACTCCGCGTTTTTGAAACCGTGACCGTGTCTACGCTAAGCGTATTTTTTGGTAGGCTTTTCTTATTTAAGAGGAGTCTTTCTGCGTTCTACGAATGATAAAGAATCCTCCTATAACGTCATTTTCAAAATGTACAATTGTTTTGGGGAGGGGGCAGGTTTTGAAAATTAATAAATCAAACTTAACTGGGAACTATATCTCGTCTTACTTCTGGATTTTCGAAACTGGCTAACACTGATAGACCCCCACGGAGTCCATCAAAACGCGAAAGGAGAGAGGAGACAGGACATAGGATGAGAAGGAGGAGACAATCTGGACAAGTACTAATGACATCATCTGACCACGCCCACTGACCTACGACAGGGTAGATCGACTGAGATATTAAACGACATTAGTTTGCGAGTAATTTGGAAAGGAACATAAAACAATTAGCAATCTGTTAATTGTCGACATAAATGTCGTAACTAAAGCTTACATGAGCTGTAGTTACAGCGTATAAGTCGCTAAACCAACAATATTGTTCGACATAAATGTATGTGTTCACTATTAATTCCGGGTCTAAATTTATCAAATTAATCCTCTTTGATTAAAAGCGCCGAACTGTCAATTTAACCCATTACTTGATAACCAAATTCTCTGTCTGGTCAATATAACAAGAAGATGCAGACGACTAAATAACAATGTTTATATTGAAGAATTATTGCCAGATGTGGTAATAGGTTACGGAAATGGATCATTTTTCTACCAACCTCCTTCTTTTGGGTTTTCCTTCGAACATTTCAAGATAAACAATTCAAATGAGTACCTACAAGTTCCGGATATGCGAAAAAATTCAAGTGATATTTCATGGATTCGTATTGATATTCAAACCGTCCGCTTAACCCTTTCCCATTTTAGGAAATTTTAGACTGGTCCAAATTGAAAGAGGTTGCAAAAACAATGAAAACTGGATGCTATTTGAAATGAAACCATCCTATGTGGTAGAAAATATTGTGGAAAAAGAAGAAATTGCTTGTTACAAGCAATTTCTTCTTTTTCCACAATGTTTTCTCGAGTATAAAAATCACAGGAACGTAAAATCCCGTATTTGAACTGGAAAGGGTTAACTGACTAATCACTGGTCCCGCCCACTTACTTCTTTGGCCCCGCCCATTCACTCCAACAGGAAGTTCTGCGTTATTTTGCAAAATTAATGGCCAGTAACATGTAACAAAAAAGTAAAATGGTTGGTTGGTGACCTAAACGTCGCAACTACAGCTTGAATAAGCTGTAGTTAGGACGTTTAAGTCGCCAAACCCACAAAATAGGTTAACAAAATGGCGACCAATGTTGAAGTTGAAAGCTCAGGTCCGGGTTGAATAAATTATTTGATTGGTCGGTTGACTACTTGATTGGCAGCTGCGATTGGTCTCATTGAACTCTTGGGTTATATAAAAAAAAAAAAAAAACAAGTCAAATTAAATTTGCCAAAATTTATCGTAAGAATTAAGTACACAGATTGAAATAAAATATTGTACAGAATCACATTTTAATCAAATGAGTTAATCAAAGTTTGGTTGTGTTACAAGGGCTTTCTACGAAAATATTGTCATGACGTCATGGTGAACGCAATAAACGATGGTAATAAAGGAATATATATATATATATTCTATAAACATTGATAGTTGGTCTTCAATTCGTACAGGATAACAATATTTTCACATAAAGCCGGCGCATTTTGGGGATTAATGAATCTCATTCAGATTGCAATACTAGTAAATATAGAACCTCTTTTTATGACAACTTATGAATGTATAGGTCAAAAGAAATGTATTTCCGAATCAAGCCCACTCAATTCTGCTTTTTTTACGACAATAAAAGGAAACAATTATTTGAATCATGCTACGTAGAAAAAATATGTCACTGTATTTGAACTGAGGCTATTTATAAAACCCATCCTTTGACGTAATGGTGAACGCAATTAATAGCAAGAATGGTGCCTGAATAATAACTAATCCTACATTGGCCAACATACTGGCCGTAAGTCTTGCAAATAACAAGGTCTAAAAGTTCGACTTAAGCATAAAACGCCTTATTTTGCAAAATCTATGGTCAGTTACATGAAACAAATATTTAATACGGTTGGTTGGGGACCTTAATGCCGTATTTACAGCTTGAGAAAGTTGTACTTACAACGTACAGATTACCAAACCAATAAAAATGCTTAACCTAATTGAATGAAAATGTGGGATTCTAAGTTCACTTCTGATCTAAGTGAACCGTTTTATTGGTCGAGCCATGTTGATTGACAGCTCCGATAAGTAAACAGATGAGTTTCGAATCTGGTGTAAGTGTGTGTATATGGTATAGACACATACACTAGTATGGAACTCATATACTAGATGTAATTTTTATGTTTGTAGCAGGTAAAAAAACATACTGTTTTGTAAAAATTTTAGACCCGTCCAATTCAAATAGTTTTCTAGACGAAAATTTAATATACATTTAAATTGATAAATAACCATTCAGTAGGGTAGGCAATAACGAATAAAAAGAAAAACATGCTATAAACAATTTACATCTTTTTCTACATGGTTTTCTCGGTTGTAAAAACCAGGGATTGAAAAGTAAAGGGTCAATCGATAGCACAAGACAGATTTTATTTTCAATGCATATTTTTTACAACTTACAAATGCTTTGCATGAATCCTTCTGTATATAACATGGATTGCGTTTCGAATACCGATATCATTACCAACGCTTCGTAAATGGTACCCTTTATAGCTCTTGTATTTCAAGAGGAAAGCACTGGTATTCATTCCGACATTTTAAACGCAATGAACATCATTGTTCTGTTCCCTTAATAGTACTTCACAGCACGCTGTACTTGGTGCCGGATAGCGAAAAAAAATTTAAGTCGAAAAAGGGACACGATTGGTACAAAATGCTATTACAAGTATCATTTGTAATAGTATAAAGTCGAAAAAAGGGACGTTATTGGTATAAAAATGCAAATACAATTATCATTCGTAATAGTATAAAGGCGCAAAAGGGGACATAATTGGTATAAAAATTCAATCATAAATATCATTCCTTATAGTACAGATAGATCTATTTGATAGTGGAAATATGTTCAAAGATTAACCCTTTTGCTGGGCAATCCCTGGTTTTTACGTTGATGTGGCTTTATACTTCAGAAATATCGTTGGAAAAAAGAAATTGCACATAACAAGCAATTTCATCTTTCCCGCAATATTTAATACCCTGCAGACTAGTAACTTTTCAAATTGCGATCACGTTTAATTGTCGTCTGCAACTTCTTTTATATTTGACGAGACCAAACTCAAAACAAACAAAAAACATGAAAAGGTTAAGTTGATATTTTCGAGAATAAAAGATATATCACAAAAATATATAATAATCTATTATATGCATAACGTCAAAAAGAGAATAGTAATTTCTCTATTATCGCTGGTTGTTACAAGAAATTTCTTCATTGTCCATAATGTATTTCTGACTTTATAGAATAATGATAAAGCGGAATTGAGTGGAAATGGGTCAGAGAAAATTATCTTATTTGATGAGCTTTTCACTACGGCCAAAACATTCTTGACCGGACCAAAATTGAAAGAAGTTACATTTAACATTTCTTGTTTTCACACAATGATAACAATTTACTTGTAAATAATTTCAGGGGCCTTAAAACAGTTTTTACATTTGATAGGGTAAAATTTAGAGTCTTAAGTCTGGTTTGTTTACTGTTTCGTCCTCTTTGAGCCATAGCTTGAGACACTGCTGTTCGAGTTTTCGAATTTCACATGTCCACGTTTTTCTGATCTGTACAGCTTGGTTGCAATGAAGATCGTGGACAACAGACAGAATAGAAACGCTGTGAAAAGAATAAGGCACGGGGTTATTTTCGGGACGTTTGAATGCTGATTAACTGGTGTTTAACCCATTCCCACACAACAAGATTTTAGAATGGTCGAAATTGAAAGAAGCTGCAGACCACGATTTGAAGTTGATTGAATTTAAAATTGTTTCGTCGTTTTGGATAGACAACATAGCGGGTAATGAAGAAATTGATTTATACAAGCAATTTCTTCATTTTCCGCATTGTTTTGCAGTGCTTTTTTCTTAAGAGGCGTAAAAAGGAGGGACTGTGTGGGAATAGTTAGGAAAAATTTTACAGCGACGGGTAAGTGCAAAAACATCGTAAGTGTCTATACAATGTAAAATCATTTCGATCTTATTAACTCGTCGACATTTACATCTATTTCATATATACGTGAAGATTACCTGCACACCGTGCATGTAGAATTTAAAAGAAACAATATGTCAGTACCTCTCTTCAAAGCTCTTAGTGAAGACTCTGGTCAGACTGTGCAAATGAGCGGGCTGATCGGAGGCTTTCCTTAGCGCACATATGAACTTGTTGGAAATATCACGTACAGGTTCACATTCAGCCCAATATTCAAGCTTCTTTTATATCAGAGATCTATCATCAAAATGCACAGTGAGGACTCTGATCAGACCATACGAAAAAAGGTTGATCTTGGGCTTTACTAGGAGCACATATGAAATTGTTGGAAAGGTCATGTACAAGTGCATATTAAACTTAAAATTTAAGCTTCTGTTATTTCAGTGATTCTTAATCTTTTGAAAAGCTGTTGACCCTTTCCTTTATAATCCCTATTTTTTACGTCCCTGTGATATACCTGAGAATATACTGTTGAAAAAGAAGAAATGGCTTGTAACAAGCAATTGCTTCTTTTTCCATAATAATTTCTACCCTACTGAATAATTATTAATAAGTTCAACTTAAAATTGTCGTCTGCGAAACCTTTGAATTTGGACCAGTCTAAAATTTAAAAAAGGAGAGAGTTAAGTAATGTCGTATTTTAAATAGTATTTATAAACGTATCCTGTGTACAGGGCAGCGCAATCTTAGACAAAGAGAAAGTACATATTGCAATTACTTTTCAAGATGGAAAAATCGCGGAATCAAGATAACTTTCCTGTTAACGAACAATTTCATCCTTCAAACATTGGATTCAATGGTAATATGGTTAACAATCAAGGCGCCTGGCAATTCTGGTTTAATTTAAAAAAAAAAAAGTGGATCGGTCATGCCAAAAGGTACTTCACAGAAAAACGGATATATCGGACCTGACCAGGCTGTGCATATTTTAAGCATGCTGACCAGAATTGAAACTTTTCACTCTACCTTTACAATGTAATCGTTTTAGGAGAACAATGTACATGTAGTTGTCCTATAGTGTAAATTTTACGTGCACATTTTGGGAATAGTGTATCCTTCTCACAATTGTCTGTAACAAAGTAGTGCTCAATTAAGCTTAATTTTACCAACTCCCAGTTTTTTTTTACTTCAACAGCCAGCCATATAAACTGGAAGGACAACCTAAGCAAATTAAAAATCAACATGTAGCACCAAGGTTCCTTTTGTGTACAAACACTTCCTATTCTTTACCCAATGGCCTTGGCGACTCGACAAGTAGTAGTTATTCGATAAGAATCTGGGCCAATATTTTCTTTTTGATCAAAATGAGACAACTCTTAATATTTTTTCGAACCTTAGAAACATATTATTTCCCTTACATAGACTTAGTTTCTGCCCTTAGACACTATTGGGCTACGACAGATAATTGTGACACTTTGAATTTGAAATTAACACATGAAGCCCCACACCCCGATAAAATAATGTCACCCAGAATATATAAAAGATAACTCGCCAAAAACGATTCTGTTAAACAACCAATCAAATATGACACGAAAAACCACAACTTTTGATAAGTTATGATATGTTTTTAGCACATATGGCCAATTTTAAGAGAGCTTTTAACTTCTAAAAGGAGATTTCAATCTTGGTCGCGTAATGAAAGTGGTCGCTGAATAGAGGTGTTCGATCGAGCAAGATCGACGATATGTTCATTTTACGATCTTGGTTTTGTATTTATCGTAATTGTAAGTCGACACTGAAATTTTACACTCAAATTAACGCATTAATCTCTTTCCATAACATGATATACCTAACGAAAATTGATTGATAGATTGAATGGGGGTTAACACCTCCTTTAACAGTATTTCAGTCATATCGCGGAGACTGGGGCACTTAACAATGGACTCCTAGTATTTCTCACCCCAGTACTATCACTACATCCTTTCCTAGCATCCAGCTGCTATCCCGCTAAGGTTAACGATTATCTACCCAATCGCGAGAGACAAACCTAACGAAAAGCAGACCAAGTTTTGACAACTCCTTAACAGTTATATATAAGAAAACTTGCGAGAAAAAGAGAATCAATTATTCTAGATACAGAAAATCGACTAACAGAGATAATCGTCAGGTGTGCAGTCCGAGCAGTCTGATCAGGGTCTATACTTCTCCTGATCTATTGGGCTACTTTATGACATCGACGGTGCTCTACAAAAATATCGTAACTACAGCTTATTCGAAGCTGTAGTTACGATATTTTTGTAGAGCACCGTCGATGTGTTCTCTCCTGAAGATGTTGCAACTAAGAAAGGGACCTACCGCATCCAAGAAGAGATAAAGACACGGCCACCATGGTGCTGGTGACACACAACTCGTCTCGATTCTGTACAGGTGCGGTTGTTGTTGCCTCTTCCCCTAGCTCTTGTCGTATGATTTTACGGAAGAAGGTTTCCTTCTCGGCTGCAAATAAAAAAAAAGTTTAGCTCGAGATTCTTGGATAAAGTCCACTTTAAAATTTCGTCTGAAATAAATGTTATTCATTTGGCCATACAAAGTATATCCTCATTCGTTACGCTACGTGTTAAATCATATTTATTCCTTTCCCGTCGCTCTTTCGTCCCAGTGATTCTATAATTGAGAAAAAATTGTAGAAAAAGAAGAAAATACTTGTCACAAGCAATTTCTTCTTTTTCCACAAATTTTCTACTCTTCTGAATGGTTATTTTCAAATAAAGTTCACTTTAAAGTTACGTCTGAAAAACCTTTGAATTTTGACAGGCCTAAAATTGTGCAAAACAGGAAAGGGTTGACAGTAGGAGTTCGTATCTTGTCCAGGGCTTATACGATCAATAACTGTTGACCCATCGATTTGTAATATAACCACGAATTTCGTTTTTGAAAATGTTAAGAAGGTCATGAAAGTTGTCTAAAACCAACTTTATAATTCCAATAAGGTTATGGCGTGACGTAACTTTACTGGGAAAATAAGGTCATCTCACTACATTTCAAACAGGTTTATCTTCTGACGAGTATAATGTTATACGCGTAAAACGGGTATATTTGAGCAGGAAATTATGTAGTTATTTAAAAATACGTTGTTCTTGCGTAATAGTTCTTCCCAAATACCAAATGTATAACAACAGCAGACAGTACCTACCATTTGTTCTGAATATATACATAGGAAAAGAGCCGCCCCTAGAGGTAAGTGGATTGGAATCTCGTCTTTTTCGTCGTCCTATTTTGTCACCCCTTGGGCATCCATCCTGGGGAAAAAACAAAAATCGTCGACTCTTGCAATCAACACATTAACCCATTTTCATACATTGACTCGTTCTGACGCCCATAAGAAATTCGATCATGGACAATATTGTGGAAAAGGAGAAAGTGCTTGTAACAAGCAAGTCCATGTTTTCCATTACATTTTCTACCCTGTTTGGAACTTATTTTCCAATTTTAGATCAATTTAAATTGTCGTCTGCATCTTCTTTCAATTTGGACCAGTCTAAAATTTTGTCGTCTGTGAATGGGTTAAAACTATGGACTGAATAAGTCGCAGTTGCGATAATTTGGTAACCAATCGATATTATAGAGGAACGTGAAATATGGTATTTGTTTCGGAGCCAAGGTTAGAGATAGACTTAAAGTTGTCGTCTAATGCCGGAAGCTATACGAACAACAGTTCACAACTACATTCCGATGGTGATTTCATAAGTTAAAACAAAATATTTCAAACTTCATACATTTTAACTTTAAAGTGAAGTTTGAAGTGTGAAGTATGAAGCATGAAGTTCACACTTTACATTTCACACTAGAAACTAAAACTTGATATTTCAAAGTTCACACTTTTATCTTCACGATTCAAACTTTACACTTCAACCTTAAGGCATCAGACTTCATATATGGAACTTCTCACTTCAAACTCCGAACTTAATTTTCACACTTCACGTTTCACACTCTAAAGGTGATATGTTTGAGGTTTAAATTGTGAACTTATTAAAGGGAGGTATCAATGTTTTTGAAACCTAGATAAGAAAAAATACCAAGTGCCGAAAATTAGACTCAAACGAACATTTAATACTTTTAATTAGGTCAGGTATAGTCTTGGTGGTTATCTAAAAGACTTTAAGTGGCTTTTTGTGGTTATATCGGAAAGGTTAAGCGGAATTCCAGGTTATTTTTAGATATCACGGAATTCGGTTGACGACATCGAATGACCTAATTTGCATATGACCCAGTCAAATGAAGGTAACAAATTTACAGCGAAACAGCCAACGTCCTAAATCATGTCACTTGAAAGGACTGATCTTTACAGACCAGCTAGCGAACATTACTCCTGATGAGGTAACGATGACGTTGGTTTGATGTTATTTGAACTGAATGCAAGGTTCTAACGGTTATTCGCGCCACGTGAATGCCCTATAATCTTCATAACTGTCTCGGATTATTCTAAAAATAGATTAATAGCCTACGTAGGCTTTTAGGGAAATACCCTGCTTTTTTCTGATAAGCCACCTCATATTTTGGCAAAACTACTTTTCGGCATATTGCATTCAAATATTTTATGAGAGGAAATTAAAATAATTAAAATCTGTGACATGAAAAAAAGATCGATACCTACCTTTAAGTCACAGACGAACTTTCGTAATTCATTTTCAATTTCTGTTACTTTCTAAAAAGTTCTAAACCTACATAAAAGCAAATGCCTTCGTTTACCAAATAGAAAAAGATTTGTTAGGAATTTTTCATGACTGGATGTGACATTTATCTATTATTTTCAAGTGGAAACCAAACCTTACCTATAACACCAGCTATCCCGTACCATTACATTTGTTTGTACATAGATGTTGTTAACGATGTATTTTTACAGGTTGATACAAATATTTATAATTGTTTATATATCTATTTTAGAAACCCACGAGAACAAATTTAAACCAAGATAAGCGTTGGTCTTCTTCAATTCTCCTCCCCTGTACCTCTACACCTGACAACCGGCTGGCCAGCGACAGTTGCGCAAAACTTATTTGTGAAGCACTATCCATGAAGATGATAAAAAAGCTTGTTCTCAATAAACAGGGAAAGATTCAGTCTATAGACATCGTTGAGGTCATCTCACAGTGATGGTGGTACTGTATTGTGAGTTACAATTTCATTTGTAAGGCATACGGATAAATAATCTTTGAGAGAGTTTTGGTGAGCATTAACGTTTCATCTATTGACCTTACTTGTGCACGGATTCAATTAATGCTATATGTTTATGACATCCAGCGGAAAGGGGAAATATTCTACAGTTTTTGATACGTTTCCTAAAACTAGTTTGTGCACAAGCATACAAAAAATCTGCGTGCTCAAAATTTGTTCCTTTTCTTTCAGCCACTCAGAACGCTCGTTTTTGATAAAAAAAATTAAGTTCCAATTTTAGAAGTAGGTAGTTTTGTACGATTAGAACACCTGATTTGTCATTATTGTATGTAAACGCCTAGTATTTCATCTTCCCCCCAAAACGTTTAAACGAGCACAGTATTCAAAAAGGTCATTTACTATTCAGCCAAAACTATTTTACTCTCCCACACCATTTGTTAACCACTAAGCGTCTGCTGAAAAATAGAAGGACCTGTCTAATGTGCTTTGCTCTATGACGTCACACGTTGGTAGTTTAGACAGGTGAATGGGTAATCCCATTACCAGATTACAAAATTTTAGACTAATGCCAAGTGAAAGGAGTTGCAGACGTTAATTTTAAAGCTATGAAATTTTAACCTTTAAAATTTCTTAGTAGAAAACATTGCATTTTACACAATGTTTACCCAATTGCTTATCTTTAGGGGCGTTCAAAAGCGTCATTGTGTGGAAATGGGTTTCACTTCACCGGATTCAAATACCCATTTGAACAAATTTGGTGTAATTTACGTTCAGGTCTAACTGCCTCTAGATATGACGTTTAATCCTCCAACCAACGAAAACATTTTCAATAAACGTCATCTTTACATTTTCGTTCAAAATGACCAATCGCTGGCCCCGCCCACTTACTCCGTTCGTCCCTCTCATTGACTTCATCAGGAAAGTCCGATTAGATATGTCATGGCGTTATTTTGCAAAACATTTAGCCATCAGCATGTAACAAAAATGAGATAGTTGGTTGGCGACCTAGACGTCGTAACTACAGCTTGAATAAGCTTTGGTTACGGCGTTTAAGTTTCCAAAGCAACACAATGTTTCACGAAAATGGCTACCAATGTCGGAGTTCAAAGCTAATTTCCAGGCTAAATGAATGCTTTTATTTGGTCGGTTGATTCCTTAATTGACAGGCGCAATTTTTCCATTGATTGGTTTGATTGCTCATAGGACCTTTTGAATGGTATGTGAATTTTGTTGGCTGGTAAAGCCTCAAATACTTACCTCAATAAAGCAGGCTGATGGAAATTGGTTGATGTCGCATATAGAATACCCATAGAATACAACAGCGGAAATAACTGAAATGGAAAGATGATGTACTTGTTTTATCATTTCCACTGGACGAAGTAATGTCACGGCCTATTATCCCGCGTTAATATCTTCTCCGAATGACCTGCTAGATTTTACCCAACTGATCCTGAATAATCCTTGAGGCTTCCTACCTCAGATTCTTTTAGAAAATGTTGATTGGGATGAAACAAGAGATTTATGGGCGGTCAGACCAGCAAACAAGGGTGTCATATAAACACACACACACACACACAAAAACAAAAACAACAACAACAACAACACCAACACCAACAGCAAAATAACCTCAAAGTTCTTGTTTGATACGATTAATTTTTGGCAGCAATGTATCTTGAATAAACTTTTCTTAAATTCCTTAAATTTTGATCAGACAAAAGACATGAGCGTGGTATCAGATTCATAAGGATTGATTGATTGAAATGGGTTAACGCCACTTTTAACAGTATTTTAGTCATATCGCGGCGGCTAGAGCACCTTAAAACGGATTCCTGGTATTTCTTACACCAGTACTACCACTGCATCCTCCAGCTGCTATCCCACTTAGAATCACGATTATCCACCCATTGATGAGAGACGAATGGCGGAAAGGATATGTGCCGCCGCCGGGGATCGAACCAGTGACATCCCTTTTTGAAGATTAGGAGTCTGACGCGCTACCGACTGCGCTATGACGACGGCTCTAGCTTCATAAGGAACATATCTATGGGTCAGTGCGAAGCAGTTGTAACTGCATATATGTATATAGGCAGTTACAACTGTTTTGCGCTGACCCATCTACATAGTGAAATGTTAAAAATCTTCTGGTCTGAAACTGCCGATGGGATATTAATAATTTTTGGTAGAATGTCTAGCAGAGACAATTTTTAATTGGTCGTAGACCAATTTATATAACCATAAATTCGAGATTGTGTCGCTGCAATTTACCAAAACTAGCTTTAGCCCAACTGGACGTATATTCTGACGGGAAAACAGAAAAAAAAAATCATTTCATTTTACAAGTTAAGAGTTATCAAAAGGAGTAAAGGAAAACTGGACGGTCACACGCTTTAAAGATGAAAGCTTCAAGGATTTTCCGCTAGTGATGAACGCGTCTTTCCAATCATATCGAGGTGTAAACAAAGATGATACTGCCACTCAATTATTTTCCAGCCATAAGTTAATCGAAGTACTGGAAGTTCTTCTGGAGAGCAAATTTGATTATTATGCTTTCAAGCTGTCTAAAGAATTCGCCCAAAGAATAGTATCAATTGTTTTTTCCTTTGTTTATAATCAGCGCTGTTTAGGAACTTGTTAATTTCTGCCCAGAAAAAGAGAGGGTTTTGAAATTTCATGAACCTGCTGTCAGCATTTGCTCTTAAACTTAAATTATCATATTTCCATAATTTTTCTGTTTTGGCTTTATAAAAAAAGCTTGCAGGGATGATCTAACCATGACTAACAATCGAGAATTTTTAAAAATTTAGTTTTCACAAAAAGTTGCTTTTTTGTCGGTACCTATGTTGCATCAAGGTCTTACGTTCGTGTAAAATAATATTAGTTCTAATTAACATTCACGGAAATATCATACACTAGGATAGACCCGTGTTGTGAAAGTAATAGAAATTAAAGTTGTTTTACCCTAATTCTAAAGTCGGAATGCAACGATATGTCCAATTTCTCAGTGACGACCAATTACAGTGCGTACGGCACTTTGGTTTAAAAATGGATTCATCTTAGGTTATGCATGATTGTATGCAGAAATTTCTCTCGGAAGATTCTTTAAATCAAAGTACTGAAAAGTACTGTAAGCTAGCAAAGCACTGTTACGTTCTGTAATCTTCTTTGTCAAACGTTATCATGATAAACCTAGGAGTTAACCTATTCTGTCATGATCCCCCCTTTTTACGCCCCTTAAGAAAATAGTTGTGGGAAACAATGTGGTAAATGAAGAAATTACTTGTTTAAACAATTTCTTCATTTCTACATTGTTTTCTACCTAGAGAGATAAATACTTTAGAATTTTCTAGAATTTGAAATTGTCGTCTGCAGCTTTTTGAATACTCTGATCAGAGTCATTTTTAACACGATGTGCTCAGGTGAGCTAAAATACCTAGGAGATGAACTAGCAGGCAAGTTTGCAATATTCCTGAAATACGTAAGAACTACTTATTTAGCGGATTTAGTTGTTAAGCCTCCAGTGGCAGTTTGCACCCGTTGAACTTTGAGACAACTTCAAATTTGTGTCTATTAACTTAAGCTATAAAAGCTGACGCTCTGCTAGCTAAAAACTGATTGGGCGAAAACACGAGTGATATGGGAGGGTCTCATCAACACCATATTGATCGTAGACTAGCTGTTTATTCTTTTTTTTTGGAACTCCTGATTCTATTCCTTTGAGAACGACTGAGGCAAAAGTGTAAACTTTAAATAGATAACAAGGAATTTGCCATTCAATAAGTTTTTCAATTGGCCAATCGCTGGTGCCGCCTTCTTACTCTATTGGAGCCGCCTATGGACTCCGACTGGAAGTTAGACTTCGATTTAAGAAGTCGTTATTTTGCAAAGTTTATGGCCAATAGAATGTAACAAAAAAAGTGGAACAGATGATTGGCAATCAAAACGTCGTACCTACAGCTTTAATGAGCTGTATTTACGACGTTTAAGTCACAAAACCATAAAAAAGCTTAACGAAAATGGCGACCAATGTTGGAGTTCAAAACTCACTTCTGGTCTAAAGGAATGCTTTCATTGATCGACAGATTATTTGATTGATAGCTATGATTGGACTATTGATATATGAGTGAGAATTATATTTGATAGGGGCTGTTCTCGGAACCACACAAACATTTTAAGCAAGACTAGAAAGGCTCATCCAAAACTATACCTTATAAACTGTAACATATACTCAGTTCCAAAAATAAGTGTGTACTTAATTTTGCTTTATTTTTTTTATATTTCAATGAATATAATAATGTTTGGTATCAAATTGTGGTGTAAAGTAAATATCCAACTTATCAGATTTTGAAAAAAAAGAGAGTTTAGACTTTTTTTTCTAAATTTAAGTGGAGATAGTATGAAAATCAAAGTTATAGTTTTTTTCTCAAGTATAAATTCATAGAGACGTAAAATCCCGAATTTGTACAGGAAGGGTTAAGATTGTCTTTAATTGCAAAGTCACTTATTATTGCTGATAAGACCTGCATTATTATTTCAACATACTACTTCTGGTCTTGCGCGGTATTTCGTTATGAACGCCTTCGATCGTGAACAATCGCTATTTCCTCTCATCGCGTTTAAGTAATTGAATTGAAATAGATTGGGGAGGGTCTATTTTCTGACCACTATCGTAGCCAAACTCTCAAAAGCGCGCGAAACTAAAGATATTTCAAACCCTTTTTAACTTGAGACTATTCCGCCAACAAAAACTTAAATCTCTAATCGGTTTGTTTCAGTATTTCATATTGTCAACTTGAAATTTTTCATTTATTGTAGAGGAAATTCTGAAGTCTATAAGAAAAGCAGCATTCTTAATGCGTAAGTTATCGAATTTCAGTACTTTCAGTACTTTGATTTTGAAGAAAAAATTGTAAAATGCATAAATGGGTTGCAACATTACTTTTATGTATATTTAACCGAATCACCACATAAAGAGCACAAAAGAAACAAAATTTCGTAATAGGGTTTAATTGATTCAAAGAAGGAATAACATCAACCAATTCATTTTCAGAATTTAAGTCGAGAGCGTACGCGATGACCTTTGACCTCACTGACTTCGAAAAGCCCCTCTCACCCAGTGGCAGAATTTCAGGATATGCTCAACAACCAATAGCCTTTAGAAAATCAGGGTCCAAAAAGTCCTCCTCCCAAGGGTGGAGGAGAAGAGGAATCACATCACTGTCCCATAGTCTATACTACAATCCCAAAGATATGCCTCAGACAAATGTTAATTCTCTTAAACAACATTGGCAAGAAAGAGTTATGGTTCTCATATGCTGCATATTCCCAAATAGGATATCCTCCGATCGAATTAAGTGGTGACAAATATTATACTTCCGAAGATTTGCTCAAACAATAGCGCTTCGTACTCCCAATCATTCGGTCCAGGGTTCCATTCCCGGTGGCGACAAATATTCTTTCCGATTTTTGTCTCTCACCATCGGGTAGATAATCATAAACTGGGATAAGCAGCAGGAGGCTGGGGAAGGATATAATGTTAGTACAGGTGTGAGAAATACCAGGAATCCATGGTTAGGTTCTCCAGGCGCCGCGACATCACTGAAATACTGTTAAATGTGGCGTTGAGCCCAATTCAAATCAAAACAAAGTTTAAGTTTCTATAACACGAAATGCAATTACATGTACTCTTAGATTATGCAAGAATGAATGTTCTTGTCCTCAATAAGATTTATTTCAACCAATGAAATGTCATTCTAAGATTTCTTGGAGTTGTAATAGGTTAAAACATTCCCACATAGGGACGCTTTTGGACTCCCCCCAAGAAAAACGATTGGGTAAACAGTGTGTTAAATGAAAAAATTGCTTGTAACAAGCAATTTCTTCATTTTACACAATGTTTTCTACTAGAAAATTGATTTTTTTTTATTTCAAAAATCATAAACTTAAAATTGCTGTCTGCAACTCCTTTCAATTTAAACCAATCTAAAAGTGTGTCGTATGGTAATGGGTTAATATAATTGTGTCCCCCTTTTTTATTTAAGCTCCCCTATTAGACCGTCATCGGGTTTATCGATGTGCACGTGTTACACGTACCCCCTTGGGTTGCTTGTGCAAACTCTGCATAAGCTGGAAATGTAGTGGAAACTGTATGAGCAGGCTGGTTTGGAGGGGTGCCATCCAGGGTGACAAAAACAGGTGTATCTTTTGGACATCTGTAAAATATTGAAGCTCAATTATGTAAAGAATGTACAAAAACGTACAACTTTGTTGATTTAATGCTTGATCGATACATGGAGAATATTACAACAGCTTTTTGTTTCTTTCGTTTTCATTGCCAAGATAAATGTTCGAGTTAAATCAAATCCAAATCTAGTTACCAGACAGAGACGGACTCTAATAAAGAAAAAAAAAGACCGTATAAATGTTTCGTTGACCCATTCCACCCAACCCCTCTTTTTATACCCATAAAGAAAAAGGCGTTTGAAAACATTGTGGAAATTGAAGAAATTACTTGTTATAAGCGATTTCTTCATTTTTCACAAATTTTTTCTACCCCGAAAATAAAGATTTTCAAAATTTAATAAACTGAATATTGTCGTCTGAAACTTCTTTCATTGCGGACCAATCTCAAATTTGTTCATATAGCAATGTATTAATACATACTAGAAAACTGAGTAAGATTTGCATACGATCTGCATACAGGAAAGAAAATAAAGAACTACTTTTCAGTTACATTTTATTGTTCATTCAACGTAACCTCAAGAATCTTATGAATGGTGAATGGATATCAAAATAATTTAAAATGAGTATGATTTGCCTACGATCTGCGTATATGACAGAAAACAAAGAACTTCTTTACAGTCAACATTTTATTATTTTCAAAAATAAATAAATAACAAAAAAAAAAAAAAAAAAAAAATAGAAAGAAAGAAAAATTGCTATTTCAACAAAAAAGTTGGAGTTAATCTCTTGCTTCCGGTCTCAATGAATGATCTGAATGGTCGATTCCTGTATCAATGTTTCAAAAGGGAGTTGGGGTTGGGTTATGACTGTTTCACAAAAAACAACAACATTTTTTAATCTTTAAGAGACGTTTATTTCCGTACATATCGTGGCTACTGTAGCACATGCCTAAATGGGCGACGACCCCAGAAGACGGTTATTTGTTACTGGGGTTAGTGCGAGCAAAAAGAATGAAGCTATTGAGAGGTTCTTTTAGATTCCTTTAAGCGTGCTCGATGTAAAGCACCGTCACATGTGGCTTCGATTTAACGTCTCATTCGAAAAATAATTGACCAATCGCAGCTGTCAATCACTGAATAAATCGACCAATCAAATCATTTGTTCAGCACAGAATTAAGATTTTGAACAACAACATTGGCCGCCATTTTTGTTAAGCTTTTTGTTGGCTTTGTGACTTAAACGTCGTAGCTACAGCTTATTCAAGCTGTAGGTACCGTGTTAAGGTCACCAACAAACTATTCTGTTACATGTATATTGTTACATGTAACTTGCCAAAAATTTTGCAAAATAACGCCGTTTAGAATCTGTACTTTCTCTCGAAGTCAGTGGGCTCGGCCAATGGAGTAAGTGGGCGGGGCCAAAAGGGTGAGTGGCCGAGACCAGTGATTGGTAAATTAGTTTGTTAGTTGGGTCAGAATAGGACTCGGACCCGTAATCTCGGGGGCTGAGGTCGAACGCGCTCTACTTACTGAGCAAGTCTGACTCACAATCTTTAAGATGTGCATTAAATAGTTGTTTCTGGTAAAAGGACCGTCTAACTAGTGTCGACTTTCATTCAAAGAATCATTCGACCAATCAAGTCATTCATTAAGACCGGAAGTGAACTTTGAACTCTAACTTTAGCCGGCATCAAAGGGAAACATTTTTGTTGGTTTGGCGACTAAAATATCGATACTTCAACTTGGTTCGGCGACTTAAATGTCGTTAATACAGCTTACTAAAACTGTAGTTACAACGTTTAAGTCGCAAAACCATCAATGTTACTCTTTTTATTACATGTTACTAACACCATTCACTATTGAAGTAGAATGTCCTGTTGGAGTCGGGGGCGTGGCCAGCGGAGTCGGTTGACAGGGCCAGCGATCCGTCAATTTTCAATTCATCAGTATTTTTGAGTACAAACGGAATTTTGACTGACTCGCTAACCGACCCATCAGTACCTCGGCGCATACATATCTCACGTTTGACAATATCTACTCGAAAGTTGCATTCATCAAATAGGTTTGGGACTGCATTTTTATGTACAAAAATTGACAAGATTTTTGTCAAACCAAGGAATGTAATATATTTTAGTTTTCTGTTGTTCGGCAAGAAACGTTTAAGACAAGATAATTATGATTCAAGATACATTATATGGGCATTAAAACTTAATAATTACCTTTAAACCACCGAACTTCTTTTGTTTGAAATGCTAACGGGAAAACATCTCATATTCATGCTCAAGGTTTTAAATCATGCGACGAAAAGATGACGCTTCGGCGGACTATTTACTGAGCCCATTACCGATGAGCCAACGTGAAAGACAGTGATACTCCTTACCTAAAGTTTGAATGGGGTTTTACGCCGCTTTCAACAATCTTCCAGTTATATCGCGGCGGCTGGAGCACCTTACAATGGAATCCTGGTATTTCTCACACTAGTACTACCATTACATCCTTTCCTAGCCTCCAGCTGCTATCCAACATAGGTCTACGATTATCGACCCATTGGTGAGAGACAAATAGTCGGAAAGGATGAGTGCCGCCGTCGGGGATCGAACCCGGGACCTCTAGATTGACAGTCCGACGCGCTACCAACTGCGCTATGACGGCGGCCCTTACCTAAAGAAAAAGGGTCAAGTGAATTTGATGAAATATTTCAAACTTATTAATTCAGCTTAGCCTTGTAAGAAAATACTCACCCGTCTTGGATGAGGAATGTTGAGACTCCCGTACTGGTATCTATTCTTAAGTAATCAAACTGAATTGTTTGTGTGGAAATGAAATCTACAAATAAACGGACATAACAAAATTTAACGAATATCAAAGTACCGAAATCACCGTAGGCTAGACAATCTTTCAGTATGTTTTTATTTAACCAAATCCCACTCAATCCCTCCTTTTAACGCCCCTCAACGAAAAAGCTTTGGAAAACATTGTGGAAAATGAAGAAATTGCTCGGATCAAGTAATTTGTTCATTATCCTCAATGTTTTCTATTCAAAAAGACGAAAAAAATTTAAAATTCTATCAACTTGAAATTGTCGTCTGCAGCTCCTCTCAATTTGGACAGGTCTAAAATTCCACTGTGTTGGAATGGGTTAAAGGTTCTCCATGTTAACGAGTTGAAGATTACAAATCTCGAAAAATCTACAATACATCAGTGAACCTATTTGAATTTCTAGAATAGAGAACTGACGAACATCTGGCTAAACCAACTGAATCCGCTGGCCACACCCACTGATTCAAACAGGAAGTTCTACTTTGGTATTAAACGGCATTATTTTTTATATTACATATATATACTTTAATATCTGGAGTTCAAAATTCACTTCCGGTCAAAATAAATTCCTTTGATGGACATTGCGATTGGTCAACTAAAATGTTTTTGACGAAACATTGATTAGGTAAATAATAAGATCAGATTAAGCAAATTCAAATAATCCTATTCATTTCGACGGATTCATGCATAAATAAATCAGTAGAATAGATTTGCTTGGCATATTTTACATGCTTCATTAGTTATACTTTTCAATGATTATCAAATAGAATGTATTCATGTATTCATAGTTTTGGAGAAGACGCTTCTCTCATAACTCTAAAAGATACAAGCTACAAACGGAAAAGAAGTCAAAAATCCACCTGGATTTACTGTGTGACGGGTTCAGGGGAGATAACTCGTGGTGATTCGAAAATTAGGAAACCCAAAGAGAGACATGTGACTATTTGTAATTATATTTGATGGGCTTAGGACCCTTTTCTGCAAATGGATTATCTCTGTCTACCAGCTTTGCATATTACAAACGTTTGGGTAAACTACTTTTCGCCCTAGTGTGGATCAAAGGCATTTTAAGTTGTTTGAACTATTATACCTTTTGAGATATTCTCCGGACAAAAGCTAAATGTACGATTAAAGTGCAATACTACAGGATATAATAACTCAAGAATCAAGCAGACTGAGGTTTATATTCTTAAATTCTGCATTTTCCTCAAGTTTCTATTTTCTCATGAGCTTCCAACTCTATAGCCGCTTTACCTTTAGAGATATGATCTTAAATACAATACGTTTATAAAAATGATACGGTGCAATAACTAAATTATTCAACAAGATTTAGGTCTAACATTGTTCTCTCCCATTGACCTTTTACATAAGGAAAACTATAAAAAATCAAGATTTTAAACATGCTTGAGAAAATTCTGATGAAAGTTCATAGAACACCATGATGTGGGAACTATTTTGTCTATTGGGCTGTTTCGAAAGTGATGGTGTACAGAGGAAGACCTTTTTGATGGAACTAGGCATGGGCAATATATGACCCTGGGCTGGACATGATTTTAGACTGGTCTTTAAACTCCGGCAGTTTGAGAAGTCTGTAGTGTCTTTTGGATCACACCAAAGAATTGCATAAAACACAACAAGAGCTATATTTTTGGAGGTGTCAGGTGGTCCCAAATAAAAATGATAAAAAATGGTTCAATGAACAGTGGATAGACGATAGGAAAGAATTCAATCTTATAAGAATTATGTTTCAAAATAGTAAAATGAAAAGAAAAGAAATCTCTTGCTTGATTAAAAGCGGGAATATATGCGTGTAAAATGTAAATATAAGACCCAGTATTAAAAAGATGATGGCTTCCGTGTATCAAAAAGCGTTTCGGAAAAAAGTAAAATATCAATACAGATTAAATACAGAAAAACATGAAACGTGAAATTAGACGATATGTACGCACATTCTAACAAGTTATATAGTTCTGGAGAGCTAACTGGAAGTATGTCCCCACCTTCTAATCAACATCATTCCCACAGATTGACGCTTTTTTTACAACCATTAAGAAGAAGAAAGAAAAAAAAAAAAAAAAAAAAAAAAAAAAAACCAACCCCAAAAACAAACAATTTTGAAACCCTTTGTCTTTAATTCAAAAATCATGGTAGGAAATGTAAAAAATATGATTGTAAAAATAACAAAAATAAATGTCAACCGTTGTTATGAGATCAAAGTAATCTTCCGTTCTAAACGAAAAAATATTTGCTGGACGATCAAAACGTCGCAGCTACGGCTTTACTTAATGTGTTGTTCTGATCGCCCACAGACTGTTTGATTGATCAATCGATTTTTTTCTTGTACGGCTTAATCTATGGAATGTGTGGTATGTGTAATTGACCAATCGCGTTTGTCAATCAAATAACCAGTCGACCAATGAAATCATTTATTTTCACTAGAAATGAGTTCTGAACTTCGACTTTGGCCGCCATTCAAGCTTATTCAAGCTGTTGATATGGCGTTTAGGTCGCCAACCACTTTCACTACTATTGTGTTACATGCTACTGGCCATAAATTTTGAAAAATATCGTCGATAAAAATTGTTGGAGTCAATAGTCAGGGATTGATAAATAGAATCACAACAACCGTTTGATTAAAAAGATTTAAGATATTACTTTCAGCTTTACCCTTGAATTTTAGATTAGGTCAAATAATTTTGTTTTCTCGCCCAACTAGGATGATACATTACATGTGAGTGCAACTCAACGAAAACCAATTTTAGAGTTTTAGACATTTAAGGAATTTATTTTTTTAGATTTGGCCTTGAACTGTGTCCGTGAAATTAAAGCAGATGGAATATGTTTTTGTTTTCTGTACAATAAGAACTTAGAACTGACATTGATCAAGTGTGTGAAATGATTAACCCTTGTCATCCCAAACCCGGAATATTCCAGGTTTTGAAGAAAATGTAGACCAAGATCAGCCTGCACATAAGTGCAGTCTGTTCTTGGTCTACACCTCCTCCTTGTACTTTATCTGATAGAGTTGTTTATGATATTGATTTCTAAATGAAAAATTGATTTTTGAACAACAAGTTCTATCAGTGTTTTCAGCCCTTTGATTTTACAGCGGTTCAGTAAAGTAATTTCTACAGCATAACAAGGGCTAACAATTTGACAAAGACAATCAGAGTGTCCGCACAACTAAGAGCAAACTTAATTCAGGGCTTTGATTTCTGACCTTGAAGCTCAAGCGAATGAAAAAGTTTCCATTTCTGGTGCAAATTGGACTAATATTAAACAAGCGCGTGAAAAACATGGAACTAGGTCCTACATTTTTAGAGATATCGACCTGAAGATGGGACCGGCAAACGTCGTGACAGAACAAATGGCCTGTCGCAGAGTTGGGAGATATAATTTTTGTGTGTGTGTGTAAAATCATTAACCCATTCCCACACAGTTACGCTTTTCGACACCCCTTAAGAAAATCAATTGTGAAAACATTGTGTAAATGAAGAAGTTACTCGTTACAAGCAATTTCTTCATTTTACACAATATTTCCTATCAAAAGGTAAAAAATCTAAAATTTCATAAACTTTAAATTATTGTCTGTCACTTCTTTCAATTTGGACCAGTTTAAAATGTTACCACCTGGTAATGGGTTAAAGATACCTACTACTTCCAACCGATACGCCGAAATAGACCGTCTGTCCAAGAGTAAAAGCTGGAACACCAGCATTTGGAATTCCGAAAAATCGTGGATTGAAGGAAAGTGGTTGAACATCACTGAAAGCATAATAAAGACGGTAACTGTTTGTTTCACTGTATGATCGGTTTTGAAATTTTAGACCCGTCCAAATAGAAAGGGGTAGATCACGACAAGTAGAATTGGAATCAATTTGAAACGAAACCACCGTATGTGGCAGAAAATGTTGTTTGAAAAGGAGAAATTGCTTTTTACAAGCAATTTATTCCTTTTCCACAATATTTCTCAAGTATAAAATGACAGTTAATTAAATTCCGGGTTTGTACAGACAAATGTTAAATGATGTAGATCAATTACATCGCCTTATAATCCGTATGATGAAATACCTAGACTATAATAGACGAATCGCTGGCCCCGCCCTCTTACTCCTTTTGCCACGCCCATTGACTCCAACAGGAAATCCCGTTTCGATTTTAAACGGCGTTATTTTTGAAAAATTTATGGCCAGGAGCATGTAAGAAAAACGTAGAATTGTTGTGAGACTTAGCTACAAACTCTGGACACGCGTAGCTAGAAGACTCTGGTCAGACCTTGCTGGAAGACCCTGATCAGACTTAGCTAGAACACTTTGGTTAGACATAGCGAAAGGACGCTACTACACTTAGCTAGAAGACCCTTATTACATGTAGCAATTAGACCTTAATCAGACCCACACTGTAAAAAAAGTGTGTTAACTTACACCAAAAAAGGTTGACAGCAACACCAATATTCGTGTAACATTCCTCTACACAAAAGTAGGTGTGAATTCGCTCTTTCTGAGAATAGTTACCTCAACTTTAGTGTTACATAACACGAAAAAAAGTGTATAGTCAGCAATGAACATTTGGTGTTACTTTACTCTTTTAATGGTGAAACTTCACACTATTTTGGGTGTAAACTTTCCCTTTACACTAGTTTACAATAGTTTACACTATTAAGGTAACTGTACGCCAAATTCAAAGAAAATTTACTCTTTCAATGGTGAAACTTCACACTATTTTGGGTGTAAACTTTCCCTTTACACTAGTTTACCATAATTTACACTATTCAGGGGAACTTAACTCTTTCAGGGGTGAAACCTTAATCCATTTTGGGTGTAAACTTTCCCTTTACACTAGTTTACAATAGTTTACACTATTAAGGTAACTATACGCCAAATTCAAAGAAAATTTACTCTTTCAATGGTGGAACTTCACACCATTTTAGGTGTAAACTTTCCCTTTACACTAGTTTACCATATTTTACACTATTCAGGGGAACTTAACTCTTTCAGGGGTGAAACCTTAATCCATTTTTGGTGTAAACTTTCCCTTTACACTAGTTTACAATAGTATACACTATTAAGGTAACTATACGCTAAATTCAGAGAAACTTTACTCTTTCAATGGTGAAACTTCACACCATTTTGGGTGAAAACTTTCCCTACACACTAGCTTACAATAGTTTACGCTATTCAGAGGAACTTTACTCTTCCTAGGGTGAAACCTTTATCAATTTTTGGTGTAAACAATCTTTTCACAATAGTTTACACCATAAGTGTTACCTAACGCTAAATTCAGAGAAACTTTACTCTTTCAATGTTGAAACTTCAATCCATTTTGAGTGTTAACTTTCCTTTTACACTAGTTAACAACTGTTTACTCCATAAGTGTTACTATACGCATAATTCAGAGAGACTTTACTCTTAAATTGGTGGAACTTCAATCCATTTGGGGTGTAAATTTTCTTTTTAAACTAGATCGCAATGGTCTTCACCATTAGTGTTACTATACGCTATGTTCAGGGAAACTTAAATACCTTTTCGGTGGTGATTTCAAGTCAAATCATTTTAGGTGCAAATCTTGCAAAAGCACAAACGAGCTTATATTTATACCAATTAAAGTAAACTGCATTTTTTCACTACTAGTGTAGATATACGCTATGATTGGAAAAGGTTTATTCACGTATTATGGACAAGTCTCAGTCCAAAATTTAGCCCGGCTGTGAAAAGATACACAGAAATATCGAAATCTGGGTAACATTTCTACACACAAATATATATTTGAGTATGCACTTTCCAAGAGAAATCATTCATATGAATTACGCGACATATGGTGTATAAAAAGTAGATCAAAATATAAACAATTTCTGAAATAAATCCCTATCAGCCTTATCTCCGGAAACAAATCCTTGAATTCAAAAGAAAACAAAACAAAAACACAAAAAACACACAAAACAACAATAACACACACACACACACACACACACACACACACACACACACACACACACACACACACACACAAAACTAATTCATTACTTAACTTGTCCTTGGATAACATTGCTTACAATATTTGTACAAAAAGGCTGTAAATGATAATACGTGCCTTTGATTCAAATCTTAACGCGACTTGTAAAAGCGCCATCAATATTGGTGTTAATTTTGAACGCCCTGTGTTACTGAGGTTGTTAGAGTTACTTCCAGTAAAGATTGCTGCGCTTATTACCGTGAATGCATCCGTTTGAGATTTTTGTGCATTTCGGAGTCACTGATGATTCTTCTGCAATCGCTCAAGCAGGACAGATAGCGCCAAGGTAAATAAACGTCATTTCACTGAACACATCCACAATATAGACATGCAGAGTGGCTTTTGTTCAAAGGAAGTTAATAATGATTTTGATTATATCAGTCACGTTTCCATAAAGCATAGAAGTGACGCTATTTTTTCATTAGTTGTGGGATAGATGGTTGTCCGATTACGTCTCATATTGCCACATTATTTAGCAATGTGTAAATCTGATTGTGTAAACGAATAACTATCAATTTGAGTGTAAATAAATGTCGAGGGTTGTTCGTGTTCCCAATCTTCTAGTCTATAGGTCTACTAGTCTACGAGCCTAATAGTTTGAATTTGCTGGCGCCATCTTGTGTTTTCGGTGAGCAAAACCGATCAAGTTAGAAGAGTATCTTCACATTTGCCTTCAATCGATGGCTGTGCATAGGGTAATAATTACTCAAATAATTCAGTCTTAATATTCTCTTAGTTTAGGGCCTGTTACATGCATCCATATCTAATTATGGAAAGTGTTTAGCCCTTGTCAGGTTACTAAAAATATTGGGTGGAGTAATCACCTTTCTGCTATAATAGATCTTTTTGGCCTTGTCTGTAGATTCTTAGGGTAGACATGCATCTTTTTTAGTGCTTAATTCAATAAGATAGGCCTACAAGTAATTTTTTGCTTAAAGTTAGGTTTGTCGAGGAATAGTACAGTGAATTTCATGTTCGCAGATATTGTGGACTCTGGTCGTTCAGCACATGTTGTGCATGTTGAACAATGGCCTCACTTTCAGTATTAAAAGTACAAGTTTAGTAGATAATCCATTTACCACTAAATTCATCATTCAATTTGTAAATTGTTTACCTAATAGAGTCTTCAGATTATGATGTCAAGCATAATGGGGCAATTCAGTCCTTATCTTATTTTGCAAATTGTCTGTCATTTAAATACAGTCACATGCATACTTCTGCAATCTCCATAGGTATAGTTGACTTTTTGTGGTACCTTAAGAGAATTTGAAGCAATTTGCTTGTTTGGATAATGTTCTCAGTGCTCTCAATAAGGACCAATTTCAGTAATTTTTAAAATTCCAAGTTTCAATTTCGGGAAGTTTTCCCAAAATCAAGGATTTTTTTTTATGCGTGACCATACCCCCCCAAAATGAAAAAAGATGAAATGAAAAAAGATACATAAAGCCTTCATTCTTTTCCTTCCTTTATTTATACATGTAGTACCTAAATTTCACGTCCCGTTGAGTGGAACTATAGAGAAAACAATGTGGTAAAAGAAGTGTTTCTTGCATAAATTTCCCCTTTTCCCACAAAATTCCCGCCACTTAAACATTATCAATTTCCAAATTTGGGTGGTTACATTTGGTCATTGTTATTTACAAATTTCTCAGGATTTGAAAATTTCTGATTTGTAAAATGTCGGAAAACAGACTGTATGAAATGGTTTGAGTACTAAAAAATCGAGATAGGATTATTCCGAGGCCGCATATGGTCACATCAGATATCCAAGTACATACGCCATGAATAACACTTACGTAAATAAAAGTAACAGAACAAAATCAAACTAACAGCAGAGTTTCGTCTTTCAAGAAATTCCCTGTTTCGTTTCTTCTAGTTGTTTACAGACAATTCGTGTGATGTCATTGAAAAGGGACTGAACTCTAGCGAGATCAACCGGTTAACTTTGATGAATTCAGGACGTTTTCCTAGAATGTAGGACGTTATTTTACGTCCGGGTCTGATTTTACGGACATTTTTTCTGATTTTCTGGACGTAATATACGTTGACGTCCGCTTATTGAGAGCACTGTGTTCTAGTCTTGGTATTGGTTGCATCATGGTAGTGAATATTCACTTGTTTACTGTCATGTTGCATACAAATTACGCTGTATTTTCCCTATGCTGTTGGTACTTGATTTAGAGGTCATACAAGATAGACAGAGATATTATGAGGAATTTTTGTATTTGTATTTCAGTTTCCTACAAATTATACAATGGCTAATAAAGATTGGATGGGAAAACAGTCTTCTAATCATTATCATGTTGAGTGCCATTACAGTAAGAAACCTGCAAATAAAGCACTTTGAATCGGAGTTAAAATCCTATAAAGATGTGAAGAAGGCTGCACCAGTGAAGGAAGATTCATATTTATGGAAGACATAGGTACCACAGCTAGAGATCGTGTGAGGAGTGGACAGATAAGGGTGAACAACTATTCAATGAAATATGCAGCACTTCAGACAGAAATTGATAAATTTGAGAGAGAATATCGATAAATAGTTGATATTATGTACAAAAACTGAAAATCAAGAAGAGAAGGCAGCACTAAGGGCTGAGTTGAATAAATTGAAAGTCAAACTTATGGATGTTTGTAAGGAATATTTGAAATATCTTTTAAGAGAGAAAAAAAATGACTTATGCAAGGAGGAATCCTTTAATGCATCATGTTATTTGGAAAAGATTGATTTGGTTTTAGAAAAAAAAAAAGACCAAGAGCCAAAAAAAGCTGTGAAGATCAAAAGAACATTGCCTATATAGAGGCAGAACTTGAAAGGTCACTAGAAAGATCTGAGATTAATCTATAGCGTAAACTGAATTCGACAGTTCTACCTATCACTTCCGTTGAGAAAACAGAATGGTTCATAAATTCATTACCTAAAGTTGATGATTATCTGATAAGTGTTCCTTTAAGAGCAGAAGCCAATAATTTGTGTCGTCAAAAACAAGTGTAAACATCACATCACAAGTCACATTCATTTAATCTACTTCCAGTGGCGCTTTTGGATGCCCCTCAAGAAAAACAACTGGGAAAACATTGTGTAAAACAAACAAATTGCTTGTGACAAGCAATTTCTTCATTTTACGTAATGTTTTCTACCCAGAAAGTTAAAAAATCTACTATTTCATAATCTTTAAAATGTCGTTTGCAACTCTTTTCAATTTGGACCAGTCTAAGACTTTGCAGTCTGGTAATGAGTTGAGAAAGAGCTACTTCTTAATAGATTACTTAAGTTTGATGATAATCCATCATTTTTTATGCTCTTGAGAGCAACTTTCCTAAGTGTTGTTACCGGGCTAAGTTTGCAGCTTGGAAAGAAATGAACCTTTTGATTAAATATTTTGGTACTATTTCAAGTTAACCATTTCCTGTTCAATCCCTGGTTTTTACATCCCTGTAAATTTATAATTGAGAAAAAATTGTAGAAAAAGAAGAAAATGATTGTAACAAGCAATTACTTCTTTTTCCACAATATTTTCTACCCTACTAAATGGCTATTTTCATCCCCCACCGTTTCGGTGAAGGGGATATAGTAATGGTCTCCGTCCGTCATTCCGTCACTAAATTGTCCAGAGCATATTTCTGAAAGTATAATTGCTATCAACTTGAAACTTCATAGGTCGATAGATCTCTTTGAGGAGAAGTGCAGTGCACAAGAATCGCAACTCTTGCTTGCATAATTTTTGAGTTATTGCCCTTTGTTGTTTTAAACACTTACATTTTGTCCGGAGCAAATTTCTGAAAGTATAATTGCTATCAATTTGAAACTTCAAGGTGGATAGATCTCATGGAGGAGAAGTGCAGTGTACAAGAATCACAACTCGGTTTTACGGCGGGGGATGGCCATGTCAGACATGGCTCTTGTTCAAATTAAATCTACTTTAAATTTTCATCTGCAAAACCTTTGAAATGCAAAACAGGAAAGGGTTAACAAGCCTTGACTACACACAGCTTCAATGCAAATTTTCCCAGAAGAAGTTTAGCAAGAATTTGGGATAGGTTAGAAGATAGGTTTTCAGCCCCTGAAATTGTACATCATTCCTTATTAACTAAAAGAGTAGAAAATTTTCATAAAAAAGGTTAGGATTCAGAAAACTCATTGACTTGGCTGATGTTGTCACCGAAGTTGAGAGTTAGAAAGAGGATCTAAAGTTTGCCCCTTCTTGCATATTACGACTCATTGTCTGATTTGAAATTGCCACACAATTTTTAACAGCAGACAGTTCAGGTGAGCGATCTAGGACCATCATGGTCCTCTTGTTTCTCATCTGCAGACACTTTCAAATTGAAACGTTCTAAATTGAAACCTTTTCCATGCAATAAAATTTTACACGTCTTCAATTTCAAAGCTGCTGCAAAAAAAAAACATATCACCATAATGAAAAGTACTGAAATATGTAAGAAATTGAATTGCCTTGGCAGTAAAATGATAAAGAAGCTAGGGACTCTTTCATACTTACACAAAGGTATATCAGAATCACACAATTTCTCGATGGCTCAGAGTGAAACATTTGTAACTGTCTATATGTTTATAGGCAGATACAACATTTTCACTCTGAGCTATTGACTTGAGCTCATACTTTCACAATGAGCAAGTCTAAATAGATCAGGGTATATAAATTCTTATCCTATCTGTTCATCTAAAAGATAACTAATAAATCTTTTAGATTTTAAACAAAATTTAAAGGTTGATTATAGTTATTGAATGTTAAATACTAACATTTGGTAAAACCTATTTGTTGATACAAAACTTAGGTCCTCAGACAAGGCCATGATCATTTCTAAAGGTCATCTCTATCAATATTGAATTCTTCAACACCTGCCATAATTCTAGCTGTACTGACCAAAGGTCAGAAGAGCTGTATCAATGGCATGGTTCCCACCCGTGTATCCATAAAAAATTCTCGTTTACTTGATGAAGCCCACAAATATTATTGGAATTCCTTGAAGCTCTCCCAGGATGATTTTGGGATCATAAGGTTCCTTTTGAAAATTTGGCTGATTTTTGGAAAACATTGAAACAGGGCTTTATGGATTTTTTACTCAAAATATTCTCGTTAATGTGATAAAAGTCTACAAATATTGATCAGATTTCCTTGAAACTTTTCAGGATGATTGTAGGATCATAAGGAAGGTTCCTTTCGAAAATTGGGTAGATCTGAGAAAAGGGGCCTTATGGAATTTTACTCAAAATATTCTTGTGTACGCAATAGTCAACAATAATCTCAGGTTTTTATCGGAAATAGTGTGGATCCGATAGAAAACATTGGAAAATGGCCCTTATGGATAGTCACTCTAAATGTTTTCATTTAAGCAATAAAAGTCCACATATTTTCTTGAAACTTTCACAGAATGATTGTAAGGTCATAAGGAAGGTTCCCTTTGAAAATGGGGTCAATCTGTTGGAAAATACAGGAAAAGGGGCCTAATGGAAGTTCACTGAATTTAGGGGGGGGATATGCAATTAAGTCCAAAAATATTATCTGATTTTCTTTAAACTTTAACAGGATGGTTATAAGGTCATAAAGAATGTTTTCTTATAAAAATTGGTGCCGCTGTCATAGGGCAGTTGGTAGCGCATCAGACCCCAATCTTCAATCATTGGATGTCATGGGTTCGATCCCTGGTGGTGGAACATGTTCTTTCTGATATTTGTCTCTCAACAATAGGTGGATAATTGTAAACCTAAGTGGGATAGCAGCTGGAGGCTAGGAAAGGATGCAGTGGTAGTACTGGTGTGAAAAATACCAGGAATCCATTGTTAGGTGCTCCAGCCGCCACGATATGACTGAAATACTGTTAAAAGTGACATTTAAACCAATTCAATCAATCAACAATTGTAAAAATGTGATAGATCCATTGGAATGTACTGGAAAAGGGGCCTTACTGTTTTTCACTCAAAATATTCTCAGTTTTTACATGAAAGCTCACAAATATAAACTGATTCTCTTGAAACTTCCATGGGTTGATTCCATGGTTGTAAGGAAAATACTATGTGAAAATGGAACAAAAACACAGGAAAAGGAGTCCTAAGGATTTATACTAAAAATATATTGAAGGAGGGGAAGTCTGCTTGGTTATTCTCGGTAATTCGGTTTACAAATTCTTTTTAAAGCAATAAAGTTCCCAAAATACCGGATTAAACTAAGAAAAAAATTGATAGTCAGTAGAGTGTCTCTGGCCCTCATGTGCCTCTTACTAAATGGTTATGTGCTAGGGTTTTCATATTTCAAATGCACTATATTGAATCGGCTATGCCAGAGTTTATGGCTGATTAAGGAAATTCTCTGTAATTTGACAATCAAATCTTATTTTTTGGATTCGAAAAAAAAATTAGAGGATAATTGTTTGTTTCAGTGTAAGATTGATTTATCTTTTATTTAGTGAACAATGAAAAGTTTATTTCATAAGTGGCAAAGCCAAGAGTGAAAATATAGTTTTTGAAAGATTTATTGATCTTACGTAATAAGCGAACAATTCTATTCTATTTCCTTAAAGCAAAAATGAGACGAAATGTGACAATTTTAGGACAAATTCTCTTTAAGTGCATCATTTTGCTGGTGATTACTAGGAAACATCATGTTGTCATCTGTTTAATTGGCCCGAATCATATAACATTCAATAGGGTGTTATGAACGAAAGAAGGGTAATCTATTGGTAATTTCGCTGGTTTGGTGGTGAGATAACCAAGTGATAATCTATGGATATTTCTCGATAATCCACCCATTATTGAAGTACTTGTATTTTCTGTAATACTACTATCTAACTTGATATGGGAAAGAGAATGTCAAGCTGGTATCAGTTATGCTTTTTTTGTGAATCACTTTTGGTGTGTTGTTAACCTTTGTCATGCTGAATAAAATCACTTTTCAGATTCGCGTTATAGTCAAAGGACTAAAAACGCAGGATGCAGTAGTTTTGTGTCAATAGAATAAATTTCATAAACAACTCTGACCTGAAAAGGACAAACAGGTCGTGTTTACTGAGTAAAAACTGCACAAAACAGGAATATTCTGGGTTCAGCATGACTAGGGTTGATTTTCATTATTCTGTATGTTTATACACAAACGGTTAAACCCCCGCAGTCCAATTTTAGCTGTATTTTCACAAATTTTGTATTAATTCTGAGATTGTAAGAAGAATAGCTCTTTTGTTTTTACCTAGAAATAAATCGTAGCCACTAAACCCATTCTCAAACAGTGATGCTTTTAAACACCCCTCAATATGAACACTTTAGAAAACATTGTTGAAAATGAGGAAATTGCTTGTGACTAGCAGTTTCTTCATTATTCACAATGTTTTCTATCCCAAAAGGTAAAGACTTTAAAAATTTCACCAACTTATAATTGTCTTCTGCAACTTCTTTGAATTAGGCCTGGTCTAAAATTTTATCTCGTCATAATGGGTTCATAGAGGAAGTATGTTAGATGATTTTAGCACCAATTATATTTTCCTTTTTCGGTTCTAAGTTTAGAAAGAAATAGAATTGACAATATAGGCAATACTTATTGTTTCCCACTAAAAAAACATTTAAGACTTGAGTAGAAGATTTTTTATTTCTAACAGAGCCATTTGTTGTGTCAAAGTGGTTATCAAGCGGTGAAACATGTATTCGTTTGTTTGGTTAAACTTATTGTATTAAATCTTAAAGATCAAGGTTATCTGAAATAAAGTCAAATACATCTCATTTAAGTTAAGCATTTAGTTAAGGTAATCATGTTTTAGAAACTCATCGCACTTAGAATTCAATTTTTTTTCAAAAGAGATACTAGCACAATTATCCAGGAAAGACAAAAGATTTTTAGCTCACCTGAGCACAACGTGCTCATGGTGAGCTTTTGTGATCGTTGAATGTCTGTCGTCCTTCGTGCGGCATCAACAATTTAAGTGTTTACACTCTAGAGGCCACAGTTTTGACTCAATCTTCATGAAACTTGGTCAGAATAATTGTTAGGTCATGAGGATGAACCCTATTGATTATGGGAGGGTTCTATTGAAAACACAGGAAAAGGGGCCTTAATGACAATTTCTTTGTTTACACTCTAGAAGCCACAAATATGGCTCTATCTTCATGAAACTTTACAACAGGACAAAATCTTAGACTTGTTCAAATTGAAAGAAGTTGCAGATGAAATTTCATGTTGGTTGAATTTGAAATCTTTCCCTTTGAAAGAAAAGATCCTGAATAATGGTGAAATTTCTTGTAACAAGCAATTTCTTCTTTGTCCACCATGTTTTCCAAAGTTATTTCTTGAGATGCTTAAAATGCGGAATTGATAGGGAAGGGTTAAATAGCATGCTTTTGAAAGATTTCTCTACAATTTAAAAAGAGTTTGCATTATTCCTGAAATACATGAGAACTACTTTTTATGTTGTAGGAATTCAGTGGAATTAGCGATTAAGCCTCCAGTGGCAGTTTGTACTTGTTGAACTTTGAATAGACCACAAAATTTCGTCTGTTAACTCAATTTATCAAAGCTGACACTTTGCTAGCTAAAAAGACATCAAAAGAAAAGGATAATTATGAGCATTTTTCTTCCCAAAACTTCCTGAGTAGTCTATTGTAGACCACTAAAATCAATTATGATTTATGAAGGAATAAGAAAGGGAAAAAAGTTCAATTCCACATTCACCAAAGTTTTTGTTTTCAGGCTTTTTTGAAAAAGTTGTATGCATACATGATGGGTCTTAAACAACCCATAGATTGTCAATACTATTGACAATAATAATTTGTAATAGATGTACTGATCAATTTTCAATAATAGCAATAAATGATCAATACTAGTGTCAATCCTGTAGACTGACAATATTATTGAACCTGTATTGGTGATCAATACTCTGATGCAATGTACATTGGCATTTCTTAGCACATTAATATGCAAGATTATATAGTCCATGATGTACCATAACTTGATATGGACAACATATGTTATTTTGTTTTCAATTGATAATTATAGTGGTAGAGTATGATAAATCACAAACAGAAAAACAATGTCTGCAAGTACATGTGTCCCTCTTTGATTCCTGAACTGAATAAGGGCACAAATATTGACAAAGGAAATCATGCTTCCAGAGATTTGATTATGAAAGTTCTTTGAAACTTGTTTTATAAGAAATCTATTTTATATTATTTCAATATTGCTGTCAATAATACTCTAACGTATGGACCATATACTTTCAAAACTAAAATTAGTAATTTCAATTACCATGTGTAGACAAATATTCTTGGATGCCTACTTGGTCAGTTTGGTCATTGTTTAATAAAAGGTAAACTTTTTATGTGTTTTGGATTTTATTATCTTTGCTGTTTTTTTAGACTTCATCCCATTACCAGGTAACGAAATTTAAGACTGGTCCAAATTAAAGAGTTGTGGACAACAATGTATAGTTGATGAGATATTTTAATATCTTTGTCTTTCAGGTTTGAAACCATTTTGGACATTTGTTGGAACAAACATTTTGTCATTTTCCAGAATGTTTTCTAAACTTTTGCTTAAGGGTGTCATAAAGCTGGATTGTAAGGGAATGGGTTAAATGAAATTTGATAAAGATTGATTGGCCAAACCCTGGGTTCCTGTCAAGTTTAATTTCCATAAAAAACCACAGTCAATCACAAGTCATTTTCCTCTGTCTGTTAGTGTTATGTAACACTAATTATGGTGTTAACAACATCTAATAGTGATGAAAAGATACACCAATATTGGTGGCAACTCTGCTGCCACAAATAATGGTGTAACTTTTTTTTCTGCCTATATATCTTGAAAAACACTTATTATGGTGTTAATGAACTCTTACAATGGCATAAAGGTACACCAATATTGGTGGCAGCAGAGTTGCCACCAATATTGGTGTAACGTTTTCTTCTGTATGTCGGTGTAAAGCAACACTATTTATAGTGTGAATGAACTCTTACAATGGTGTAAAGGTACACCAATATTGGTGGCAACTCTGCTGCCACCAATATTGGTGTAATATTTTCTCTGTTTATCGGTGTTAAGTAACACTAAGTATGGTATTAATGAACTCTTACAATGGTGTAAAGAAACACCAATATTGGTGGCAACTCTGCTGCCACCAATATTGGTGTAATGTTTTTCTCTGTCCGTCGGTGTGAAGTTACCCTTACAATAGGGTAAAGATACACCAATATTGGTGGCAACTCTGCTGCCACCAATATTAGTGTAATGTTTCTCTCTGGCGGTCGGTGTTAAGTAACTATTACGATGGTGTAAATTTACACCAATATTGGTGGCAACTCTGCTGCCACCAATATTGGTGTAATGTTTTTTACTGTTTGACAGTGTTACTTTACACTTAACACAAATATATTGTACACTATTTTTAGTGAGACTTTTCCCGTATTAAAACAGGTGTAAGTTTACACCATTATTGGTGGCAGCAAAGTTGCCACCAATATTGGTGTAAAGTGCCGAATTATTTTTTACAGTGCAGCAGATACTCATGTTTAACTGAGTCTTTAATTACCACACATACGAAACTAAGGGACCGTCGCTGTCAATGGAAGATCGACATTGATCGGCATTTTTGTGAATCAATTTTGTTAATTTGGCGACTTAAACTTCATAACTACATCTTATTCAAGCTTGGTCGCTAACCATTTATCACAAGTTACAGATCACAAGTTTTTGAATAACGCAATTTAATTTCTATGTCGAACTTCCTGTTGGAGTCACGTGGCGTGACCAACGGTCCGTCAATGGTTTGGCTGAAATATCATACCGAGGCTGATTTTCGATTTTATTTATACCGTTTTCAATATCACAACTTAACAATTGTCAATTCGCGATGTCAATCAAATGACCAGTCGACCAATGGAATCATTCATTTTTTTAGACCAACAATGTGTTTTGATCTCCAACATTGGCCGCCATTTTTATTAACCTTTTTTGTTATTTTGGTGATTTAATCGTCGTAACTACAACTTATTCAAGCTGTATTTACGATGTTTAAGTCGCCAATCAACTTAACTACTTTTTTGGTACATGCAACATGTCATGAAATTTGCGAATTAACACCGAATTCGAAGCGGGACTTTCTGCCGGAGTCAATAGCCGTGGCCAAGGGCGTGAATGGACGGGATCAGCGATTGGCAAATTACATACAGAAAGATCGAAATGAAAAATGTAAAAAAGATGAGAAACTTACATAATCTCGACAGTAACCGAACTGGTAGTGTTCTCAGTCTCGCATGTCACATCTGAAACAAGAGCATTTCATACTGATGCTCGGTTCTGGGATGCTGGAGGAATCCGTGTAATTTAAAAAAAGGGGCATACATAGAAAAGGAAGCTTCCGCCGTCGATATATAGTGGCTATGAACGGAAGTAGCTTCTTTTTCGCTTTTTTCAACTTACATGAATCCCTCCAGCATCCCAGAACCGAGCATCAAGCCACTACCAGACGGCGAAATTTTAGACTGGTTCTAATTCAAAGAAGTTGCAGACGACAATTTGAATGTAATTGTAATCACTTTCTTGGTCGAAAACACCGTTTTCCCAGATGTTTTTCTTGAGAGGCGCCCGAGAGTGCACTGTGTGAGAAAGGGTTTAATGAGTGGTGATGGAATTTTTGAAAAAATATCGGGATTTTTGAACAACAAGTTCATTCAATATTCTTTTTATAATGTGATAATATAGTATAATAGATTACTAGAAATTGATAGAATTTATCTTTATAAGATATTTCGCGAAACTTGTAACAGCCTTTGTAAAATGTCGTCATTACATGCCTTTGGCGTCATTTTTGCGATAAAGAAAAGGAGTTTCCCTGGGCTTTGAATTCATTTGCATAATTATTACACTAGTGCGATATCACCTGTGTAATATATAAATTGTCAATGAGTTTTCTTCACTCCCAGATTAAAGTTAAGTTAGCTTTTTCCTTGTAGTTAACACATACATTTATTATTCCGAGTTTTAAGTTAACACCTAGAGCACACTTACGGCTAATTCTCACAAGTGATAAAATCCTTTAGCAAGTTCTTCATTTTCTACAATGTTTTCCCAATTGTATTTCTTGAAGGTCGCCAAAACGCGTCAGTGTGTGGGAATTGGTTTAACAATTAACGCCCGACCAATTTGAGCTCTGACCGAACAAGTTCCGATTTTCACACGACAAGGGTCAGGGGTTGGTCATTTAGAGATACGGAATGATCTACGCAGACCAAGGTGCAGACCAAGGTATAGACCATCTCGGTCACTCTCCACGACCAAAGTATACCATCTCCCAAAAGTTCGATCTCATTATTTTCATATTGTAACATAAGTCGTTTAATCCATTACCAGATTGCAGAATTTTACACAGGTCCAAATTGAAAGGTGTTGCAGGCAAAATTTTATAGTTTATGAATTTTAGGTTTTGTCAACTTTCTAGGTAGAAAATACTGTATAAAATGAAGAAATTGCTTGTAACAAGCATTCTTTTATTTTACACAATGTTTTCCCAGTTGTTTTTCATGAGGAGCGTCAAAAACTCACAGTGTTGGAATTGGTTAAACATAAAAGAACGCGTGCATTCACATCAGGTGAATGCCAAACAAATTGTTTACCTGAAATAATTTGCGGTTGCTTTTGAAAATCTTTCGGTGTTGTTCAAGGTTTTCTTACGGATCTTTAAAAGTTAATTACGACTTATCTTCTGGCACTACTTCCCAGAGTCATTTACGGATGCTTTTAATTGCCCAATCGCGACTGTCAATCAAAGAATCAATCGACCAATGAAACCATTCATTCATTACGGAATTGAGCTCTGAACTCCGTCATTTGACGTTTTTTTTGGTAAACAGTTTGGTTAGTTTGGCGACAAAAACGTCGTACAATTCAAGCTGTAGTTACGACGTTAAAGTCGCCAACGAACTACTTAACGGTTTAATTACATGCCACTGGCTTTGATTTTTGCATGATAATGCCGTTTAAAATCAAAGCGACTCTTCCTGTTGGAGTCAATGGGCGTTGCCAAAGGAGTAAGTGGGTCAGGCCAGCGACTGGTTCATTGATTACGGGATGTCAATTCACTGGAACTTTTAACCCGTAAGTGTGAACTCTAAAAATAATCGAGCTTTTACAAAAAATATAACAATTTACAAGATCGTGAAATTGGGTTTGAGTTTGGCAGACCGAAGGTGTGAAGCTACTCATTGTCGTCGCACGATTTTATTAACTCATGTATTCCTCCTATGGCCCGGGACGAATCACCACACTGGCAGTCACGTTTCTTTAAATAGGCTCATTCTGTTTTATCAGGCCAAATCGTAACTTTTTGGACACATTTTTGAAAAGTGGCTTCATTTTGAACTTGTGATTTTAAATTCGAACTACATTCTACGCGTAAATAGACACGATGCATACTGATAATCAGATCGTCAGTTTTGATTAAATACCATAAAGTCGAAAGGATAGTTTGTAGCTTCACATCGTTTTGTATTTCTTTGAAGTAAATGTTCAAATGCACTATAAATCTCATATCGGTTATCTTTGATGAAACTAATTATCAACGATGAAATTGAACATTAATACATATTATACCTAAAAAACACGCCGTATGAGTTATGGGGCCGTACGGTGCAGTACATATTAAATGGGTCCGTAGGAAATTGTTTAGACGACATTCACTTATTTTGGTGTTTTTGAGTATAAAATACTATAATCTGTCATTTATTCTAACATCAATATATTGAATATTGATTTTGTGGAGTTATTTGAGATTTCAAATCTAGGGGGTCAGACCTTAAGCCCCAAATAACCTACTGAATGCATGTTATTATCAACACTTTTTTGGTGTACGACGCATGCGCACTGTTGATATCCTGCCTTGAAACTAAACGAGAATGTTGATTTTTGATTTAAATCCGATTAGTTGTTTGATTTCGAGACATTCGATGGATCATTTTGTGACGAGTAAAGGCATTAATCCTCCAGACAATGGCTATATGCCAGATTATTGACATATCTTCGAAAGGCTGATTTGACGTACGGACCAGATGGATCGAAACGCCGAATTAGGTCATGTTTTGCTCAAGAGCTCTTTACCGCAATTTCTGCGTCTTTTTCTGTTTAACCTTTGAAGGCGAATAAATATATTTCTCTTGTACTAAAATTATTGTTAAATCCCTGGACCAGTACTATTCTGCCTCCCCAAATTTAGTTAAATCATTTTTCGAACCAATATTCTGCCATTCTCGGACCGACCCTTCTCGCGTTACATGCAATGTAAGCAAATACACGTTTGAAATACTTTCAACTTTGAAGTCCAAGCGAGTTGAGACATATTAATTTGAACCCTTGTGAAGCCTAGAAAGGATTTTTTTGATCACATCATCCGTACTTTAAAATGTTCGACCAAAACCAAATTAGTTTTTTTCGTATATGGTATGTACGATCTTCTTTATCTGTATTGAGGTTTATTTATTTTAGTAGTCATTTCAAATTTCAGCTGGAATTTGAAGTTCATTAATTTGTATAATCAAAGCACTGAAAATACCTCTGGTGAGAAACAGAAACCAGATTTCACAACAAAAAGTTATTTTCTTCCCAATTACGCCAGTCCTCTGCATTTGCTGAGGCGATCTAAAAACTGCTTTCCAGAGCTTGTGCAGCACTGAGAAGAAATATGCTCTGATGTTTATAAATAGTGGGGAAAAAAATTCATATTTCAAAACAAAATTCACCTCAAATCCATGATTCTTTTAAGTAACCAGTGTGATATGCAGTCAAATGTAAGAAAATAGTACCTAATTGCACAATCCAACCCCACTAGGCTTTAGAAATGGAACTTACTTACACAGAATTTACTGTCAGCCCGATTAGCTCAGTTGGTAGAGCACATGACTTCAAACCTCAAGATCACGGGTTCGAGCCCTGAACTGACCAATCAACTAACAAACTAATTGTCTTTCGGATGAGATGTTAAACCAAGGCCCCGTGAGACGGTGATATCCATCGAGCACGTTAAAGAACCAGGTGGAGCTCTCAGTAGTTTTATTCTGTGTCCTTGCACTATCCCCCGTTATTACTAACCGTCTTCTGGGGGCGTCGCTCATATGTGCGTGTGCTACGATAGCAACAATAAATAAACGGAATAGACAGAATTTACTTCAATTTGTCTTCTCTACATGGATCAATCTCATTTAATCAGTCAAGTGCCAACAGCCGTATAACTTTTATGTTTAGTAATTAATACCAGATAGTCTGTCTGTTGTCTGTTGTCGCAACTTTCAGGCCCTTCAGGATTTTGATTAATGATTTTGGAAAGGAATAGAAATACAATGTAGCTAGATGAGCAAGTTTCGAACGATATATATATAATTGCATCCCTTCATAAAAGTGTATGTATTATTATATATATTAGTACTTCATTATCTCTTCTAAGTCAATATGCTTGGTACGTTATCCAGAAAAAGCTGGATAAATGACAAAAAATGATTTTTTTCAATTTTTTCGATATTTAAATAAACAATATTTCTGATTCACACATACACGCACTGCCCCCCACTCCACCCCGCACTAATGCCAATTTCTTAAACACTTGTATATGTCATTACACAATATATGTGTTTTTCAGTTCGCCGTATTATATAATATAAACTGATTGTTGAAAGTGACAAAAGCCAGATGGTAAAACACAAACAAACTTTAAAATTAACTTACTGTACGTTTGCATATCTGCTAGTTCATCGACTGTTACATTCTTAAGCACATACAATACAAAACTCTGACCCTTTAAAAGAAATATTCATAATACATAAATTAATTAGCCAATCGCGACTGTCAATCAAAGAATAAATCGGCCAAAAATTCATTCATTTCGACCGGAAGTGGACTCTGAGCTCCGACATTGGCTCACCGTTTGTGAAGCAGTTTAGTTGGTTTGGCGACTTAGACGTCGTAAATATAGCTTGAATAAGCTGTAGATACGATGTTTATGTCGCCAACCAACCATTTAATTTTTTGCTTCTGTTCCTGGCCATTAACACAGTCCAATAATGTCATTTAATATCTAATTCAAACTTCCTGTCGGAGTCAGTGGTAGGGGCCAGCTGAGTCAGTGGGAGGGGCCAGCGACCCAACAACTGTTGCAGTCATTGCAAGGAAGTTGTCATATTAATAAAGTGGACAAAATTCATAAAATATACTCAAATCGTTTGAGAAATGATTTATGTCATGGAACTAGTCTATCGACGAAGTACTTGATTGCTAGGATCGAAGATTGTGGCTCTACTAGTGATAGAAACCATGGGAAGTTGATACCTTGTGCACTATGCGCCGCTATTTTAACTGAAAGACTATATGGAATTCGCGTGAAATTCCATACGAATAAAAAATAACTAGAAGTATTTACAATAAAGATTGCGGACCAGATTGAATCTGTGCCGAAACCTAAAAGTTCACACTCTACGATATTTACCACATCTGCAGGCCGTTTTTAGTGAGATTTTTAGCTAACAAAGCGTAAGCTTTGATAGCTTAAGTTAACAGACCGATTTTTTAGGTCTTCTCAGAGTTCAAAAGTAGTTCTTATTTCAGGAATATTTCAAACTCTGCCACTGCTTTTTATGGCCACATGCATTAACTTTATTCAAATTGTAGACAACTCCTTCAAAAGCACGCTATTTAACCCAATTCTACCCAATTCCGCTGTAGAATCATCTCCAGGAAATAGATTTGGAAAATATTGTGGGCAATGAAGAAATTTCTTGTAACCAGCAATTTCTTCATTGTCCACACTGTTTTCTACCCTAAAAGGCAATGGCTATCTAAATTCCACTAATCAAGATAACCTTTGACATAGTAGATTACTCAATAAAATCATGCTTTGCTAGCTTTTAGTACTTTCAGTACTTTGATTGATGACGCTTATGTACCAGCAGACTGGTGCAGGAGCATTTAAACACGAGTTCATAAAAAGGTAGTCTATTGGACCCAAATAATTATCAGGTTTTTCTTTAATTGATATAGTTTGTTAAATTTTATCTCCTTTCTTACTACTAGGCCCACCGAATGGTGTGATGAATATAACGTTATCGCTGAATCACAAGCAGGATTTCGAAAAAATTATTCTACAACTGTCAATTTATTCATTCTCATGTCTGTAGTGCAAAAATATCTTTCTTAAAAGAAGGGTCGGTTTTACTTCATTTTTTTTTGATTATGAAAAGGCATTCGACAGTATTCAACACGAAAAAAATATGGGAGGCTTTTCAAAGAAAAGGTATTTGTCGGGCAAGTTTTTTTTCTACCTTTCACTCCAACTAAAATCGAGTGTTAGAATTGAAGATTTTTTAAACCCAGTAATTCAAAGGTAACGTCGGAACTCGTCAAGGCTGTTTTGGAAGCTCAAAAATATTTTCCCTATTTATAAATGATTTAGTTGACTATTTGAATAACAAATGTGAATCTGGAATATATATCTCGGAATCTACCCAAAAAGTAAATTTATTGAAGTTTGCAGACGACATTTCCAGCTTTCTGACACGGTTGCTTATTTACAACGACAAATTAATGCTATATCTGAATTTTCCTCCCACGTCTTAAAATAAACCTAAATAAGACAAAAAATAGTAGTCTTCAGAAATGGTGGAACAGTAAAACAACCAGAGAAATGTTTCTTAAATAACCAAAAAATTGACATCATTCCTTTCTAAAAACATCTAGGTCTGTTTTTTACTCCAAAATTATCATGGTCAACATCGCCCGAAATGTCAGTTCTTTTTCCACAATATTTTCTGCCCTAATGGATTATTATCTTTTTTTAAATTAAATCCACTTCAAATTTCCGTCTGTAAATCCTTTGAATTTGGTAAAGTCTAAAATTCTGCAAAACAAGAAAGGGTTAAGCGTTTCGATTCTTACCTCTCTTGAAAATTATGATAATAAGTAATAGAAATTATCTTCATTTTCTAAACATCGTAAATCTTCTGGTAAAACAGTCCCGAAAAGGATGGATAGTTTACTTTTTTAAGTTGGAATGCGGAGCAATTCCAACTTAGATTTAACAAAACCGTAAAATGAACACAAGACAATTTCATATCACGTGATCTCTTAGATATGAATACACCTTGGGTTACTTCTCATCTCAACTTGCCACGGACAATCAGTTAGTTGTAGCCGAAGACAATAATATGGCACATGTAAAGGATGATATGAAAATTCGTTTAGAGACTTCTAAACATGCTTTAGTTTGCTTTAAATTATCGAAAAATAAGGTAATAATCAGCGCAGTAATTTATTTTTTTTTGTGATTCGCCGTCCCGTGTTTGGTAATCACGTGATCTAAAGTGACATGTGGTAGTCATGTGACCATAGATAGGAAATGTTTACAAATATGGCTCAGGTTGCGAATGCGTTTTTACAATAATCATGCCGCCTAGTGCTTTAAAACATTCTAGAGCAATTAAGGGGGGTCGTAGGCATCAAGCAAACGCGATTTTTGTGGGATTTACAGCTTTTACTCAATAAAAATCAAATACATGCAAAACGAAAGTAGAAGATTTTGAAAATATTAATGTTAACATATCAACTTCCGGTATCTGCTTATTTACTAAATCATTACTCTTTATTATATCGTTATTTACAAGTTTAAATCAATAATAACACATCAAAACTTTAACAAGTGTCATCTAGCTTTCAGCTTGGTCCTTTTTACTTAAGTTTTTTACGGTTCCAAAGCCGAATAACTAATAAGGAAATCGCGCGACTACAGGGCACCGAAGATAATTTGATACTATTTTCATCATATATAGGAATGTTTTAGGGAAAGAGCAAAACTACCATGTGCTAACAATAACGTTACAATAACGTTAATGTATTTTTTTTCTTTAGAATTTTACTCATAACGCTTTAAATATTCTTTTTATCTAACTGATATCACCCTGAAACAAGTTTCCGCGCATTTTCGTAAAAATTCACGTATACTCATAAACTTGAAGTGAAAATCTACGTGAGTTTAGTATGATCGTTACAGAATTGGCCGAGTTGAGGGTCAGATAATCATAGGTCATTGATTTCTTACTGTAGAAGCTGTTATTCTCTATTTTCAATATTCTAAAAGGAGTTCACTTATTACAGTTGATCAAAAGGAGAATGTTATGCTTGAAAATTCTAATTTTGCTGTGCGTGACACGATCGTTTAACCCATTCCAACACGATAAAATTTTAGACCAGTCCAAATTCAAAGAAGTAGAAGACGACAATTGTAAGTTGATGAAACCTTTAAAATCCTGGTCTTTTTGGACGGAGAACATTGTGGATAATGAAGAAATTGCTTGTAACAAGCAATTTCTTCATTTTCCACAATGTTTTCAAAAGCTTTCACAATGAGGGTCATTTAAAAGCGTCAATGTCTTGGAATGGGTTCAGACAATGCTAGTTTTTGATTTCTGTATGTGGATTTATGTTTTTGCGAGTTATTCACGCAAATATGTACCCGAATGGGATAAGTTTAAAGGAGGGAGGCTTACTCGGAAAGTAATACATGAATTTGAACCAATTTCCACAGTTATGACCCTTTCAGCGCATTCCAACTTCTCAGTACTTTCAGTCCTGTTCAGGGATTGCCCTCATTCCTTTGTCGAATTACAAAAAAGGCACGTGAATGGCAACTATAAGCAAAGGAGCTAGGAGTATACCTACCAACGTAAAATTAAAGCATGTTGCAGAAGCCGTCTGTGTATCACTACCAGAATCTACAAAATCTGACCTGCAATTATCCTCGCCGGGAAAGGCAATAAAACCATCCTAGAAGTACAAACTTATAAAACAAAAGTCTGAAAAAGAAAAACTTCGACAGATGACCATTTAAGGCCGCATCATAAACAGTCAAAGCCATATAAGGTTATTTTATCAATTCGGTAAATTAGAAAAGCCCCAAGCATTTGAGGAAAACTTGTTTTTAAATGAAACCATAATATTCTCAAGCATTTTATCACAAATATCTGATGTTTTATACCAAATTAAAGCGATTGGCGACGTTTGTTGTGTAGAATGTGCCGCATATAGAAAATAGCTAATAATGAGTCCGTCCCAGATTGTAAGGGATACGGCGTTTCACGTTTCTCACTTGATAAAGCTTTGGGAACTTTTCCAAATTTACGCCGCAACACCATATCGCGGGTGTCAATTAAAAATCGATTCACCAACCAACGCATAAACTTTACCGATGTGAACTTTGAACGCCGACTTTGGTTGACATTTATGCTACACATTTTGTTGGTATTTTGACCTTTTTAATTTTGTTGCGTGATACTGGCCATGAATTTGCAAAGATAACGCCGCGTTTTAGCTAGCAAAGCGTCAGCTTTAATAGCTTAAGTTGACAGACAAAATTCTGTGGTCTTCCAAAGGTTCAATGAGTGCAAACTGCCACCGGAGGCTTAACCACCAAATCCATGGAATGCCTACGCCATAAAAAAAATAGTTCTTATATACTTCAGGAATATTGCAAACTCTATTTGAATTGTAGAGAACTCTGTCAAAAGCATGCCATTTAACCAATTCTCACTGAAACCACTTTTAAGCATTTAAAGAAAGAAAAAAAAAACTTTCGAAAACATTGTGGACAATGGATATATTGCTTGTAACAAGAAATTTCTTCAATGTCCACAATATTTTCTACCAAACAAGGGAAATATTTTCTAAATCTAACCATGCTTTGCTAGCTTCCAGTACTTTCAGTACTTTGATTAAAAAGAAGTCCTGTTGGAGTTCAGTTGGCATAGCCAGCGGTACGTATAGGGTATCTACAATGCTTACTAAGAATTGACCTTAGGACTCAGAATTCAACTGAAGCTACACCAAGTTGAATTAAAACGAAATGATTTAAAAAAGATGAGGCCTCCAAAGTATCCACTAGGTTTTTTTATTTATAAAATTCTAAAGTTTTTTTTGAGACCACGTGACCAAGATTCATATTTGTTTCCTTTGTTAGAGTGGCAAATGCTTTTGACTAAGTTTTGGGCCTTGAGAATGTCCCCAAGCCTTTTCTTATAGTTGGCCTAGTGACATTGTGTCAGACCGAAAATGGCCAAAATTTAAATCCTGTCTGTACAAATGTTTTAACAATCTATCTTTAGATCCTTTGAGCTATGTTGCTTCTAGAGTGTCAGGATTTTATAAAAATAATCACTTGATTTAGTTTGCTAGCCCTAGTGACCCAATTAAAAAAAAATAATCAAAGATAGGACTTTGAGCCGGCCTTATCTCGAATGAGCTAAAATAGTGGCTTCTTGGGCATTTACAATGTTTCTCCAAGAATTGAACAAAGCGTGTTTGACTTCAAATGACCAAATTTCGAAAAGCGGCCATTTTTTATATTTAGAATGCGTATTTAGCATGGAAGGTATATAAGACTTTAAATAATGTAGAATTTCCACAAAATTTAGTTCATATTAAATTTTAGAAAGGGTTGGTAAAAACATACTAAATTCAATTTAGTCTAATTTCTGGATTAAGTCGACTTAGTCAATTCAAAACGCGTTGGTGAATGCCGAATTTCGACCTTGTCTAAGAGTTCCAAAATGAAGTTTTCAAACCATTTTTTCAATTCTGCGATTTAATTGGCGATATCCCATGTCTATGCTTTTAACGGTCAACAAGATCATGGCCAGTATACGTATTCTCGACTTTGATATGTGACTACTTTCTTATTTTCATTTGGGTAACAATATTTTTGTTGTTGAAACATTCAGTAAATGCAATAACTCCAACTATAGTTCATATTTTATTTTTTTTAACTTGTTGTGTCGTCTGTTTTCAAATGGATCAAATCTTAGGCTAATTACTCTTCTCCGGGGCAACGGACACCTTCAAAAATTTGTTTTCAGGTGAGCAAAGGATAATATGACCAAACATAAAACCTAATTTACACATAATAATAATTGTTATAACATACATCACTGGTCAATTATGTTAAGACAAAGGTTGATTGCAAAATAGAAATAATGAAAAAAGTGATAATATTTCAATAAAACAATTTCCGGTTAGACCAATCTAAAATTTTGTCTGGTAATAGCGACAGAGAAAACTCACCACTACATCTGGGTTCGCTGTCTTATTCAAAATGACTGTGATATTGTCGTTTGTTCCACAAACTACATCTATAAATGAGAAAAATGGATATATGAAATAAATAAGTTAATCAAATAAGTTTAAGCACCGGATTTTACGTGTAATTTTGTGATCAAGAAAACATTGTAGAAAAGAGAAAACATTGCTTGTTATTCCTTTTCTACAATATCTACTACCCTACCGAATGAATTTTTTTCAAATTCAATCCAATTTCGCCTGCAAAACTTTTTTTAATTTTGACAGGTTTAAAATTTTACAAATTAGGAAAAAGGTTATTGGTTGATTAATTAAATGAGGTTTAACACCACTTTAACAGTATTTCAGTCATATCGCGGCGGCTGGAGCACCTAACAATGGACTCCTGGAATTTCTCACATCAGTACGACCATAAATCCTTTCCTAGCCTCCAGCTGCTATCCAACTTAGGTTTATGATTTCTCACCAATTGTTGAGAGACAAATTTCGGAAAGGATATGTGCCGCCGCCGGGATCGAACCCATGGCAACCCTTGATTGAAGAATGGCAGTCTGGGGAAAAGGTTTAAGGCTGAAGTACTAAATTATTTCTCCATATAAAATTCGTGCCATACATTTCTATTGTAATAGATAATGTCATTGGAGCGGTTATGTTTTTGAACTTCACATAAAAGTTCAGTTTTATTCGGTTGTATTCCTGCGAGGATTCCAAACGACTGACTTGTTGCTTTAGTTACGACATCTAAGTCGCTACTTTACTTAACTGTCTAAAATAAATGGCGGGTTTCCGGTGTAAATAGAATATGAGCCCATGCGTGACATTTCCAACCATTACACATATGCGCCAAGTAAGACTCAGATCAGCCGCATCCGCACAGTCTGATCAGAATCTTCACTATGCGCTCTGTAGATAGATACTGACCCAAAGCTTCTACAAACAATCAGCGAATATCCTAATTGCCTCGAATGGCTGTCCATGGTGCTCAATGTGTGCCAGTAACGCACATGCGAAATGGTTGGAAATGTCACGCATAGGCTCATATTTGTTTGCGTTATTGGTCTTCTGACTGACCATTCCAATCATTCACTTCGACCGGAAGTGAGTTTTGAACTCCAACATTTGTGCTAAGCATTTTATTGGTCTGGCGATCTAAATGTCGTAGCTTTAGCAGTCCAGCAAACTGAGACAGAAATAGACAGAAACAGGGACAGAGAGACGGACATATATGGATCGGTAGAGAGAGGCAGATAGACAGGGACACAAAGAGAGAGACATACAGAGAGAGAGAGAGAGAGAGAAAGAGAGAGAGAGACAGAGACAGAGAGAGACAGAGAGAGACAGAGAGAGACAGAGAGAGAGAGAGACAGAGAGACAGAGAGAGACAGAGAGAGACAGAGAGAGACAGAGAGACAGAGAGAGGCAGAGAGAGACAGACAGAGAGAGAGAGAGAGAGAGAGAGAGAGAGAGAGAGAGAGAGAAAGAAAGAGAGAAAGAAAGAAAAAAAAAAGAGAGAGAGAGAGAGAGGGGGGGGGTGAGAGAGCACGAGCAAGCGAGGGAGATATTTTTTTACAAAATTGAAATTTCTTTGGTCCTACTTACCGATTACAGAGTCGACTCTGGGCAACAGAACCATCACATATACCCCAACGCAAAACGTGAGGACACTCCACATAATGGTTTCTGTAAGTAATCAAAAATCAAAGTACTGAAACTACTGTAAGTTAGAAAAGTATGGTTGTTTAGTTATATTCTTTATCAAAGACTATCATGATAAATTAACGAGGTTAAAGTAACCAAGGAGTTCCCCTTTTAAAACATTACGAAATCTTAGATTGGTTCAATTGAAAGAAATTGTAGAATACTATTTCAACTTCGTGGAATTTCAGAAAATCTTTGCCTTGTAGAGTAGAACACAATGTGGATATTGGAAAATGCTTCTTACAAGCAAGGCCTTCATTGTCAACAATGTTTTAAAAAGTTTTTTTTCTTGAGATGCTTAAAAAAGCTTGAATGATAGGGAATAGCTTAAACAACATGCTTTGAAAGAGTTATCTTCAACATGAATAAATTTAAATCACAAGGCCATACAAAGCAGTGTGCGTGGTAAAGACTCTGATCAAACACGTTCTGCAAACGATATGCTAAAGTGAGCTAAAATACCTGGGAGAAAGATATTAGAACTACATGTACTTTTTATGGCGTAGGCATTCATTTGGTTAAGTGGTTGAGCCACCAATGGCAGTTTGCACATGTTAAACTTGAAAAGACCTCAAAATTCTGTCCGTTAACTTAAGCTATCAAAGCTGATGCTTTGCTAGCCAAAAGTGCCGTCGAATAAGGCGAAGTAACTGGAATTGGGCAAAATATATTTCCTAGTATAACCAAAATAAAAGTACCCCCCCCCCCCAAAAAAAAAATAGAGTAAATGAAGATATCATACCAAGAATTATTTTAACAAAATAAAGTAAAAAATATTCAATCGGTAAGATAATTGAATTATCTTAGAATACGTAAAGTAAATGGTATTAGAGTTGGGTAAAAAAAGGTACATAGACTTACTACGCATAAAGTTATACAAAATGTCATAAAGCTAGGAACCAGCATCGAGGGAAATGAATATAACTTAGACGAACTTGTTTCCATATCGGTGTTATTTAGTTAGGCTAAATGAAATAAAAGAAAGTGTAGGTGGATAAAGCGAAAAAGGTAAAATTGAATAAATAAATAAATGTCATCGACTATGGAACATTTTTAAACGAAAGCGTAAAACATATTAGAGGAAAAATTTCGGAGTATCATCCTCATTTGTATGATATTTAGAGTGTATCATAAATGGCGCCACGTCATTTAAAAAATTAAACAGAACAATGTTAACTATGAATAGATTTGAATGCAAAGAGTTTGATTTCGTGTCCGTATTCATGATATATCAGTTAGTAAGGGTTCATGATTAAAGCGTCTTTTGTGCTTTGCACATTAAAAAGATTTTCACCTATTCACCAGCTTAAATAAAACAAGTTGAAAGCTTCAATGTAGATTTGCCAATCTTCTTTAGATTCGCTCTCTGATTTTATTTCATATGTCAGTACCTCGCATTTTCCTACAGTTTGGTTAGGGTTTCATAATGTTTTAGCATTGAAATCAGATTTATTCTCTACATTCCATTGTTTAGTTGCTTGATTGCATAAACAGTAGTGATATATACTTGTCACGTTAATTCATGATATAGGTGTTTCCAGTTTACCTATAGCAAAATCAATGTGTGGTACTACTTCATATTTTGAAGATCTATTTAATAAAGCAGGTGATTGCATTGACATTTAAATGCGCTACGAATGAGTGATCGTTGTGACGGATTTAGTTTGAAAAAAAGAATTTAAGTCATAGAGTGGTCATTTCAGCCCCTTTGTTTCTTGTTAACTTACATAATGTTCTGAGTTATGTTCTCATGGTTCTGCCAGTGTTTGCCTGGCTTCAAAGAAAAGAAGACGACTGGAACATTATAGATACAGCAGTTACTTTAAATATTGTGAATTCGTATTTATGAACACTGACAAGGTTTATTTATAAATAATAACATTGGCATATATGATAATTTAAGTCAATTCGAGAACCGATGGATGTTATCTGTCTACGTGATACAGTCGGATTTGTTTGTTATTGCATTTCAATTAACTTGTGTTTTGTATATTTGCCGATTATGATTTTATAAATATTTTTTGAACCCTTTCCTGTTTTGCAAAAGTTTATACCTGTGCAAATTGAAAGGTTTTTCAGTCGAAAATTGAAAGCGTAATAAGTTTGATAAAAAACCGTTCATTTTGCTTGTTGCAGGGACGTAAAAAACGAGGGATTGAATAGGAAGGGTTAAATCATGATAAGTCATTGACCTTGGAACTTTTGAATCGTGTTACAGTGTTTGTTACACCACATCATACGGTACGCCATTTGTTGATACTTTACTTTCTCGTCCTGGGAGGAATGTCTGCTTTATTTTCAAAAAATTACAAAATATCAAGGCCGATGAAAAACTTAGTTTACTTTTTTGTATTTTTATTTTGATCAGTCTCTTAAAAGATTTTCCGGTCTTTATTCAGTACCTGTTCAAGACCTGGATTTTACGTTCTGGTAAATTATAATCCAGAAAGCTTTGTCGAAAAAGAAATTTCTTTTTTTCAACAACATTTTCTATCTTTCTGTGTGGTTATTTTTCAAATGAAATTCACCTTAAATTTTCGTCTGCATAACCTTTGAATTTAGACCAGTCTAAAATTTTGCAAAATAGGAAAAGGTAAAGAACGACAGACCGTACAAGTTGAAGTGACTTAGGGTCTACTGTACAGGGTAAACTCTTAGGGTCTACTGTACAGGGTAAACTGATAGAGTCGCTACACAACGGTATTTTTCTTAATAAATAGATCTACATATTCAACCATTTGGAACTTTGACGTATAAACTTAAAAAAAAGCCATCCCCCTTTTGACCGGATGACGTCATTTCATGTTTTTTTCAAAAGCCAATCTAGAAATAGTACACACACGCAAAATTTTGAAAAGAAACTAGAGTCAAAACCCCCATTCGTTAATGTTTCACATGATGACTACAACTTGGTGTGTTTCCTAGACACATGTACATGTACTTGACATTTTCTGTTGAATTAAGACTAGTCTTTGTCGAAAACGCCTGTAATGTTCGTGTAAAAATAATATGATTGGTGTAATGGAAACATGAAAAAACGCTGAGTATTTTGATATAAAGTGGACAGGAATAAATTAAAATTCGATACTATATCGGACATTGTCCGGCTCTGGATCATTCTTTATAACTCAGTGTTAATTGACAATTAGCTTACATATTTAAATTCAACCATGAATATTACAAAAATGTATTTTTACATGAATTTCACTTTCATTCATCATTGACATGTGTAGCCGACATTGATCGCGATAAGAAAAGTGGCTCAAAGCCCAGATAGCTAGACAGCAGGTATACGAATGACATCTCACACTGAAAGAATCAAGAGGAAAAATGCCACAGTTTCAAATTAATTTAATATACATTCAAAGAGGTTCGAGCGATGAGAGACTATTGTTGAGATTTTACGAGACCAAGGAAATTTGAAATCTGAATTCATTTCTGATCCAATCTCTATAATCTTGAATAAGCTACTTAGTACGATTTTAGACATAACCACTACCACATTTTCGCCGCAGCTTGCAAAAATGCTTAAAGTACTGTAGAAATTATTCTTGGAGCCCGCTCTTTTGTAGCATGAAGACTAAAGCTCATAATCATCGGTGTAATTAATGTATTGTCCTCTAAAATTAAATGCCCTGGTTCTTATATATCTGCCCTCCGAGGAAGAAAAAAAAAGTTGAAATTTTCTATCGCTTATTTGGTCACTAAAACAAACAAAGGCCTTCTTAATATCGATATGCAGAAGTAGGGTATGAGCGATGTTCTCTAGGAAGATTATTTTGTGTTTTTCTTGTCGAATTCAATTTGTGTTTGTTTACATTTTGGATTCGAGACGAATGCACATGACTCTTCACCAGAACACTTCGCTAATCTTCGGCATGGACTTTTATATGCACAGACCCTGTTGACAAAACTGTCCGGACGATTTCGTTAATCTTCGTGACCTAGCTAATTGTTTAAATGACTAGCGAAAGTCAAAACGTCATTATTTACGTCATATTTTGATGTGAACAACCCATAAATTGTGGTGGGTCACATTTTTTAAAAAATAACTTCTTTCATGAATTGTAGGCTCACTGCGTAGAATTATGTTGATCATATAATTTCAATAGGCATATTTATTTGTTCTTTTGAGCCTGGGGTAAGATTTTCTTGTCAATTTTATAGTGTGTTTTTTGGGAAGATATGGCTTTCCAACACAGCTACTATTTCAGATTCTTAATGTAAAATTGTGTTCATGCAAGAATCAAATTCTTACCGCCAACGGTAAGGCAAAGGAGAAATCAGATCTTAAGTCCTCAGATTACAGGTCGTAAGAAGTCACGAACATGAAACGAATTTAAAACCACATTAGGCCTACAGAACTTCGAACACTAATCTCTCAGCCATTCATCGTTTTAATAGGAACACAATCTCTAACTACAGTAAATCTTGTATTAAGCGACCACTGAAAAGACGACCAAAAGAATGTTCGTTTTAAATATTTATTGTGTAAGATATGAAGGATTGATTTGATTGCATAAAGAAATTATGATAGAATTCTCTCTTAATCTTATGTTGTCTCAATGAAACGATCTAATGAGTTCCAACAACATAGAATTTTGTTTCGATTTCTTAAAAAAAATTCACTTCTAAAGAGATTTTGCTTTCTAAATAGAGATTTCGTTGATGGTCGCTTAATAGACGTGGTCGCTTGAGAAAGATAGACTGTACTCCTATCACTAAAATCTATCACCAGTTTCAGAAGTAATTGAAGGCGACAGCCAATTTAAGAATAGACAGGTAGTCAAAGTTCTCTTATTTAGCCCTTTGTTTCCAAACTCCTCCTACGGTTCGTTACCATGGTTTCACACCTTTTGGATGTTATACTGAGATCTCACTGCACTGTAAACTACCTCCAAACAGATTGCATATGTACTAACAGAATTCAAGTGTATTGAAGGATAAAACAATAATATTATCGAAAAAAAAATATATATTCCAAAGATTAAAATCCCTTTTCTTTATATTAAGTCCTTTCAGACCTTTCTGAATAAAAAACCGCACCAGTTGACACGGAATTTTAGTACTAAAATTGAACATTGACAAAAATGACAACGATACTATTTGACCAAAATTTGAATAAGGTGCCTTGTGTCTTTATTCTTGACAGAAACTTAGATTGAGCAAATGGCTTTCTATGTTATGTTGCTGGTAAAGAAATATTTGCCGATGCACCCAAGAGGCTAGGAATGATTGTAGACATAACACAAAGTTAGACGAATTTACAGGTTACTGCGCTGATGTTGAAAGCAACACAAAATCACACCTCAACTATGCATGGAAAGAAACAACAAATTCCCTGCCTTCAGGATAAGCCCCTGTTACGATACAGTGGTGATAACACGGCGCTCTTATGGTGATCTAATAACATTTTCAGAGCGCAGTGAGGGCGCCATGACATCGCCAAATTCGCCACTGGAGCGCAGTGATAACGTAGTGAAAGCGCGGATGCAATCGCCTAGAACGCCAAGGGGCGTTACAGAGCGTGGAAGGACGGCGTGATTGAGAAGTGACAAGAGTGTTGTAAAGGCGTCGATGGGTGACTCGTTCTTACAGCTGGAATAAACGTGAAAATGGGAGCTTTTGGTCTCTCACTTATGACATGTGTATAAAAATCGTTCACTTTCATTATGGTCGAGAGATATGGTCCATTTTGTTCCTACGTAGAACGTTACAACAATTCTGTCAGAATACACCATACACCAGCCCGTCCTCTACCTCCATGGTTATTCTAAAGGAACCTCTTTGGTGTGCTTATTAGGATAAATATAGCAGACAGCAATTCGAACTTCCCTCCTCATCGTGTTTATTTGAACATTAAGTAGCATTGTCTAGGGTATCTTATACATTTGAAGACATAGCCGCAACATAAGGATGCCGATTACATTCCCCTAAAACAATTTATTTATTTACATTATTGTCTGATCCAAGGTATTCTACATAAAATGTTGCTCGAACTTTGTTCTATTGTGTCAGAGTATTCTGTTGTCCAAATTCCATACAGCAATATAGGTTTTATCCTATGATTAATATTTGACTGTGTTCTTAAGCATAAAATTCCAAAAGCTCGTCTGTAAAAGTGTTGCTTTTTTTTGCTTGTGAAGATAATTTTTAATAGCTTTAGACCAAGATTTTATATGGGCAAATAATGACCCATGTAGTTATAGGTCGATATTACTTTTACTACTTTTACATTAAATGACCATGTTTTATTGGCATGGAGAGGTAATCCATTTCGAAAGACAATTACTTCAGTTTCGTTGTCATTAATGTTCATACTATATTCTAGACAAAAACTATACATGCTATTTATATAGTGTTATACTCCGATAATTGTATGGGAACAATTTGCCATGACGTCCGCGAAAAGAATACATGAAATATCTGGTACCTCGTCGGATACAAAAAATCCCATGTGGATCTGTTCTCTTAGGGATAAATATTAAATATTACCGTATTGTTGCATCCCCTTGCTTATTTCCAACGTTACCCACGGTGTTTTTGTGGTTTTATGAGTTTATTTGAACCAATATATATAGAATAATTCGTATCAAAATACACAGAAGCTAGAATATTATACATATTGCTTTTAAAACTAACATTATGAAGACATTGAATAGTTTTCGGTGCTGTATGTAATCAAAGACCTTTTTAAAGTCTACATAGCAGCCGTCACAGCGCAGTTGGTAGCACATCAGACTCCCAATCTTCAATCATTAGATGTCATTGGTTCAATCCCCGGCGGCGGCACATATTCTTTTCGATATTTGTCTCTCACCAATGGGTGGATAATCGTAAACCTAAGTAGGATAGCAGCTGGAGGCTAGGAAAGGTAATAATGGTGGTACTGGTGCGAGATATACCAGGAATAATTTGTAAGGTTCTCCGGCCGCCGCAATATAACCGAAAAATGTTTAAAAGCGGCTTGAGACCCCATTCAAACAAAACAAAAATCTACATGTAAAACCTAGAATCTACCGTTTGGTTTGGATATATATTTCTGTGCTATGGAAGGTTAAATAAACATATCATTCATCCTTGATTGAGCTTGACGAATTCTATTTGACATTCGTAAAGCAAATTAAAAGTTTCAACCGATTTTGTCAATCTAGCGTAGATAATATTGGGGAAAAGTATAATCATTGTACTTAAAATGGAAATCTCTCATTGCATTCTGAGGGTCTCGATTTATAAATACTTTTATATACGGATAAACTTGCAGGATAACCAAGAAAACTGTTAAAACTTTGCATAATTTAGGTTCCATAATATGTTCACCTATCCATGGATTCCTGGTATTTCTCACACCATACCTACCACTACATCCTTTCCGAGCCTCCAGCTGCTCATCCGACCTAGATTTACTATTTCCAACCAAACTTATTACGGAAAGGATACTCGCAGCGACCGAGAATCGAACCATGGACCCCATGACTAGAAGACCCACGCGCTACCACCTCGCTATGGCAGCGGCCTTGTCGTAATAATGTTGTTTGATATTTAAGCCAAGGTACTCGACTAATTGCTAGCCCCGCCCAGTTACTTTGTTAGCCCCGCCCGCTGACTCCAACAAAAAGTTCAACTTCGATTTTAAACGACGCTGTTTTGCAAAGTTGGTGGTCAGTAGCATGTCACAAAAAAGTAGAATGGTTGGTTGGCGACCTTACTACAGCTGAAATAAGCTGTAGCTACGACGTTTAAGTCGCCAAATCAATAAAATACTTCACATAAATGGCGGCCGGTGTTGGAGTTCAAAATTCATTTCCAATTTAATTTAATTGATGCTTTCATTGGTCGACAGATTATTTGATAGATAGTCGGGATTGGTCAATTATATAGGTCGACCCATTCCAATTAGTTTTCAATATTTTCAAAATTGGCAAATCGCGCTTGTCAATCAAATAACCAGTCGACCAATAAAATCGTTCATTTAGACCAGAAATGAGATTTGAACTCCAACACTGGTCGCAATGTTTTTTAGGCTTTTTTTTTGACTTGACGACTTAAAAGTTGTAACAACTGCTTATTCAAGCTATAGTTGCGACGTTTAAGTTGCAAACCAAATATTCTACCCCCCCCCCCGAGGAATCTATATAATTCGTAGAATGCGTGAAGACTCGTCTTAAATACGAATGGAGAAAATGCCTGTTACAAGCAATTTCTTCTTTTTCCACAACAATTTCTAAAGTATAGAACCACAGTGACATAAAATACCGGGCTTGTACAGGAAAGGGTTAAAGAAGATTATCTGTATTAAAATTGCAATTTTATACACCAGAACGGGCATATCACTTTACTATGCCAACACGGACGTTCATTATTAGTACTTTCAGTGCTTTGATTTTTCCTGTCATTAGTTGAAAATTTCATTGTTGAGTAAAAGATAAGGCACTGGACATGTTTTGGGAAACGGGACTGCCTGTCGACCAATTTATAGAAACTGAATTTCTATTGTTTCGCGGTAGTCTGATAAATCGTTCATTTAGACCGGAAGTGGACGTTAAAACCCGGTATTTACGCTATATTTGTTGGCTTTGTGTCTTAAATGTGGTAACTACAGTTAATTCAATCTGTAGTTGTTACTACGTTTAGATCCGGGTAAACGAAACAGGAGGAAAACGTTTAAAACGCAAAACTTCCTTCAATGATTCAGCGACGTCCGATTATAATGCTTAGGGCACGTTGACTTATGTTCCTTCCAACGTAGGTTACACTACTTGATACACCCAAAATATACCGTACATAAATATCACGATAAACGCCTATCTCTATATTACAATGCTCATGTTTAGATAAACCAGTAAAAATAGTTCCTGATATGATTGTTCAAATCATAATTGGTATAACATTTTGACTGACATTTGCCTTGACATTATGATAAATTGTATTTATACATATATTTTGATTCCTTGATGTTTAAAATTTTCATCCATATTTCTCGTAAAATATCGCTGTCTTCCCGGTCTTGTTGACGGTAAAGTCTCAAGGTCACTTTCAGCTTTGTCTTCAGCTCTTATATCATTCCCAGTTAAGATTTCGCATAAAGATGGCTGCTTTTGTTTTTATGAGTGGTTTCATGATGTCTCGTACTTTTCCCAGAGTTGAACTCTACATCCCCACCCACTATCAATAATATTGAGAAGAATAGTTACAATCTTATTATCGGACTTTTTTTGCGACCGACAACTTTGCCGAGCTGTCCTTTTTTTCAAAAAAATATATTTCGACAATTAACGTTTTATGATTCAATATGATAACAAAGTAATAAATGGAAGCTGAAACAATATAAACAAAGATTAATCGATACCTTTCACACGTATTAAATCCCGGTTTGCTCACTGGCTGCAGTTAGTTGGATCAGTTTTGCAGGGTAATTAAATGCATAAGTGAGTTTGTTTCAGTCACTGAGCACACAATATGAACTGAACCGCAAAAAATTATTGTGAATCATCATTCAAAAAGGGACCATTTGGGAATAATTTAATTGTTAGTTTCGTCTATCACTAACGGGCGTTCTGATTGGTTGAAAAAAATTATTCATAACTCCACGAACAAAATTTTGTCCACGCAGCGATTTTGTATGCTTCCGCAAAAAAATAGTCCAATACAAAAAAGGAATAAAAAATTATAAAGTTTTCGTTTTTTTCGCTAGATACTATTAAATTATAAGAAATTGAAGAGAATATTATTTGTTTTCATGGAGGTATGAACCGAAAAACCTAATCACGTTTCGCGTATTCATACAGTGTTATTAGGTTTTTCGGTTCATACCTCGATGAAAACAAAAATATTCTTTTCATCTCCTAAATAAGAAATTAACTTATTAACGACATTTGTTTCTCAGTATTAATGAATTGAAATTGACGAGCCGCGATGCCGATTAAATAAATAGTTGACGGTTGAAAACATATGTTTAGACTTTAAAAGCGTTACTTTGTAGGAATAGGTTAAAGGGAAGCTCAAAACGAAAAGGTCGTGTATGGTAATACTTATCTGACATCAAATGACCTTGACCTTGATGTTAACAGAAATACTACCACAAAAATACACAATATAAAAACTAACTCTTACCTTTTAAACGTTGTGGTACCTTTTAAACGTTGCGACAAATTCAATTCTTTATTTTTTTAAGAAATCAGATTCATCTTGAAAAGTTACAGATGACCTTGAGTCTGGCTCCAAAATAAATACCTTACCACTTGAAAGAACATCGGTAATTCTAAGGCCCTGTCACTTACCATTCAAAAGTTGTGACCAATGTCTTTCGAGACAGACAAACAAACATAGGCGATTTGTACAAAACGCCATTAAAAGCCTAATCGAAAAAATAATTTTAGTCTCGTCTTTCTAGATTCAAGCGTTTAGATTGTCTGAAATTTTTCTTTTCATACTCTAAAGGAGTCATATTTTCGAGCACGAAACTATTTTATATGCTTGCGCACAAATAAGATCTCCAAAAGTATACTCAAAACTATTAAAAGATCTGCTTTGTTTTGCCTGATGGCATTTAGTTATAAGAAATGAAGAGAATATGTTTTGTTTGCGGATTCGTTTCATAATGTGATTAAGTTTATAGGTTCATGCCTCGATGAAATCAACAACAAAAAAATCTTGAGTGAATTAACTATTGATATACTCAGATTACATAGTTCTTATTTTACCTGATATAGTATATGTTATTCGGATTCCTTTGTCAATCATATAAGTCCGTGTTAGTGTTTAAATCTTGATTTCAACACGGCTCATGACACCGTTTAGGGTCATACACTCTATGTACAATCTTATATGGGTCACGTTGATTGGAATTTATGGATCGTGGCTTTCAATCAAAGAATCAAACGGCCTATCATTATCAAGATAGGTAGTAAACTTTGAGCTCCAAATTTGTCGATATTTACGTGAAGCATTTTGTTGGTTTGGTGACTTAAATTTCGTAACTACAACTCTTTTAAAGCGCTAGTTAGGACGTTTAAGTCTCCAGCCAACCATTTAACATTTTGTAATATCTTACTGGCCATGGATTTTGCAAAATAACGCCATTTAATATAGAAGCGGAACTTTTTGTTGGAGCTCAGTCGGCGTGACAAACACCAAAGTCCAAAAAGAGAGAAAAAAAAAAAGTTCTCGACTGTGGGACGGTAGCTTCAAGCACCTACAGCAAGTTAAAATTGTCTTAAAAGCACGTGATATTTAGGGTAAATTTGTTAGAATGTCTGTTAAATTTGTGAAACTTCACATATGCCACGCTTTCATGAAGTAACATAAATTGTCACAGAGAATTTTCCAACTACAAAACAAACAAAAAGGACTTTTTAACCCAGCTGAACCTGGTGAACTTTTGTATTGGCAGGAATACTAGACTAAGATCGGCCTGCAAATTTGTTCAGTCTGATCTTAGTGTTCACCACCTGTTTGTATATATCATGCAAAAATTGCTACATGTATTGTAATAAAATTTAAAATAAATATCATAACTATTACTTTCATTCCTTTGATTTCAAGGCATTGCTGAACTTATTTTTTTCATTCAGCATGACAAGGGTTTAATTACGAATAAGCTAGGGAGATGAGGCATTGTTTAAGCACCCAAGATCTATCGATGTTGGGCATAAAAACAACAAAATCGATCAAACGAACGAACAAACAAACAATTTTTCAAGAGGACTATGCAAGTCTTTTGGGGGTAGGTTGGGTGGATTTACCTGTACTGTCAGGTAAGTATCATTTACTCATAAAACTTTAATTTTGGTTCAAATTTATAATTTTCATTTAGTAAATATACTTACCTGACCTATATGGATTAAATCAGATTACAAAGCAGTACTGTCAGATGGTTGAGTTGTTGAAGTATTCATTTAAAAAATGAACTCATAGTACTCTTACCTTCTTTGAAAGGCAGAGTCTTTGTCCTCAAGACCTTATATTTCAATATGTACAGGCATTGAATATATTCTAATGGTACATTTTGCGCCTCTGACAAATACCTCAAATTGTGTACACCACGCATCATACACGTATGTTTAACAGTATTCATATTTAAATGAATATCTACACAAATTGTCTTAATTTGCAATATCTGTACTCTCCACGTAATTCGAAGGGAAAAAGAAATAGTTCCAACATACTGAACAATGTGGGTATTCCTCCTTACCTTCATCTCGTCTTTTTTTATTAAGAAATATGTTCCAACTTGTTTAAGGAATGTTTGATCAAAGTTGTCTCTCTTGACCAATCAGCTGAACTCCAGAACTTATTCCATAGATTCTTCTTTGAATAACGCATATGAAGGACCTATACTTCGTGTTGAATGTCCCTTTATTTTACCGACCGTCGTATTCTGAGATTTATATGCAAATTTAAATACATTAACTATTCATTTAGGTATAGTTTGACTTTAAAAAGGATAGGTTGTAGCCTGTTCATTACTAGAAAGTTCAACAATATCTTGTGAACCTCTAAGCCTGTAAGATTCAGTCTTTTTTAAGTAATATGGATCTTTTAGGGCCACGTTTCCTGTTTTTAGGCTAAGAGGAATAATAAATTCTAACTGAATGATGTCTGGATCCATTCTGCTTTGCTAATCCTGTTCTTATAAATGTAATTCCCCTTTTTGTACTGTATTATTCCCTTCTCCCAAACGAAAGGCCTGTAAGTCACTACATCGCCGAAAACAGATTATTGCAATAAAAAATTTCTTCCATGTGATGTATTTCAAGGAAGCATCATTCACGTATGTTTAACAGTATTCATATTTAAATGAATATCTACACAAATTGTCTTAATTTGCAATATCTGTACTCTCCACGTAATTCGAAGGGAAAAAGAAATAGTTCCAACATACTGAACAATGCGGGTATTCCTCCTTACCTTCATCTCGTCTTTTTTTATTAAGAAATATGTTCCAACTTGTTTAAGGAATGTTTGATAAAAGTTGTCTCTCTTGACCAATCAGCTGAACTCCAGAACTTATTCCATAGATTCTTCTTTGAATAACGCATATGAAGGACCTATACTTCGTGTTGAATGTCCCTTTATTTTACCGACCGTCGTATTCTGAGATTAATATGCAAATTTAAATACATTAACTATTCATTTAGGTATAGTTTGACTTTAAAAAGGATAGGTTGTAGCCTGTTTATTACTAAAAAAGTTCAACAAAATCTTGTGAACCTCTAAGCCTGTAAGATTCGGTCTTTTTTAAGTAATATGGATCTTTTAGGGCAACGTTTCCTGTTTTTAGCTAAGAGGGATAATTAATTCTAACTGAATGATGTCTGGATCTATTCTGTATCGCTTATCCCGTTCTCATAAATGTAATTCCCCTTTTTGTACTGTATTATTCCCTTCTCCCAAACGAAAGGCCTGTAAGTCACTGCATCGCCGAAAACAGATTATTGCATTAAAAATATTCTTCCATGTGATGTATTTCAAGGAAGCATCTTTTTTAGGTTCAAAGGGTGTCTCCTCTTAGCAACCTTAACCGAGAAGTAAATCTCATTCAGGAATCAATTTTTTAACAGGAGGTCTTTTTTTGAATACCTTCTTTAAGTAGACGTATCATGACAGGGTGCTGTACAACTGGTGTTTCACCTATTGGAGCTTAAACAGAAGAAAGCATAGATCTATAACCTGTTAAACCTGTTATAGTTTTATATTTGAGACCTTTGTTAAACAAATATGTAAAGAAATGAGTACAGTCTTTAATAGATACCGTATAGGGATCAATTTTCTGCTCGCTATACCAGCCACGGAATCTTCTGAACTTACAGTTATAGTCTTTTTAGAAATTCCCATCTCCAAGAGGTAGACAACAGTCTTCTAGCCTCGTTTGAAAAGCTCTCCGAGCTGAAATTTCTTTCGATAGAAGCAATGCAGTTAATCTCAGACTCTTGGGATTTGGGTGGACAATCTTCATTCTCCCTTGAGTCAGAAGATTGTCCAGAACTGGCAAACTTTCTTTGGGTAATCTACCAGCATCTCTAAGATGTTAGGAAACCAATGTTGTCTTGGCCAATTTGTGGCAATGAGAACTATTTTGCATCGAAAAAGTTTCGTGTGGCTCAATACCATGGGAATTGACTGAATTGGTGGAAACACAAATACATACATGTCCTGTCATGCAATTGACAGGGCATTCAATGCTAAATCTTAGGAATGTGGATGCTATGAGCAGAACAGAGGTCGCTGCTTGTTTTCTTGGTTGCAAATAGATCGGTCAAGGTGCAACCCCGAAGAATGAAAATTTTGGATACCACTGTTTTGTTCAGTGACCACGTTGTTCCACACAATCTATCTGCTCAAAGTATCTGTAAATTTGTACATAATCGGAGCTGCCTTGAGGATAATTTTGTTGTCCAAGGCAAGTTGTCAAAGATCCAAGGTCAAACTGCACAGATCCTCTGATCGTGTTCCGCTATGGTGATTGATGTATTGACACACAGCCCTGAGAAATGGTAGAAAGTGTTGGACAGTAAAAATAACCGCTCTCATTTCCAGAATATTGATATTTCTCTATTACTGACCACCGGCCTTGTACGGTAAGGGAATTACTGACTACCCGGCCCAAGTGCCACTCGCATCTGTGATTTAGAATGAATCTGGACTGGTCTCATTAATAACCTTGCATATGGAATCTTATCTAAGCGTGATGCTACCATCCCTAGAAAATAAGATTATCTTTGGCTGTCATATGACCTTGTAGTGAATATTTTGAGCTGCTATTTTTAATTTTTGCATTCTCTATGAAGTGGGAAAGACTAGACATTTCTTCATATTGAAAATTACCCTATGTATGTGAAGTTCTGCGAGAGGACCAGAGTTGACTTTGATTAGTTTAAGACAAAACCAAGGTGAAAGAGAAGATTCAGAATTATTTTGCGATCCGCATAGAGATTTATTCTCAACCGATTTTATGATAGCCAGTCGTCTAAATACACCTACATTCGCAGACCTTGTTTTCTCAGAAAGGCTGCTACTACCGACATTGTGAAAATTCTCGGAGCTGCTGTTTGACAAAAACGCATTTTTCGGAACTGATAGATCTTCTTTTGAGAGCAAAGGCGTAATTACTTCCGATGCCTTTTTGAAAATTTAACACCCCCCCCCCCCCAAAAAAAAAAGCTTAGCTTGTTTTCCAATTCCAATTTGTAACCCTCCCAAGTCAGGTCCAATACCCAAGTGTCTGAAGTTATTTGTTTCCATTTTTCTAGAAAATACGAAAGGCTGCCTCCTACTGGTATCTGAGGAAATTTTGAAATGATGCTTACATTGTGATTGGCTATTTGGCATTCCCAACTTTCCACTTGAAGTACAATTTCTTCTTCCCGAGGAGTAATCGTAAATGGACTTTAATCTAGAAAATATTTGTTCAAACCCGATCGCTTTGATCTGAAATGTTCATTGTCACTGGGCAATTTAGGGGTCCTAAAATTGTTCCATGAGTTAGACTGACAAGAGGAAGTCCCTGCATTACACAGCCGTTTTGGATCCAATGGTCTATTTGGTGGAAGTTTTCCTTTCCGGTCTTTTTTCTTAAGCTCTGGAAACATTCAATCTAGCTGCTTATTCTTCTTTGGGATTTAAGCAAAGTCTCAACACCAGACCCAAACACCGCCTCCTCTGAGGATGTCTTTATAATCAGTAAGATCACATAAAGCTGTATCTGTCATGGCACCTGTACGATGAATAATGTGATGGAAGATCAAAGATCTACTTATCCGGTCCGAACCCGTTGTGAACATGACAAATATGTTCTTGGTATGATGCACTACTTTCTCTTGTCATTGTCACAATCACCTGAATTAACAAATTCTAAAAGATCTCCTAGGCTTGAAGCCTGCTGACCCTTGTAAGCCATCTTCTCTACCATTTTACACGGCTGTGTAAATAAAGATTTTCCTTTATTTTTCTTGAAACATGCCCGTGACGGTTGACAAGACAGGTTTCTGAAAGAGCTGTCAGCTCATTTGGATTTTTACAACTGAAGCCATTCTCTATGACATGTAATTGGGAGTTATCAAGACAAATACCTTCCTTCTTCACATATTTTATCACCATAGCATCCTCACCAAAAATATCAAAGAGGCACTAATGAGTTGATTCTGAATGTTCTTTCTGTCCAGATTTAGTGTCGGAAACAGATTTTGAAAGATTGTTGTTCTCGTCAGAATCAAATTTGCTCGAGTTCGATATTCTATACCGAGCTTGTAAGGACACCGCGTCATCGGGCGCATCGGCGGATTCAGAATCAGAAAGTCTATTTCTCCGAGATTTCTTCCTTTGACTTTGTGTCCAGGAGGGTGCTAACGAAAGCCGGTGAACGTGAACGATATCGATTCATAAGTCGATGCATCAATTTTATTTTCCAAACTAGAAAAAAAATTTGTTCCAGTTTTTTGTTCAAGCGTCATTAACCTTACCCCAGGTGACAAACTATCTGACCTCTCACGGTTTTCTTCTTGTTCGGCCATAACTCCAAAATTCCTCGGTCGAAAATAGAAAACACGACCGACTCGGTCGCCGAAAAAATGAAACTGAAGTAGTTGGCGCGAGCCGAAAGTATTCAAGGAAAGTAAATATTTACTTCCGCTCAAGTGGCAAAAAATTAGAGCAACCAACAAAAAAGAAATCTATATAGTACTGTAAGGTTAGTTTATTAACGAAATGAAATGTCGAATTTGAATAAGTCTCAATATACTTATACATGGCTCATCCTGATAAGTAGCTCTCCGAAAAACATTGTCTAAAATGAAGAAGCGTTTGTTACATGTAATTTCTTCATTTCCAACGATATTTGTTCCATGAAGGACAAATTTAATTGTCAAAAAAAATTTTGGGTTGAACCTTTTTTAAATTAAGGCCTGTCTATTAGTAAGAGATTTATTCCCTGCACCTTTATATAAAATATACTGTGTAATTCTTATTGGGGTCTTTATTCTTTAAATATTTTCAAATTTATAGCTGTGAATTGTAAATCTTGTTTTGTGTTTTAACTATTTCCTATGATATTACGAATTTATTTGATTTCACCACCTGAAGTCCTAAGCAAATTTACCCTTATCATATAGTGTAATGAGACTATGTGCCTTTGTCGAATAAACTGTGACTCCAAAAGAAGTCAGCGGTTTTCACCCAATGCCCAGATATTGAGATCGCGACGGTAATATCACGAGAGAACGACAATGAGAACACCAGGAATCCATTGCTAGGTGCTCCTGCCGCCGCAATATGATTGAAATACTGTTAAAAGAGGCCCCGTTCAATTAATCAATTAATTGTTTCGCGATCTCGTGATCTCCCTGTCGTTTTCTCCTAATCTCATGTTCCCATCGTCATACTCTCGCACCTCGCATTCAAATTGTGCACATGGAAGGACATGATAGTTCTAAAAGCATTTCCTGATGAAAATACCAAATATAAATTTTTCCAAACTGTCTGACGGCAGATGCGTCTTCGTTTCTTTCAATGTCATATTTTTGACTGACCGTCTCCGATCCGCACTCCTAAGAAAAATCTTTATTCTTGTCATGCTGAACCCGGAATATCCATTCTATGACAGGGGATGTAGACAAAGATCAGTCTGCACACAAGCGCAGAATGATCTTAGTCTACATTACCTGTTTGACTTTTCCAGGTAAAGCGTTTATATAATTGTTATTCCGATGATTATGATTAACACTAGTGTCCCAAGTCCTTCATGCCCTTTCATGCTAATGGAATTATCGAAAAGTGTGTGAAGTTGGCAGGACGTTAGACAAAGGACATTAGACATTCGACCGAATGTCTAACTGGGAAATTAGACATTCAAATATCAATGTCTAACTGCCTAATTAGACATGAGACATTCGATTAGACATTCGACCGAACACGTTTTTGAATGTCTAACTGCCGAATAAAATATTAGACATTCGATTAGACATTCTAACAAAACCGTCTTTGAATGTCTAACTGCCGAATTAGACATTAGACATTCGATTAGACATTCGACCAAACCCGTTTTTGAATGTCTAACTGCCCAATAAGACATTAGACATTCGATTAGACATTCGACCAAACCCGTTTTTGAATGTCTAACTGCCGAATTAGACATAAGACATTCGATTAGACATTCGGCCAAACCCGTTTTTTGAATGTCTAACTGCCAAATTAGACATTAGACATACGATTAGACATTCAACCCAAGCCGTTTTTGAATGTCTAAATACCGAATTAGACATTAGACATTCGATTAGACATTCGACCAAACCGTTTTTGAATGTCTAACTGCCGAATTAGTCATAAGACATTCGATTAGACATTCGACCAATCCCGTTTTTGAATGTCTTACTGCCAAATTAGACATTTGACATTCGATTAGACATTCAACCAAACACGTTTTTGAATGTCTAACTGCCTAATTAGACATTAGACATACAATAAGACATTCGACCAAACCCTTTTTTTTTATGTCTAATTGCCAAATTAGACATTCGATTAGACATTCAACACAACCCGTTTTTGAATGTCTAACTACCGAATTAGACATTAGACATTCGATTAGACATTCGCCGCCGTCATAGCGCAGTTGGTAGCGCGTCGGACTGTCAATCTAGAGGTCCCGGGTTCGATCCCCGACGGCGGCACTCATCCTTTCCGACTATTTGTCTCTCACCATATAATCGTAGATCTATGTGTGATAGCAGCTGGAGGCTAGGAAAGGATGTAATGGTAGTACTGGTGTGAGAAATACCAGGATTCCATTGTTAGGTGCTCCAGCCGCCGCGATATAACTCAAAGATTGTTGAAAGCGGCGTAAAACCCAATTAAAAAAAAAACAAACAAATCGATTAGACATTCGACCGAACACGTTTCTGAATGTCTAACTGCCGAATTAGACATTAGACATTCGATTAGACATTCGACCGAACACGTTTCTGAATGTCTAACTGACGAATTAGACATTAGACATTCGATTAGACATTCGACCAAACCCGTTTTTGAATGTCTAACTGCCGAATTAGACAATAGACATTCAATAAGACATTCGAACGAACCCGTTTTTGAATGTCTGACTGCCCAATTAGACATTGATACATTCGATTAGACATTCAACCAAACTCGTTTCTTGAGTTCTAACTGCCGAATTAGACATTAGACATTCGATTGGACAATCGACCAATCCCGTTTTTGAATGATTTGACATTAGACATTCGATTAGACATTCGACCAATCCCGTTTTTGAATGTCTAACTGCCAATTAGACATTAGACATTCGATTAGACATTCGACCAAGCCCGTTTTTGAATGTTAACTGCCAAATTGGACATTAGACCATCGAATGTCTAATGTCTAACTTGGCAGTTAGACATTTAATAATGGGTCTAATCGAATGTCTAATGTCTAACTGGGCAGTTAGACATTCAATAACGGATTTGGTCGAATGTCTAATCGAATGTCTAATTGGGCATGAGACATTGATATTTGAATGTCTAATTTCCCAGTTAGCCATTCGGTCGAATGCCTAATGCCTAATGTCTAATGTCCTGCCAACTTCACACACTTTATCGAAGGGATTTTTATTTAGCATGACATTTATTTTTCCACACGTGCTTTACCGATACAGGCTTTTTATAGTTTATACTTATTTATTTTGGTTCGATTGCGACGAAAGCTTTGACGCTCTCAAACACACAAACCAGATGTTTTCACGTCCCTGAACTTAACCCCACTGCTACCCACTTCTACAGCTGGGTAGACTGAGGCTAGCTTTTAAGTGTCTTGCCCATGAACACACCTCGGTGACGGTGGGTCTCGAAACCGTGACCTTCAGTTCACGAGTCAAGTACCAATACCACTCGACCATCGAGGCTTTTTATAATAAGGCAGCAAAAGCGTTACTCGTTCTTTTTTACAGAAAGAGATAACATCATTTCGATATGACTTCATTAACTGCATCGCTGTGACGTGATCTATAAATACAGGTTTTATGGTACATGGAAATGACCAATAACTGCCGTTAAAAAAATAATCGACCAACTAACTCATTTATTAAGACCGAAAGTTAGCTATAACTCCTGCGTACGCCGAAATTTTCTTGAAAAATTTAAGATAGACACGATCCTTGATAAAATCTCAGCGGTCTTACGCAACAATAAGACAGACAACATCACAAACAAGGAAGTCACGCAGTATTCATTTAGTCATTTGATCTTATTCATGGATAATTTTGTGCGCATTTTCATGCTTCACCTGGCGGAATACTTGAATTATAAGCGATTGCAAAAATAATACAATTTGCAAATATGACCTGTCAAGCGGAAAAAAGGGAGTTTGATAAGTGAGTAATAATTGACTTTTTAATTGACGGAGAGGGAGAAACATGTAAGAAAAACAAGCTTGTTTGGCAATTCAAACGTCTTAACTACAGCTTGGATAAGATGTACTTACGAAATTTTAAATCACCAATTTTAAATCACCAAACCAACGCAAATGTCTATGCTTTACTTAGATGGCGGCCTATTGCGGAGTTCAAAGTTCAGCTCTTGTCTAAATGAATGATTTGATTGTCCATTGATTCTTTGATTGAAATCAGCGCTTCATCAATTGTCTATGTGAATTAAAAGCTGAGCAGGTTAAAATGATTACTCTTTTCGTATTGTGAAGTTATACATTTTCCGTATATATCAATCCAGTGACATCAGTGATGAAACATAAACCCGTGGGAAAGATTGATGGACAATATATGAGCCGCTGAGAGAGAGATGAAGAGAGAGAGAGAGAGAGAGAGAGAGAGAGAGAGAGAGGGGGAGGGAGAAGGAAAGAAAGAGAGAGGGAGATAGATAGATAGATAGAGAGAGTGAGTGAGAGAGAGAGAGAGAGAGAGAGAGAGAGGGAGAGAGAGAGAGAGAGAGAGAGAGAGAGAGAGAGAGAGAGAGAGAGAGAGAGAGAGAGAGGGAGAGAGAGAGAGAGAGAATAACTCAATCGAGCTCCTCTTCATCCAGGTGTACAAATGGTTACTTGCGAGAAAAAGTAGTAAAAATAATTCCTGTCTTTGACGTAACTCAAGAATAAAGCTTTGAAAACATTGTGTAAAATGAATAAATTGCTTATTACAAGCAATTTCCTAATTATCCATGATGTTTTCGAACCCAAAAAGACAATTTACACACACACACACACACAAAGAAAAGCCAACTATATATTTTTGCCTGCAGCTTTTTTCAATTTGGACCAATCTAAGATTGTGTCGTCAGGAAATGGGTTTAACTCCAAAAACAAATTTTAGTTTCCGATTATCTGGTTTTACTTGACGGACCACAAAGCTTTCAACCATTTAATTGCTTTATGCTCTTTCACAATGGGCGTTTACTTTGTTATCAAATTTACGCACAGTGCTCTTTAAAACTTATACATTCAGTTAACCCATTCCAACACAATGGAATTTTAGACCAGTCCAAATTGAAAGGAGCTGCAGACGACAATTTCAAGTTGATGGAATTTTGAATTTTTTCGTCTTTTGGGATAAAAAACATTGTGGATAATGAAGAAATTGCTTGATCCAAGCAATTTCTTCATTTTCCACAATGTTTCCCAAAGCTTTTTTGTTGAGGGGCGTAAAAAGGAGGGATTGAGTGGGAATGGGTTAAACAAATAACACACAGTTTTTGGGATCCAAAGGAGCTGTCTCTAGGAAAGCAATGTGATGAAAGCATTAATTGAAAATACAATTTATTCTTCTTCAAAACCAATTAATTCCCCTTTCCCCCAATTTTTATTCGGTTTAAATTCATTTACTTTTGCAGTGACAGACCATAAAGTACGACAAGGCAATTTTATTTGTGTTAAAATTATGTAGTCGATGTACAAAACGGAAATGGCGAATTGGACCATTCTATCATGTAAGGGTACATTATCATTTTAATCGTTCATTTAAAATGTACCCCTCCACCCCTTTAAAAAATTTTGAAATCTGCCCGACGTTTGAATTCCACGGCTGATGTCGTACAGTTCCGTAGCAACGCAATAAAACAATATTTGACGTCCTCCAAGGAATCATGGCGCCGGGCATAACACCTAAACCCATTACCAAGGACAGAATTTCAGACTTATTGACACTTAAAGAAGCTACAGACGACAATTTTGAGTTGACGGAATTATATATTTTTTTCGTCTTATTGGATAGAAAACATTGTGGATAATGAAGAAATGGTTGTATGCCTATAATTAAGCAGGAACACATTGTGTTTAGCATTATTTGCTTCTCAACCAAAAATTCAACTGGGCCAATCCGCCATTTTTATTGCCAGTTTACAAACTGTAAAGCCGCCTGGAAAAAGATTATAAATAGAATCTTTACAATAAGGTCTCCCTTTCTGTAAATTCTGTAATAGATGCCTGGTTTCATGACCACTACTGGTAGTGCGTTGGGTGATTGAAAAGTACATGGCTTAGAGAACGGTTTAACCCATTCGCACTCAACGACACCTTCTTGACGCCCCCATAGAAACACGATTGGTAAAACATTGTGTAAATTGAAGAAATTGCTTGCAAGAAACATTTTCTTCGTTTTTCACAATGTTTTCTACCAGGAAAAATGAAAATTTTTTTTAGTAAACTTGAAGTTGTCTTCAGTAACTCCTTCTCAATTTGGACCTGTCTAAACTTTTGACTTCTGGTAATGGATTAACCAAAACGTCTTTGTTTATTTTTTTCAACGTAGTCACACTAAACTGTACTTCAGCATTCGGACACCTTCCCTGTAAAAAATAGGATCTTGGATCCCCACACAGTTTGTTTGACGGTATCATTAGTATGGTAGTTGCAGCCACTGGGATATTTTTCATCTTTGTAATTAGGCTATTGACTATTCATAAATTCATTCATGAAGGTCAATGCTATCAATCAAGATCAAGGTCAATTATCAAGATGGAATTTAATATTTTCATCTTCTTCATTATCAGATGGTTGTAAGGCATAGGTGATTAGACAAGGTCATGGTTATATTTCCTAAAAAAGGCGGATTTTGATTCGCAAACCAATCTTGCTTTGTTATGTAACATCTTTTCCTCAAAGCCTTTTAATGTGATTCATGATATGTGAACTGCGCTCTGTCAAAACCTTGAAGAACTTGAGAAAATTATGTTATCTCCGTACAAAGTTTTTTGTTTAAACTTCCTTAAAAACCCAACCAAACCCAGAAACACGAACGCACGTACACACCCATCCACGCACACACGCATGCACGTACGTACACACATACACATGCACTCCACACACACACCAACCACAACAACAACAACAAAAAGAACTACAACATAACCTCACAAAAACAAGAAACGTTTAGCACATAGAAGAGCTTTGATTAGTTTCACTGGCCGAAGACCAACGGGGTAATTATTATATTGTGGCATCTGCGCACCTGTGTTTTTCAAGTTATAAATGTTCTCTTTAATCTTCTTCGCCTTAGACTCTATTGGATGGATTTGGCCGATTTTACAGGAAGGATCACTTGCTAATCCTCTATCAGATATCTGCAAAAATTTTGAACTTGTTTTTTTTGGATGCTGATTAGAACTAAAAATAACAAATAATAAACTCATAACATTCCTATCTGACAAACAATGAATTTAGATACGATTTTACATAAATGTTTCTTATACACCCCTTAAAGATTTCTTCTAGAATTTAGAACCATTTAGTTGACAAGTTTAATTTATTTCTGCAAGGTTGATCCATAAATTGGCGTTATTTTCATTTGAAAAGGTTTGCAAGAAAAACAACAAAAGTAGCAGCATCATCATCAGCGATGCAACAACAACAACAACAGCACCCTATGATACTTTTTAACAATCTTCTTCGTTTTAAACACTCATTTTTTATTTCATGAAATGTAGAAGAAATTATCCTATAATATACCTCTCTGTTTCTTTAAGATATGAACTTTACGGACTGGGTTTATCAGCCTTATAGAGTACATAAAGGTAAAAGTCTCGCTAAAGTTAACCATAAAAAGTCCTCTTATCTAAAAGCAAATAATTAACTTTATCATAGTTAAATGTATTCTATTAAAATTAATGTCAGTTTGTCTCTAACTGACTAATCGCTGTCCCCACCCACTTATTGCATTGGCCACGCCTATTGACTCCAACAGGAAGTCTTGCTTCGATTTTAAACGGATTTATTTTGCAAAATGTATGGCTAGTAGCATGCAATAAAACTAGTAGAATTGGTTGGCGACCTTAACGTTACCACAGCTTGAATAAGCTGTAGTTACGACGTTTAAGTCGCCAAACCAACTAGAAAGGTGAACAAAATGGTGGTGAATATAGGATTTCAAAGCTCATTTTTGGTCTTGATAAATGATTGCATTGGTCGACTGCTTATATATTGACAGCCGCGATTGGTCAAATGCATGGTGGAAAATATCACCACATACCCTCGTAAAGATTCGATGACGGGAAGGCGTTGAGAATTTTCCTTTTTTCGCAGTAAAAGTAAGCGACTTTTTGCTACGTACTACAAAATACTATTTTTTCCTGAAATAAAGATCTATTCAAGCAATTTTACCTTATAGCTGTCAATTGTTATACTAAGGTCATTAAATGAAATGATTTTAAATCCATATAAAGAGTAATATAATCATTTTGTGAAAAGATAATGTGTAAAAAACAAGATAGTCAAGAAGGATTTTATTATCAATACATATTATCTGCAAACTGATGCATGAAAAAGAAATAAGTGAAATGGGTATACGCCCTTAATGATAATGTAATATACAGTAACCCTGTTTATAACAAAATCTCTCAAATCGACAATCTTCTAAAACAAATATCAATTCATCTTCACGATACACCCATTGTAAGAATAATCATAATTTGCAAAGAAATTCCGATATCACGATATATACGTGTTTGTCCACCGAGTACCTATATGACCGAAGTTAACGCGTTTCCGTAATTGACCAATCGCGACTGTCAATCAAATGACCAGTCGACGAATCTAACCATTCAGTTAGACCAGAAATGAATTTTAAAATCCGACATTGGCCGCCTTTTTTTATAACCCTTTTTGTTAGTTTAGCGACTGAATCGTCATAACTACAGCTTGTTCAAGGTGTAGTTACGACGTTCAGGTCGCCAACCAACTACATGTATTCTACTTTTTTGTTACATGGTACTTGCCATAAATTTTCAAAATATCGCCGTTTAGGTTCGAAATCGGGACTTCTCGTCGTAGGTAATGGGCGTGGCCTACGGAGTAAGTGGGCGGGGTCAGCCAAGTGTACTTGCCTTTGTGCATTATATCATTAGTCGATGGGCGGAAGAACATCATCATTGCTTTCGGACAGACATTCTATCCGGATTACGGCCAGCATAAGTTTTGAGCACAACTCTTATTTAGGGGTGGGTGGGGTTTGGGATTGGGGTTTTGGGGTTGGAGTGCGAGTGGAAGAACAGAGATTTGTTTTAAATTAGATCATAAGTCGAGATAGTTTCAAGGTCAGAGTCATTCTCCTATCTCAAATTTGTAGAAATTAGCTTAACATAGCTAACACAAATGAAGGAATGTGAAATAAAATTGAAATCCAACTTGTAGAGAATTTTAGCTCACCTGAGGCCGAAGTGCTCTGGATGAGCTATTTTGATCGATCATCGTTCGGCGTCCGTCCGTTCGTCTTTCTGTGCGTCCGTCCGTTCACAAAAACAAAAAATCTAAATTAATCTTGTAATTTCAACCAAACTTCACAGAAATGATCCTTAAGTCCTGCTCTTTCAAACTACTGCAAAGAATTGAAATCTATTAAGAACTTTGGTTGCCATTGCAATCGAGGGAAAAACTTAAAAAAATCTTCTCCTCCCAAATGATAGGGCCCAGAGCTTTTATATTTGGTATATATCATCATCTGTTGACCGTCTACCAAACTTCCCCAAATGATTACCCTTAAATTAGCCCTTTATTGTGCGATCCCTCATTTTACATAGGAATAAAGAAGTAAATCTTGAAAATATTCTTCTCCCAAACATTAGGGACTAGAGCTTTGATATTCGGTATGAATCATTTTCTATTGACCCTCTACCAAAATACTTCATTGAATCACCTTAATCTCAAAATTAGCCATTTTCTGTGCGATCACTGATTTTACAAAAGAATAAAGAGGGAAATCTTTGAAAATCTTCTTCTCCCAAACCATAAGGCCTAGAGCTTCGATATTTGGTATGTATTAATACATATTGACCCTCTACCAAAATACTTCAAAGAATAACCGTACTCTTAAAATAAGCCCTTTTCTGTACAATTCCTGATTTTAGATAGGAATACGGAAGGAAATCTCTGAAAATCTTCTTCTCCTAAACCACTAGACAAAGAGCTTTGATATTTGGTGTGTATCAATACCTACCTCTACCAAATACTTCGAAGAATAACCGCACTCTGGAAATTAGCATTATATTGTGGGATCTTCGATTACCTAAAGGATTAAAGGAGAAAGTCTTTAAAATTCTTCTTCTCCAAAATAATTATGCGTATAACTTTGATATTGTGTATATATCATAAAGCCTTGAGCCATCATACATAAGGGAGTGGTATAGGATGATCATGGTCCTCTTTTTAAAGAAAAGTCAATGGCCCGATTAGCCTTTTTTGACCCCCCCCCCCTAAAAAAACCAAAAAGAAAACAAACATACAAACAACGACTACAAAAACACCATCTACACCTCCAAACAAAAAGACAAATTTCACAGGCTTGTCGGTCTGTCAGTTGGTAGATCCATCGGACGGCCTATGTTTAGATTTTTCATTCAACACTATTCTTTAAAAAGCTGCTCAGTTGATTTGGTTAAACTGCAAAGACCCTGTTACGGGTAGAAATTTATATAATTTCCAATTTCGCTTACAGTTCATGACTAATCATAGAGTTATAACCCTTTGATTGAAGTTCTTGATAACTCATTTGGTCAACGCGTTCTAGGTGTGTTCATTTAAACCTATGATCAAAAATGGATAGGCCTATTCTATTTTCGTTACGATCAACTGTTCGCATTGGATGTTTCTCAAAAGGGGAAAAAAAACTAAAATAAAAATTCGATTTTACTCCCGAATTGTATGTCATTTTATACTTGTAAAGATGTCTAGTATTATACCAACATTTCAAAATTTCTCATTTTATTACGAAGTGATTCAAATAATCTTTCTATCTTCCAGGGTAAGACTTTCGAGCAATATGTAAAGTTAATTAGCTAAAACCAAACTTCAGCGAGGAAATCGTATACAAAGAAGCCTTTGGTGCATGTAAACGACAATATATAAAAAAATATATATACCAAGGGAAAAAAGTTTAGCAATTTTTTCGACCTACATTATTTTTCAACGTAAATGTATAAACCTTATAAAATCAGTCTCGTTTGCAATTTTTAAAAGCTAACTAACCAATTATGCATTAAGAGCACGTTTTCCTCGCTTCTAAAGGCTGTCTGACGCAATTTGCTGAAACACGTTCTGCACGTGCTTCAACATGTACGTGAAGTCTATATCCACAATATCTATCCCAGTTTATTGGTTAGCATCAATAACAAGATAATTCATTAAAACATTTAAAAAAATTCAAATGGGACGTCGCCCAGGGCTTAACTTAGACCAACGGAACGTAGCCATCGGTATGCTGGCTGGTGATATGATGGTAAAAGAGGTGGCTCAACATTTTGGCGTGAGCCAAAGTTCCATTTCAAGACTTAGAACAAAGTATCGTCAATTAGGCACCGTCAAAGACAGACCACGTTCAGACAGGCCACGTAAGACTACCCAACGTGAGGACAATTACATCGTGACGTGTTCACGGCGTAATCGCTTCCTCAATAGCACTCGTATAGCCGGTTTGGTCCGAAATGCAACGGGAACACGGGGGTGTGCTCGTACTGTAAGAAACAGACTTCGTTCGGCACGTTTACGCGCACGTCGACCTTACGTTGGCCTTCCTTTGACACGTGCACACAGACATGCAAGATTGAATTGGACAAGGGTACTCCGTCGATGGCCAAGACGAATAGACGAATCCCGTTTTAATTTGATGTTTGCAGATTGCAGGGTACGTGTTTTGAGGCGTGATGGCGAAAGGATGGATCCCGCCAACGTCATTCAACATGACCGTTTTGGAGGCGGCAGCGTAATGGTCTGGGGTGGTATATCATACCGTGGCAAGACTGACTTTGTAGCTATTCAGGGAAACTTAAATGCCGTTCGATACTGCACCGAAATTGTCCAGCCAGTGGTATTGCCGTTCTTGCGTCAAGGGCTTGCTACCATTTTTCAGCAAGATAATGCCCGCCCACATGTCGCTCGGCACACGTTTGACCTTTTACAGACTAATAATGATGATGTGTTGGATTGGCCAGCCAAATCACCGGATCTGTGTCCGATCGAACACCTTTGGGACCATCTGGGTAGGAGAGTAAGAGACATGAATGACGTTGATAACGTTAGAGACCTGGAACGTGTTCTGCGTCAGGAATGGGGTCGTATCCCTATGGCCATTAATGGGGTGGTATATCATACCGTGGCAAGACTGACTTGGAGAGTCACCGGAGAATTTGGCCGTAACGTACGAAATTGCTAAACTTTTTCCCCACAGTATATATTCCCAGCATCATTAAAACTTAACTAAACTCAGACGTATGTTGATTCACTTCGACTTTCATCGATTAGCTTTTTGATAGAAATGTAATTGTTCTGCGATCCGATGGTTCAGTGCAAAATAGTTGTAACTGCCTATACACATATAGGCAGTTACAACTTTTTCGCGCTGAACCGTCGAATTATCTTCAACCTTTCGTCGTCTGTCAAGGTGTGGTTTTAGAAGTATTTGACAAGCTTAAATATTGCCTATATCTTTTGAATCTCTTGTCCAATTTTCATTATAATTCACCCACAAGTATATTGTGTAAAGACCAATTGCGCTGCGCATTCCTTCGGTTTTTATCTTAGATGTCAAGGTCACATCAGAGAGTCAATTGTCATTTTTTTACCCTGCCCTTCCCACACGAACTCATGATGATATTTCACAATAAATTGCACACTTCTACACCTTGAGAGGAAAGTGCGATATGCACAAACTAGTGTCCGACCTCAAACTTGAAAGTAACAGCAGAGGGTCGAAGGTCAATTTTTGCGTATGCCTCTTGAACCCACAGTAGCATTTTCATAACATCTCATGTGTATATAGTGATGAGAGAAAAAATCACTGCACTTATATCAGGCTCTAACCTCAACGATTATGGCCTCAGGAGAGGGCCAAGGGTCGAATTTGAAAAATTGTATAATTTTTTATGATAGTAGATATACATCTTGACGAGAGCAAATTTGCTGTCCATGCATGTGACTCCGCCCAAAAGGTCAGGACTGCAGCAGAGGGCTAAAGCCTATATTTGCTTAGCCTATGATTGGAAATAACAGAATTTCACGCACGTATACATATTGATGAGAATACTAATATAGTGTGCGAATGAGGCTCAAATTGAAAATGTCAGTGTCGCAGCAGATCAATTTTTGACCTTGTCTATAATTTAGGCACCTATGGTCTGATTGTAACACTTGAACACCAATACAGCAGATGCACAGTGCTTCACTAGGGATGCTACCGACATGTCAAGGACACAGTCAAGTGTTAAATCTCAAATAACGACATGGTCTATGTCTATTGAACCTGTAGTTTGATTCCATATTTCGAACACAGGTACATCTTAGAAAGAGTAATAACATGGTCAATGAATTAGACTCCTAACTCAAATGTCAAAGCAGATGGACAAAGGTAAAAATCATAAATCTTTATATCTCTGAACTTGTGGTCTAATTTTCACATATTCTTTTATTTCAACATCTTGAAGACAGCGAATACTTTTTCAAAGTTCAGAACTCGTAGTAGAGCAACCGCTCCCGACTGTTAAGGTTAAGTAGATATCTGTATTCGACTACCCTTTCGTTTACAGACTGAATTCTCTGAACAGTATGTGATGTGGTTGTCAAGATATTTGACATTGTTTACTTAAGTTTAAAAAAGTTTACCTTTTCCCTTTTTTGAAATTGTAGACTGATCTAAATTGATAGAGATTGCAGACGACAATAAAATTTAGACAATTCAAAATCAAAGCATTGACTCCAAAAGAAAGTTCCGCTTCAATTTTTAACGGCGTTATTTTGAAAAAAATTGTGACCAGTAGCACAAGTTAGAAATAACTTTTAAATCGTAAAACCAACAAAATAGATTCACCAAAATGGCGGTCAATGCTGGAGTTCAAACTGAACTTCCAGTGTAAATGAATGTCTTCATTGGTCGACTGATCATTTGATTGACAGCCGCGATTGGTCAATTAACAATTTAACTTTGTAACTATGGCTTATTCAAGCTTAACTTTCGATGTTCAGGTGGTCAACTTTTTGCCTTATGTTACTGCCAAATAACGCCTTTTGATATCGAAGCAGAACTTCCTGTTTCATTCAGTGGGCGTTGTCAGAATATGTGCTGCTGCCGGGGATCAAACCGATGACACCCAATGATTGAAAATTGGGAGTCTGATACACTACGACGGCGATATGGTTATGAAATTGATTGTTCTGCCCTGTTGATTTATTAGGCTTGGACTTTCTCAGATTTTTATCTCTTAAGGTTTTCCAAGTTTTAGAAGAAAGTTTGAATAACCTAAACAAGAAGTGGATTAACAGTAACCATTGTATTTTTTTTTATCTGAGTTACTGTTATTTTTTGTTTTAAAATCTCAACAAATATACCGATAAGCGATCATCATTTGAAAATTATTTATTTTGTATTTTCCTTTTCCTTTACTCATAATGTTTGATCATTTTCTCTACAAAAGAACAACAGTATTAACAAAATCATTGCTTAACCTGTTCCTAAACGACACAATTTTTGACTGGACCAAATAAAAAGAGGTCCCCCCCCCAAAAAAAACAAAAAAACACCCACACCCACACAACAGCAACAAAACAACAACAGCACCCCCACTTTGTTAAATTGGAAAAATAAAGTCCATATGTGGTAGAAAAAATTAGAGAGTAAAGAAGAGGTTGCTAGTATCCCATATCTATCCATATCTATATTTTTGGGCTCGTAAAAATGTGGATTGTGGTGCGGTGTTTGTTTAAATATTAAGATAAATATCAACAAATGCTTTGATTCTAGGAGTTTAATAGACAAAGACAGAAAAAAGAGAAGTCATTATGTGATAGGTTACGCAAAAAGGACCATCTAGGAACTATGTAAAAGAATTACAGATCATACCTAGTAGAGGTGAACAACAACCACGTTTAGAGAATTAACATGTAGCAAGCATGAGCGTGAAAAGATTCGACCCCCTTTACTTTTTTCCGCACAATCTCATATGAATCGATGCTCTTTGAAATATACAATACAATTTTACAATATAGTCCTTTTCCTCGTGACGTATCACTTGTATTTTAATATCCCAATATATCTAAGCATAACCACCAATGAAAAACAAACTTTCCTCAAACTTCGTCCGTAATCTTAACAAACGAGACAGTATGGGCTCTATATTAACCCTTAATATAAATATAGGCAAAGTTCTTTTGATATAAAGGTTGGTTCATATCTGCAGACTTTTTACAAGACCTTCCGATGATCACATTTCCGGAAATCTTGACCGTCTGTTATGACCTACCCTCCTCTGGGAACGGTTTATGAATAATGCATATCAATCCAAGTGTAAATATGAGTTTTACCATGTCGTCCTTGGTCGTACAAACTACAGCTTTATTCAAGCTGTATTTACCACATTTCGCACGCTCAACGACGATGTATATATTTACAGTTTACTCGGATTTATCAAAAGTCAAAAATATTGTTTCCACTTTCAAAGAACCTTGCAAATGTGTAAGAGTTGTAGTGAATTATTATTAGCGGATATGTGTTATAAACGGATATTTGCGATTGGCCTCGTATGGCTCGTGGGAAATTTCGTGGTAAACCAAGAAATAACCCGAGAATAACCCGAGAAGAATGGCTTATTTCAAAACATGAAAATAAACCCTCAGCACTTTTTTTAAAAAAAAGTTCCTGGTACAAAGTTTCAATAATAAAGATTTATTTCTTAGCTATCTTTTTGGATGTTTTGAGATTACAAAATGTACGTTTACATAATGGTTTGAAAACTCTTTTGTTTTGCTATGGCGAGGTGGCACACACACACACGTACATATATATTTTTGAATTTTTCTAACGTCACAGATTGTTATAGGGTCAACGTGTTTTTAATAGGTTAAAAGAATATTACTTTTGAGTATCTCTGAGGTCAAAACACTTAAATGATAAATATTTTGAACTATTACACCTAGTAGATAGATTAAATTTTTCCAGTTCTAAGTTTATGATTTTCAATAAGCTATCGCACAATATTTCTATATATTCACGCTTTATTTAACCATTTCCTGTACAATTCCTGATTTTAGAATTTGGACAAAACGATTTAGAAAGAAGAAATTGCTTGTTACAAACAACTTCTTTTATCCACAGTATTTTCTACCAGCAGCAGCAACAACAAATAAACAAACAAAACAAAAACAACAACAACAACAACATTAATAAAATAAAAAAAAAAAAAAAAAAAAAAAAAAAACACACACACACAAAAAAAAAACAAACCAAAAAACACACACACGCAAAAAAAAAACAAACAAAAAACAAAAAAACCCCAAAAACACACACACAAAAACACCCTCCACCGAATTTTATTTTTTTTGATACATTATTCAATGAACTAATTCTTGCGTAAGCATAGATCTAAGATGCGTGCTCAAAATTTTGACATGGGGGTATGATTATTTTTTTCGGCCAATTGGAACGCTCGATTTGATAGACGAAACCAATCTTTTAATCGTAAAGAAATACCTGCAGTCTTCAAATTGTGATTCACTTTAGTTGTATGTCTCTTTGAATTTCAAATTCAGTTCTTTCAACCTATTGTGAGGCGAGCTATTGTGATCGGTCATTGTCCGTCATCTGTCCGTCTGCCCGTTAACAATTTCTTTTAAAAAAATCTCATAACCAGCAGACCAATAAAGTAGAAACTTTGCAGGGATGTTCCTTGAGTGAATCTCTACAAAAGTTGTTAAAAGAATTAAGTCTTTGGAAAACTTCTTTTCGGAAACAACAAGGCAAATGGCATTTATACTTCAAATATAGCATAACCACATGGTATTCTACCTAGTTTTCAAAAACCATACTCCTGGTAAAAATGTATCCGCCCCTGAGGTCCAAAGTCGGGAAATAGCAAGTTAAAGAGTCTTCTCCTCCTTAACTTTATGGCCAAGGACATTCATACTTGGCATTAAGCATAACTAGATGGCTTTGAATTATGTTGGTGAAATTATGCCCTTGTGGTAAAAAACGACCTTGCATCTGGGGCCAAAAGCTTGGAATTTCGCTCAATATGAGGAAGTTTAAAACTTCTTCTTTTCAATTATAAGGAATTGAGCATTAATATTTGGAATGTAGCATAACATAATGGTCATCGATCATGATTGTAGGGGTTATACGCCTGGGGTCAAAAATAGCCTTACCTTTGGGGCCGAACGTTTGGAAAAACAGCGTGTTCAAATATCTGTTCCTCACAATGTATAATGGTATAATGCATTCACATTTCATAAATATCATATTCACATGGTTCTCTCCTAAGTTGTCCAAAAGTATACTTCTTGGATCAAAAACGCTCAATTAGAGCAAGTTCAAAAGTCTTGTCCTTCTGAAATATTAGGTCCAGGGCATTCACATTTGCTATGAAGCATTACTAGACGATTTTGTACTATGTATCTTTTGTTATGAGAAATTATACTTGTAGGGTAAAAAATCTCCATAGCCAAGGTATAGGGAGTGATACATTAAATTTGGTATATAATATATCAAGATAGTTCTTTACCAAGGATGACAAAATTGTACCCAATGGGAAAAATTGGCTCTGCCTTTTAAGTACAAATGTTGGAAGAATGCTCGATAAGCACAATTTTTATTTCTTCTCCTCTCAACCCATGACCAAATGCCAAAATTTAAGACTGGCCCAAACTGAAAGAAATTGCAATTACAATTTGAATTGGATTGAAATTAAGAAATAAGTAGCTTTGAGGACAGAAAACATTTTGGGAAATGGAGAATTAACATGTAACAAGCAAGTTCACTTTTTCTCACGTTTTCCAAACCCTTTCCTTGACGGAGTTAAAATGACGGATTTTTGCTAATGGAATAAACTATAAAGCCCAAAGCTTTCATTCTTGGTAGGTAGCATTACTCGATGATTTTGTAGTATGCCCGAAATCTTATATTTGTTATATTTGTTTGGCTACAGTTGTGTCTTTTCTTCATACAAAAGATCCTTAATCAGCATGAGACTTAAACGTCGTAACTACAACTAATTCATACAGTGTGATTTAGTTTTTCGATTCATATATCAATCGACGAATTCATTAAGGACGTCTACTATTGGTTCGAAGATCAAATAAGATGAAATAAGAATGGGTTGTCGGTAATTTTGGATATAATTCTCTAATGTAGGCATTTAAGTCATTTCGGTCGCCCACTATAAATTAATACTTCGATTTACGTTCGATCAACCAAATCATTCATTTAGACAAAAATTGAACTCCGAACTTCAACACTGGCTGACATCTATGTGAAGCATTTTTGTTGGTTTTGAGGCTTGATCAAGCTATAGTTACGACGTTAAGGTCGCAAATCAGCGCTTTTACTATTTTGTTACATGTTACTGGCCATAAACTTTGCAATATACATGTAATGTTGTTTAGTATCAAAGCGAAACTTCCTGTTGGGGTTTAATGGGCGTGGCCAGGGGAGTACGTGGGCAGGACCAACCATCCGACAATTGGCATAATTGTTAAAATTCTTTTTGAAGACGACTTCTTATTTGATATAAATGACATGAGTCACCATTGCTGATATTGGAGTAAAGATTTTAAACCATTACCAGACAGCAAAATTTTAGACTGGTCAAAATTGTAAGGAGACTCAGGAGATAAATTAAAATTTGTGATATCTTAGATTTGATAAACCTTTTAGGTAGAAAACATTGTAAAAAGTAAAGAAATTGTTTGTTTCAAGCATTTTTTTACACAATGTTTTCTAAATTGTTTTCTTGTCGGGCATCAAAAACGTTACTGTATGGGACAACGTGAAGAAATATATTTTAGCAGAAATTCCTTTCAATATACGAGACTATCTACCTGGTGACTCAAAGGCAATGATCTTAAGCAATTTTTATCAACGTCTTCCGGTTGATTCCGAGGTTATATTTTCAAGTATCTCATTTAAAGCTGCTATTTCAATTTCCATGGCAACCAGAAATTTTCACATTTCGTATCCTATTATTAAAGTGGTTTGCTTTAATAATACTCAATCCGATAATAATTAAAATCGGCTCAGCGGTTTGGTGGTTGACAGTGTTTTAAAGAAATATGAGTTATTTATAAAAAAACAACAGCATCAGCAACAAGAAGAACAAAAACAACAGAAGCAACAGCAACAACAAGAACAAAAACACCATAAAAAATAAAAAGAAAAACAAAACAACATCCCCAAAACAACAACAGAAAAAAAAACGCCAGGTAGAGGCTGATAACAGTAGCTTACCATGAACATTTCATTTAAGAGATGAAGAGAATATTTTTTGTTTTCATGGAGGTATGAACCCAAAAACCTAATCACACTGTATGAATACGCGAAGCGGATTCATACATTGTGTGATTAGGTTTTTCGGTTCATACCTCCATGAAAAAAAAAATATTATCTTCATTTCTTATAATTTAATAGCATCGAGCGAATATGCAACAACTTAACAAATTTTGATACCTTTTTGTAGTGAACTATTTTGTGCGGAAGCATTCAAAATGGCTGCGTACTCAAAATTTTGTTCATGGAGGTATGAATTAAAGTTTTTGACCAATCAGATCGCTCGTTTTTGATAGACAAAACTAACAATTAAATTATACTCAGGTGAGCGATAAAAAAAGAATAAGACTATTATCATGGAATGCACACAAAATCTCCTTCGAATCATGTACAGCAGTAACTAAGCGTTCATTACATATTCAATCATACTCAATCATTCTTTTCGATAATGCTCCTTTGATTCTACATTTATAAATCATCATTTAGAATGATTTATTGTCGTAACCAATCAGTTTGTCCTTGCGATTCTGCTTTTCTTTCGCGAAGATGATCGCAGACGCTATAAAGCATATCAGCATGACTGAAAAAGAAATAAATATTTTGAATATGAAATACAGTTAACTGAAATATGAAATACAGAAAACAACCACAACATAAATTACGCTCTGCCAGCTGCTCATGGAAAACGACTAGTCATTTTTGTTTACCAAATACGGCAAAACGAATATATCAAATATTGTAAAGAATAACCAATGTCCAACTTGCAAAATAGGATCAAAACGATGAAAGCACTGAAAGCCTGAGATATGTATACAGGAGATATATAATCTGGTCAAAAAAAGTAAGATGGTCGGATTATCGGAGGTGCCACTTTTTACCAAAATGCTTTGAAGGGATCTGATAAAGGCCTACCAAGGATCCTTCCTGTGAATTTTGGTTGAGTTTGGTTGAATTATGTTCAGTACTATCTGAGAAGATTTTTAAGTAAAAGTTGACGGACGGACGGACACCACATCATGACAAAAGCTCGTTGGCTTTCAGCCAGTGGAGCTAGCGAGAGAGAGCTAGAGAATGAGAGAGATGGGGGAATGGAGCGTGTAGCAAGGTTAGAACAAAGAGGCTCTTGCGTGCGATGTGAGTATTCTACCACACAGACCAATTTCGTTATGTAAATCGTTATTCCCGATTGGTGGAATTTTTCAAATACTGTCCTATCTAATTTGAGCATTCTGGGTAGTGTCATTCGTGACAACTCGGCCGATTCCGTCGAACTACATTCAAAATGTCAGCGCCCATGAAATGCACGCTTCATATTCTTGGTGCCTGTTCTTGGGACAAAGGTAAGATATGAATGCTTTCGCAATTTAAAATAATTATTTTTCTAATTAATTTGGAGCGACAACTAAGTTTGATTTCTCCACAATTGTAGTTTTTATTGCAGTTATCCACTTGTTACTTTTTGGCGGTATATTGTGGAGTTATGCGTACGACGTAGTAATATTTATCCCAATCTGGATAAGTGATACGGTCCCGAAGACAGGTCAATCTTCGGAGAATATGACATGCGCAGGCAACGTTATGTAAATATGCGCTTTATGATATCCGGATAAAGAGAGGCGGTCGATTACCATGTTAACATGATTATGTACACCTCTAAAAAGCGGTATGTAGACGTTGCATCCTTTGGGTAGAATTCGGAGGTAAAAATATATAGACACAATGTCAGCGCCCATGAAATGCACGCTTCATATTCTTGGTGCCTGTTCTTGGGACAAAGGTAAGATATGAATGCTTTCGCAATTTAAAATAATTATTTTTCTAATTAATTTGGAGCGACAACTAAGTTTGATTTCTCCACAATTGTAGTTTTTATTGCAGTTATCCACTTGTTACTTTTTGGCGGTATATTGTGGAGTTATGCGTACGACGTAGTAATATTTATCCCAATCTGGATAAGTGATACGGTCCCGAAGACAGGTCAATCTTCGGAGAATATGACATGCGCAGGCAACGTTATGTAAATATGCGCTTTATGATATCCGGATAAAGAGAGGCGGTCGATTACCATGTTAACATGATTATGTACACCTCTAAAAAGCGGTATGTAGACGTTGCATCCTTTGGGTAGAATTCGGAGGTAAAAATATATAGACACAAAGTCCAAACTGTTTTCAGACAGTGCGAATATGATCCTATGAATGACCAATTAATTTGTTAAACAAAACATTCCAATCGTGCGTAAAACCGACAGCTTCGCTTATCAGCTTTATACAGCAACTTCGTCTAACCGGACCGTTTTAACATTGTTACTCTAGAATAAGTAATATTAATTTGGTATGAAACAAACACGTTATTTTTTCTTAACCATATGTTATGATTATATATGTTTAATAATTTCCAATATATTATATATCTCCTTTCTTTCTTTCCATTCACTCGTAAAGTTTTGACAATTTTGCCAAATCCAGAACACTCACACGAAAGTACTGTACATCAAGCCGACAGCTTTCAATGAATCTTACTCGCCTTCGTCCTTCTCGCCTCAATCGGGCGTATTAATTTATGGTCAGATCCGATCTACTTTTCATGCGACAGAAGATCACATTGATAGCGGTAGATGTTTATACATTATGCTTTCACATAGAACTCTGCATGGGTTTTAATCTTCAGCATTGTAACTTTAGCCTCAGATTGCTTACGCAATCTCAGGCTAACAACTTGTTACTTTCGAAATAGCATATAGGTTAGAACTGGCCTAATTAGAAAAAAGGAGTAGACATTAAGACTTGCCATTTTACATTTAAAAAACCAGCAGAAAGCGGAAAATCAGAATCACAATATTGGTACCCTGATCGGGATCTTTAGATTAAGTGCAAATTGACAATAATAGATATTTCTGATTCTACTTAGATGTTGCCGTTTTACATTACACTTATGTTGACTGTTCTGATTTTTAGTCTCACCTTAGATGGCAGTCTAGTCTTTCATATACTAAGCAAACCTAGGTCGAATTCAGTAAGCACATGCTTTAAAAGTTTCCTGCTAAATCCCTGGTTTTTACGTCTCTTTAATTCTACACTTGAGAAAATATTGCGGTAAAAGAAGAAATTGCTTGTACCAAGCAATTCCTCCCCTTTCCACAATATTTTCTATCCTGTAGGTTGGTTACTTTTCAAATTGCACTCACTGTAAGTTGTCGTTTACGACTTCTTTCAAATTGGACAAGTCCTCAATTTTGAAAAACAAGAAAGGGTTAATTAAATTATGAGTTTAAAAATACTCACCACTTAATTGAAGAGAGAGCAGGACCAACGAGACTGTTTTGTTTACACATATCTCCCCCTTCTTTGGCTCGTTCACCATGGGATCTGTCGATAGTCCGGCTTCCTCCAAAGCTTTCCTAATGTAAATTCTCTTGTCCACTGTGAAAGCAAAGATTTATGACGCAGTTGTCTTATAACTTTTGCATAAGATGCATACCCTGTGACTGTTTAGAGAATTTTATATTTAAGAGATGAAGAGAATATTTTTTGTTTTCATGGAGGTATGAACCGAAAAACTAATCACACTGTATGAATGCGCGAAGCAAAAACTTTACACTTTTGATACCTTTTCTATGGGACTATTTTGTGCGGAAGCTTACAACATTGCTGCGTGCTCAAAATTTTGTTTTGAATAATATTTTTCGACCAATCAGAACGCCGGATTTTGATAGACGAAACTAAAGATTAAATTATTAGATGTTACAAAGCATACATTGATCTTTTTCGTGTTGTTAGAAGACCGATAGACCAATCAGATAATTCAACTGGAGTGGAAGTGAACTTCCAACTCCAACATTTATAATTATCACTTGTGTTAGTTTGGCTACTTAGATATTGTAACTACAGCTTATTCGGCCAGTAGTTAAGATATTTAGTTCGCAAACCACCCATTTCTACTTTTTTGTTACAAATATACATGCTACAGGCCATAGATCTTCTTAACCCTTTCTTATACAATGCCTGGTCTTTACATCCAAGCCATTTTATACTTGAGAAATCATTGTGGGAAAAGAAGAAATTGCTTGTTACCACAATACATTCAATTTCTTTCAAACTAGACAAGTCTAATAATTTGAAAAACAGGGAAGAGTTATATTATGCCGTTTATTGCCCGAGTCGATCTTCCTTTTGCAGGGAGGCAAGTGGGCAGGGCTAGCGATTTTTTGTTACATGCTACTGTCCATAAATTTTGGAAAATATCGACGTATAAAATCGAAGCGGGACTTCCTGTTTGAGTCAAAGGGTGGGACTAACGAAGTAAGTGAGCGGGGCCAGCTATTGGTCAATTAGATAAGAGATAGGGGCACTGTACACTTACGTTGAGATGGGAATATAATCAACTGCTCTCTGATGTTAGTTCTTTGAATGTCGTCATTTACAGCTTGTCTCCTTTTCCTTCCAATCTTGTCAGAACCGTCTGTGCAATTATTCTATTTGAAAAATGATAACAAAAACGTACTGTACAATACGCACAATTATGATAATGAATATCAATAATGTACTAATCGGATAATCAGGACATATGCTAGGAGTCATTAAATCCTTAACCATAGAATTTCAGGGGTGAAAACTGATTTTGAAGGGGTCAAAACCACATAAAGAATGAATCATGCGTAGAAATAAAAAAAATAAAAATGTCAGTTGGTTTAAGCAATTTTCAATAGTATATAAGATACATCATGAAAATCCGGAATATAACCCTGTTTTATTCTGTGAAAGAGGTCAGAATGACACCATTAGGAGACATTTTAGGATCCACATTGGGATATTTGTCAGTTTTTTGAGTGTCAAAACCCTGGAATCATATACAAGTCCAGGAAAACGATGTTGATTAAATAAAAGTCTCTACATACCAAGAATACACTCGACAAGCAAGTCACACAAAGTTTAACGATATATATGTTATGATCGGCATTCATGATTGTGTCTTCGGAAAATTGAAGAAATTAGATAAAATTAGAGAAAGAAATGTATCATACTAATGTGCTAATCAGACAAGAGGCTTATAAAGGCTTGAGAGTGCCGCCGTCATAGCGCAGTCGTTAGCGCGTCAGACTCCTAATCTTCAATCATGGAAGGTCAAGGGTTCATTCCCAGGCGGCGGCACATATCCTACATTTGTCTCTCACCAATGGGTGGATAATCGTAAACCTAAGTGGGATAGCAGCTGGATGCTAAGAAATGATGTAGCGGTAGTACTGGTGTGAGAAATACCAGGAATCCATTGTTAGGTACTCCAGCCTTCGCGATATGACTGAATTACTGTTAAAAGCGGCGTTTAACCCCAATCAATCAATCAATCAATCAAAGCTTGAGACACACTGCTAGAAGCATAGAAGGCCTAACAGCTGATTGTAATAATCATGATCAATGGTTAATGCCCACGATATGAAAGAAACGCGAAATGCTTAAAATGAAAGCCAATGACCACTGTTCTGTATGAAACTTACTACAATCGAGACAATTCCCTCTTATATTGAAGGAAAAAAAAAAAAAAAAAAAAAAAAAAAAAAAATAAGTGTAAATGGATGATAAACCGTTTTTATTTTATTTTTTCATTTGCAGTTGGTACCTTTCATCTAGCATTTTACTCGATATCACTTACATCTACAAAGCAGAAATCCGTGTCATCATTCGCACAAAATCCATACACAAACAGTAGCTCAACAAAAGCAGCTGAAAAAACAACAACAACAACAAAAATCATTGTTGTTTCATAGTTAGCTGAAGTGTTTTCCGTGCCTTCATGAAAACAACATCAAAACTATCTTCTTAATCTCTTCAATGATCTTATATTTTTTGAAGATGGAATTTTATACACTTTAATAGTAAAACAGGGCCAAAGTAGTCCGTGTTTTAAACTGTGATAGATTTGAAACAGACGATGTATTTATCAGGAAATCCTTTCCGCGTACATCACAGATTAATGTAAAATTTGTTTTCTGAAAGCATAGCGCTTTGAGAAGATTGTTAAAACAACCAGTTTATACTTTTTCCGAGAGAATTCTGAAGACAAAGCACATATAACAATCATTGAACATCATTCAATATTGCATAACATTTTAAGATAACTATATTTGGAATTTAATAGAAAAGTTTCATACCCTAAAGAAACATAAATATATTCTCCCAATTTCTAATATTTTAACTTTATGAAGGCATATATCATGTAAAAGCCATCTTCAGAATTTGAGACAGATAACGGCGATGGTTTGTCCGCAAGCATACATTCGCAAGCACAGAAAAAAGTTTCGCGTCTAGTTAATTTTCGTCCAGGAAGGAAATATTTTTTCAGCAAATCAAAATACAGGATTTCTTAAAGCCGAAACAACATGTATAACTAAGTTTTCTTAAAATTGCCTTCAAGTGCTTGAGCCGTAATAGTCATAAGTTTTTGACTTTGTCTTCCAAAAATTGTAGGAAAACATTATTTACAACGTTTCTAATCAATAAGTTAACCATGTTAATCTTTTTAACCCATTTCCATACAATGACGACTTCTGACGCCTAAATAAAGCAGAGGAAAACATTGTGGGAAACGGAGAATTCTGTAATTATATTTCAAATTAAACACAATTTGAAGAGTTGCCTGCAACTTCTTTCATTTTTGACCAGTCACGAAATTAGTCGTTTCGGAATGGGTTTATTATGTGATAGGGCACTCATCTTTGAAGTTTTAAAATAAGGAGATCTTGCTTGCATTTGAAGCTAGAGTGGCAAATCCAGGATCTCTTTAAAGGGGGGGGGCTTACCTATTTTCATTATCTTACCAAATATTTATTCAATTTCCAGATGAAAGTTAAATGATTCGGCTACATAGGGAAATTCAAACGAACCCCCGAACCTACTGTAAATTACCACTAAGCATTGTAAGCGAATACGCAATTAACAAATCCATAATGTTCGATAATTTTCATGAAGAACAATAACATTTTGTAATGAATTTTACGAACGGTCTCGCACGCGCTTTCACCGGAGGATGTCGACAATAATAAACGAAATCAAATTCGCCTAAACAACTCCAAAATACATTCATATTTACAACCGAATACTGATGAAACTAGATGATAAAAACATGCATTTTTATTCACATTTTTATGCATCATTATAACATGATAGCGTGAAACGCATATATAAACAAAGAAGAAATTACATAGAACTTTTTTCGCGATAACAGTTGTGTGCCGTGTGTCAAGACAGTGATGGTGAAAAGAACTCCTCTACCACCTGCCAAAACAGGAAAATTCCGGGATCTGACAAGGGTAACGGTAGCTGACGACTTACCTGTCCTGAAAGTATCAGTGCTTAGAAGAAAAGCAGCGAATTCGGTTGTTATTTTATTTGGAGCAGCATTGACAGGATCTCCCGTAAGGGTTACGGGCACTAAACTATTATTAGGACATCTGAAAAAATGACAAAAATAACTACCAGAGTAAATTGACAAATCGCTGGCCTCGTCCACTTACGCTTATTGCCACACCCACTGTCTCAAACAGGAAGCCCCGCGATTCGATTTTTAACGGCGTTATTTTGCAAATTTTATGGCCAGTAGCATGTAACAAAAATGTAGAATCGTTTGTGGACGACCTAAATGTCAACACTATAGCTTGAATAAGCTGTAGTTACGACATTTATGTCACAAAAATTACAAAAAGGTTAACAAAAATGGCGGCAAATGTTGGAGTTCAAAACTCATTTCTGGTCCATTGGCCGACTGGTCGTTTGAGTGACAGCCATGATTGTTCAATCAAGAAATGAGCGCATGCGTGACATTTCCCACCATTATACATGTGCGCCAAGGAAAGACTCAGATCAGCCTGTGCATCAGCACAGTCCGATCAGAGTCCTCACTCTGCGCTCTGTAGAAAGATACTGATCCAAAGCTTCTTCAAACAATCAGCGAACATTCTAATTGCCCCGAATGGCTGTCCAGGATGCTCAATGTGTGCGAGTCACGCACATGCGAAATGGTTTGAAATGTCACGCATTGGCTCAAATGTCTTTTTATGGTATTGTACAACTTTTTCTGACTCACCAAGTTTGGCTGTTCACTATCCCTTTCAGCTGTTTGTTTTATGGGATTCCAAAATAAGCCCTCTCAAGCCAGGATAACTTGGAACAACAGTTGGGTTAATGTCGTTCCCTTGGCGACACAGTTATAGATATTGTTAGCCCTACAAACATTAACCTCGGTTGTGAATTTTCTTGCTAAAGACATTTACTTATAACTTGGCAAACCTATTCACTTTCAAAAGAACAATATCCTGTTATTGGAGAAAACTCCAATTATATTTTTTTGCAGAATATGCCCTTTTTAGATTTTGATATTCCATAACCTAGCTCCTGTAGCCGAGGTGATAATCGCGATGGTCGTCTGATAATCATTCGAGTTCTTTCATGATGCAATCGGGTATCGTTCAAATTCCTCTTTCGATCAATATGATTGAATTGATTGGTCCTTTTCCCCCTTTGATTGACAGCGGCCTTTGGGCAATTTACTTACCGGTCCGATACAAGGTATGTTTCCGCATTTGAATCGACAATCCTATATAGCAAACTAATAAGGACAAGCTTGACATCCACTACAATAGAAACATATGATCTGATATTCAAGATAAACTGCCTAAATAGTCTAGCATTTGATGGCTAGGCGTCACCATTTATTGTGATGGATATCCATCACAAATTTCCTTTTCACTGTGATGCTTAACCGTCACCGGCTAATTTTGAAGAAAAAGTTATAGAGAGGCTGTGAATGACCGATGGCAATCCGTTACTGATGATTAAAAAGGTGATGGTTATTCATCAGAAATGTTGGAATTCTGAAAGTTTTAACACTTTGTAAAACCGCGATATGCTTTTAAAAAGCGTTATGGCTAAGTGGGAAAAAATTCCAGCATTCTAATGAAGCAATAGCTATCTGATAATTGATATGCCCATTAATCTATTCCCACATAACGTCGCAGTGAAACGCCTCTCAATATAAAAGCTTTAGAAAAATTGGTCGAAAATGAAGAAATTGCTTGTTGCAAGCAATTTCTTCATTGTCCACAATGTTTTCTGCCCCTCAAAGACAAAGATTTTAAAGATTTTATGAACTTAAAGTTTTCATCTGCATCTTATTTGAATTTAGACTGGTCTAAAATTTTATCGTATGGGAATGGGTTAAGAAAAGCTTTGGAAAACATTTTTGATAGAGACTTTAGAAATTCCATCAATCAGAAATTGCCTTTTGCAACTTCTTCAAATTTGAACGAATCTAAAAACTTTGCCGTCTGATAATCGGTTTATAGTAACTCTATCCGTGTTAAACATGAAGAATTTTTCCCTTTTTTTCATTGAATATCTTTATGACCTGACAAACCATCTCAAACGTTTAATGGAATTTAAGACAAAATTGTGCTCTCTAGATAACAGGCATTCAGACTCAATTAAGAGATGAAGAGAATATTTTTTATTTTCATGGAGGTATGAACCGAAAAACCTAATCACAATGTATGAATACGCGAAGCGGATTCATACACTGTGTGATTAGGTTTTTCGGTTCATACCTCCATGAAAACAAAAACTATTCTCTTCATTTCTTATAATTTAATAGCATTGAGCGAAAAATGCAACAACTTACCAAATTTTGATACCTTTTTGTAGTGAACTATTTTGTGCAGAAGCATTCAAAATGGCTGCGTACTCAAAATTTTGTTCATGGAGGTATGAATTAAATTTTTCGACCAATCAGATTGCTCGTTTTTGATAGACGAAACTAACAATTAAATTATTGGCCTGTGTTATCAATCAGAACTGTCACATTTTTTTTAAAACGGGTCATTATTATGACCTGACAAAAATTCTCATAAAGATTCGAAAGAAATAAGCGAAAATGTAGCCTCTAGAGTGTGAAGGAAAAAAAATGAAAAAAAGGCATTTTCACCGACCGGTTTCAAATGGTCTTTCTCAAAGCATTCTGAAATTTCTCGTTAATGCTTTTAGGACTCTAGAACGTAACTTGAGGAAGTGTTTAGTACCTCATGGGTTAGAAATTCAATCTACAACATACTCATGATCGGAGGAAGATTTAAGCACGTAACAAGTAAAGTATTTTATGAAAGATATACTTACAAGCAGAAGCAGCGTCAAGCTCAGCCGTAATAGTTAATGGATCAGAAACTGCAGCTGTAGTTACATCGAACGTATGAATCACTACAGGTTGGTATGTAGCATTGAATGAGGCAGTAGACGTTCGCTCACTGAAAAACAATCGATTGTTTAAGAGATGAAGAGAATATTTTTTATTTCCATGAAGGTATGCGACAACAACAACAACAACAAAAATAACGACAGCAACAACAAACCAATCACATTGTATGAAGCGGATTCATACATAAGTGTGATTAGTTTTTTTCGTTTCATACCTCCATGAAAACAAAAACTTTTCTCTTCATTTCTTATATTTCAATGACATCGAGTGGTAAAAAGGAAAACTTTCTACAAAGTTTGATACATTTTTATGGATTTTTTTTTGTGCGGAAGCATAGAAAAGCTGCATATTAAACTTCGGTTCATTGAGCTATGATTTTATTCTTCGACCAATCAGAACGTTCATTTTTGATAGACGAAACTACAACTTTAGTTTTTGGGAATGATCAATATCTTCAATTATTTTTATTACCGTCAGTGATGCACCTAACCTTAAAGCTTCACGCTAATAAAAACAAACGAGTAATAAAGAAGCGATTTCATGAACAACTCTGGTTTCAAAACGACAGACAGGAGGTGTAGACCAAGATCAGACTTTATATTATGTGCAGTCTTATCTTTTCCATACCTTCTACTAAAACCAGTTATTCTGGTTTTAGCATGATAAGGGTTAAATATGTATATCAAGTTATCAACCCTTTTGTGTTTTACTTAACCCATACTTACTCTAATGAAACATTATTGGCCTGTGTAACATTTTCAGGAATATCACACGTGAAATCTGAAAAAAGATGATACAGTAAAAATTATTTTTCTAAAAAACATGAAGCCTTTGACAAATTGGAAATATTCAGGATGATTAATTATGTTGAGTACGTTTATATATCGGATATAGGTTACATACATTAATACAAGAATTTGAAACCGACGCCGCTGTTGCTTTAACTAAGATACATTTTATAACTTGTTGGTAGTGCGGCAGATTCGCTCACAAGATGATCGTAGTTTGGGTTAATTGCTTTTTTCTCCTAGAAATCTAACAATAGGTCGATATGATGCGAGTAATCAAATTTGTTTAAACGAATCCGAATTACAATAAATTGCTATTTTGCGAAGAAACCTGAATAACTGCATTAGAATCATTATGATCGCCTTACGGAATGCATCGGTATGTGTTGTTATTCTTTCATCTTCGTTGCTTCGCCAACAGAATTGCTATTCGTATCTTATCGAAAAGATTGTATTGATAGAAAGGTAAGTAAGAATTCGTTAATTTGGGTGGACAGTTTGTTTCCTTGATTTAAAGCTAGTGATCGAAGGAGATTCGATCTCAACATTTGGATTTGTATAGACTTGATAGCCTGCTTTCAACATTTGTCAGTTTCATGAATCTTGCATGTAAGTTTTATCTTGTGACCTTCTGGCATAACATACACTACCGTCGAACAACACAGTCCTGTTCGTTTAGATATCCAAGGATGATGAAGCATTTGGATACCTTCTCTGTAGAAGATTGCATTATGGACTCTAAATACTTTAACCCATAACCAGACGGCAATATTTTAGACTGTTGAAAATTGAAAAAGGTTGCAGATGACAACTTAAAGTTTGAGAAATTTTAGATTTTTTTTTATCATTCTGGATAGAAAACATTTTGGAAAAAAGAAGAAATTGCTTGTTGCAAGCAATTTGTTCATTTTCAAAAATGTTTTCCGAATCTATAAATCCTTTGGGGCGTCAAAAGTTGTCACTGAATGGGAATGGGGTAATACCTTATTTGACGTCATCATTAGTGCGAAAGTAGTGACTGCTGAGTGTTCTCCCCTCCTGGAATAGGTATTAGTCAGAGGATGCTGAATTTGGTAGCTCAACCACATTTTTGAAAAGCAGCCAAAGCAATAGCCGACCCTTTTGCTGGAGCATTGTCCTGGTGGTAGACCACGCCTAATGACAGTTTCCATTTATGTTCTCCTTGGTTTTCTTATGAAGCTGCCAAATGAGGCCAGCATAATAGCTTCTAGTTTCAGTGTGACGTTTTTGAATCTAATTCAACCTTTTGCATCAAAGGAAACGGTGGCCATCACTTTCTCAGCGGATATTGTTTACATGGGGACTATGGTATTGCGTGTTTCCATAGTTTTGACTGTGGTTTTGTCTCCGGTTCGAAATGGTGAACCCATTTTAATTAACAACCGGCTTGGGAATTTTCTGTGGATCACACCGATACATGGCAAGGTTCCCTTCTACACAGTGCCCGTTTTGGGTCTACACCCAGATGCTTCTGGACCCATCTGGCAGATTTTTTTTTCATTTGGAAATCATTATTGATATTTACATGAACCCGTGCCTGTGTGATACCTACCTGTGTGGTCCACCGATCTGCGAGTATATATAGAATTTACTGATGTGTCCTTTGAAGTGATCGTTAGTGGCCTATCATAACGGGGGGAGATCATCTTCACGACTCTCTACCGCTTATAAATTCAATGGCCTATTTATTCACCACGCTATGATATGGGGCATTATCAACTAATCTTGCTGTTATACTCCGTGAATTTCTTAAGGCGATAAGCTTTTGTTTCCCAGGTATTGAATAACCGCACTATGACGATCATTGTGCTTTTTTTTAGAATAATTTATATTTCGTAAGTTTGAGAATCAAATTGTTTTAAACAATAGTGAGAAAACATTCCTTTCTGTCACTTCAAAGTTGTTATAATACTTTATCTATATAGACATCGATTGATACGTTTATATGAGGAATTTTTCTGCCCTTGCCGACGGGCCTTTTAATCGCGCATCGAAATATTCAACCTAATTAACACTTGCCTCTGTTGTTGTTTTCTTATCTCGCTCTCGCTCCTGTACACTCTCTCTCTGTGTTTGGTTGTTTCCTAAGCAATATTCTTGGATGAAGCTTAGCTTTCTTAGCTTTCTTCTGACTCATAATTCAAAAGCCCCCTTTGTCTTCATTCCTCTGGATAACGAAGCAATGAACTGTGCTTTTTGAAGATATCGCCGTTAAAGATCGTTTGCATTATTTTTCAACTTATCTTTCAAAGGATGAAAAAGATACGCATCAAACAGAAAACTGTGTTCTATCGCTTCAACCCCGTATCGGTTCTTATACTTATGTACACATTATACGAATGTTAACGATCCTCTGAGATGGTAACTCGACCGTCTAGAAAATTTCTTCGGAACGGTCGATTATTGGCTGCAGTTACATTGAACGTAAGAGTTACAATTTTTCGCCTATGGCGACTGTTTGAAATTGCGAATGTTATTATCGCTTGATATGCATTACATTGGTAACGCGAGCGTATTTGAGAGGCTAGTTGATTATCAGCTTAGACTCGATGTAGTGGATTTGTACTAGGTCCGATCCTCATTTCAGGTTTCTCTATTTTACAGTTTCTGATTGGTCTCGTATTAGTGAATCCTCACAAACATTTATATCGACAATACCAAATGCATCATCAATAGATAAAACAAAACAAAACAAAAATAATGTAGCTGAAAAAGGGCTAAAAAAACTCTCACTTAAGTTCTTTATCAGACAAGAAAGGACTACCCTGTATGGTTTCACAGTATTCACCCATCACAGCCTAACCTAACAAAAGTGGCTGAAAATTAGGGCGATCGGTAATAGTATATAAATATTCTTAATACGGTAATCGTAACGCTGTTAAACTCAAACATCTTCTTCACGCATATTTGAGACAAAAAGATAATTGCTCCGAAATTTTGACACTTCAGTATTTTGATCATTTTGCGTGGGGCTGCTAAAAAATCCTTTTGTTTTTCTTGAGGGGCGTCAACATCGTCACTGTGTTGGAATGGGTTAAGGTTCAAAATATATAAACAAAGCCCTTAAACTTCCGCAATAATCCTCGCACAGTGCAAGAACTATGAAAGAGGCCGAAAGCCAAGGTCATGATATAACATAATGTCGGATTAAAAAATCGCTCATTTCAAAGAAGTGATTGACATCGTTTTCTCAAACCGGGAATAAAACGCCATATATATCCCGGCAAGAAACCATAAATAGAATTTACTATACAATAAAGTTTGAAACTAAATTTTCATTGCGTTACCCATAAAGGGCTACCATAGATGTCCATTAAAACCAAAATATCAATTCGCCCTAAGGCGCCTCTCAATAAAGTTTGTGACGTCATGTATTCCGTGAAAAAGGTTAACAGTTTCGGGAAAGGAGAAAGTGTGGACTAACATGAAAGGTAATCATTTTATTTGTGTCGAAAAGCTTAGTGTAATTCAGGAATTATTTAAATCATTTTGGCTAAAGCATATGTGTATTTATGAGTTTAATTGAGCTGTAGAGTCAAATTTAAGGTTATCATTTGATGAAGTTTATGGGCGAAAACTCACTGCACTAGGGGGCGAGTAAACAGGTACACAATATTCATGTCAACACGCAAATTGGGGGAAAATACAGCACTAAATGAATCCCTCTTTTGATAAGAATTTTGAAATAATCGCTTTATTGTATGAAAATTTAACTGACGAAGCGAGAGTCGACAGGCCACCGTTTAAAAGCTTTTATCGCCGGCGAGGCTTATACTTGATGTATTACAAAAGGCAGTAGTAATGACTTTAAGTCAGGTGTTTATTAACGCGCCGAAATTGGGACAATTTTGTTTGTAATATAATAAAGTTATCTGGTAGCTCTATAAGATAACAGTCTTTATGAAAACTAATGCGTTAACCACCATTTATTCGTGTTAATTTACCTGGTAAATGGTGACAGTTCTATACTGCCATAGGTTTCAGAGACCAACTTTCAAAATACACGATCCATATGATATATATATATATATCCTAAAGTGCAATTTTGAAGAGAATCCGGACGTACGGGCTGATGGGAAACACTTCATACCCATTGCTCTTCTGGCTTTCGGCGAGTAGAGTGGAAAGTATGTCTGAATTAACATCCTAACTAGGTTATGAATTAGTGCTGTTGACATGATAACAATCATATTTATACTTACTAAATGTCATATCATCACCAGTTGTAATCAAATTGTTATCGAGGAATTTAATCGAAAAGCTAGTTCCCTGTAATTATAAACAAGAGTGCCATAGTTACAATATAAGCCACCACTTTGCTGCTGTTTCACGAAAATAATTGATCCATGTACATCTACAAATTATGGTGATGACATTGACCAAGTTCCATTTAAGTAAGGAGGAGTTGCGTTCACAAGGCTGAAATTCCAATAAGTCCCAGATACTAAGTTTTAAGGGGACATAATTCAGGGAAAAATTAATGAACCATAAAATCCTTACTTCATGCACATCTACCAATTTAGGTTATAACATTCGCCAAGTTTCATTTAGATCCAGCCAGAAACTTAGGAGGAGACGAGTTCACAAGTCTGCAATTTCAATAAGCCCCAGTTTTAAGGGGGCATAACTGAGGCAAAAATCAATGAACCATAAAATCCTTACTTCATGCACATCTACCAATTGAGGTGATAACATTGACCACGTTTCAAAAAGATCCTACCAGAAATTTAGGAGAATTGTGCTCACAAAAAAGTGGACGTAGATACGGACAGATGGACGGACGGACAAACGGAGAAGATGACGCCAACATACCACCGCCTCCGGCGGCGTATAAAATCACATACATAGATGAAATCCTAGGTATTCAGTGAATTCACCTTAGTAAAAATGTGCTTTATTTAATGTCCGAGACAACATGTCTCTCTAACAACAAAGGTCCCGAAACCTCATAGCAAGCAAAACCTTAAAAAAGAGATAAAAGTAACAATACAATTTTTTGTAAGAAAATGATTTTATTTTAGGATCCTTTATCAAGATTCAAGTGTTTTTGATTGGCTGATTTTTTCACATACTTTACACAAACTTTTGAGCATGCAAATAGCATGTATTCATTTATTATAATTTAATAGCATCGAGCGAAAAATGTAACATCTTAACAAATTTTGATACCTTTTTGTAGTGAACTATTTTGTGCGGAAGCATTCAAAATGGCTGCGTACTCAAAATTTTGTTCATGGAGGTATGAAATAAATTTTTCGACCAATCAGATCGCTCGTTTTTGATAGACGAAACTAACAATTAAATTATTCAGGTATGAACCTTAAAACTTAATTATACTAATGTATGAATCCATTTCGCGTAACTCAATGTAAAATAATCTTTTCTTCATTGAAATAAGTAAGTACATATCAAAATTTAGAAATGTGTTAATAACTCTTAATAATGAAAGACAAGCGTTTTGAAATTGTTCATAGAAGAAAGTTATCTCTGACACTCCATCAATTTACAGTATCTAATTCTTTCTACTTCTCCGTTAACCCATTCCCACTGGACAAATGTTAGACTGGACAAAATTGAAAAAAAAAATTGTAGACGACAATTTTAAGTTATGGGATATTTAAGTTCTCTGTCTTTTGGAGTAGTTAACATTAACAATGTGGTTTTTCAACACCTTTTCTCTTGGAGGGAGGGGGGGGGAAGGGGAATTATGTGGTACTTGGTTAATAATGTATGGGATTTTTTCGTTTAAAATCATGGCTAAATATGTTTAGGCTTATAACTGATTTGCGTATTCATACAGTGTGATTAGGTTTTTCGGTTCATACCTCTATGAAAACAAAAAAAAAAAAAAAAACATTCTCTTCATCTCTGAAATAAGGATTTTGGGTTATCAGGTGGTTATACAATTTAAGCATTCCGAGCGAAAACGGCAAAAAGTCCCCATTATTGACCTTTGACCCCAGATTGTGACCTTGGCCTTTGAGATAGCAACCTGAGTCTTTTTCGCGACACGTAGTCTGAAGGTGGTGAACATTTGTATGAAAGAAATTTGTACCTGCGTGCATGACTATAGAGGTTACAGAGTGGACACGGCAAAAGTGCCGATTTTTGACCTATGACCTCAGATTGTGACCTTGACCTTTGAGATAGGAATCTGGGTCTTTTTCGCGACACGTCGTCTGGAGGGTTGTTATCATTTGTATGAAAGAAGTTGGTACCTGCATGCATGATTATAGAAGTTACAGAGCGGACACGGCAAAAAGTCCCCATTTTTGACCTTTGACCCCAGATTGTGACCTTGATCTTTGAGATAGGAACCTGGGTCTTTTTCGCGACACGTCGTCTTATAGCGGTGAACATTTGTGTAAAGTAATATGGAAATCCACTATTGCATGTAGAAGTTACAGAGCGGACACGGAAGCGGGACGGACGGACAGACGGACAGTTCGATTACTATATGCCTCCCTTTGGGGGCATAAAATGATTGTAAAATGTATGCCATTTGTTATTGGCTAAAGCATGAATTTTCAACGTGCTCGATGCACCGCTAACTGTGGTTGCTAAGCGAACGGTCATATGAGCGTCAGTATATGTCTTATATCATTTTCATGAAATAAAGTCAGTGATAATTAAGGCAGTGTGCCTTAATGAAGTCAGTGATGATCAAGTTAGCGTGCCAAGTAAACGTGTTCCATAATTTGACGTTAACCTACTTCTTAGATCTTGTGCTCTTGAAATGGAGCTTGTATCAAGTTCAAGTGTGACAATTCTGCACTCATCAAGATGTGAATATCATTAGCACCTTACCAGAAGTTTCAGACATGTAAAAAAAATTCAACAATCTGGCAAGAAAATGGCTTCGTAAACGACAAGGATCTAGCAATACATCGAATTTTCTCCTAAAGCAAAGTCGAGACGAAAATTGGACAGTTGTATTCAATATGAACAATATGTTAGTAACTGATAACCCATAGTCGAGATTCTTTAACGAGAGGTATAGAATACATTTTGTTATAACGGGCTTTTCTCTTATTGACAAGGGGTAACTTAAAATATCGACATAGTATCAATATATTAAAAGCGTCATTTACTTCTCTGCATCGATCTAAAATTGAAGCTTTATTTATAATGCAATAGTAGGCGATCTTGTACAAATGGAATTTAACTTTCTTTTTACCTTTTCGTATACTAGAAACTATGTTACAACCCGTTTTGTAATAAAATCCGTTTTGTAATGAAACCCGTTTTGTAATAAAATCCGTTTTGTAATAAAACGGGACAAAGCTATCGATAGGTTCAAAACGCCCCGATGAATTCAGCTTCCCTCAAATACATTACAGAAGGAACGGGAAGGTACCAATGAATCATGAAAATATTTGTTTTTATACTTGATCTCCTTATAAACGTATGATAGCTATTCTGAACCCTTTCTCTTACAAATGGCCATTCAACATTACGTAGCCATGCGCAGTGCGAATCTAACTGATTCAATGTCTCCTATGGCAGCAATTAAATTTCATCATTTTGGATGCGATTACGAGAGTCTATTGTTAGTGTAGTTGAACTTTTTTTCAAACATTTATTTGAAATCATTTATTTTCATTCCGAATATTTATTTTTCTCTCGAGTTTAATTATATAATAAAGCAGTTATTTTGTGATTATATTTTTGTAACAGTGAAAAGAGGACCCTCGGAATCGGGGATGATGATCTAAGTGTTGCACTCGGCCGAAGCTCTCGATCAACAAAGTAGAATAGCACAACTCCACTTCTACCCAACTATTCAATAAATGTTTTCGGACTTAAAGGGCAAATCCATAGGGTTAACATAATTCAAAATTTCAAAATTCCATTAATAAACATGTGCATTGATACTCATTGATTTTTCTTGAGATTGTTTCAAAAACACTTTATTGGAGTTTTTATTTTTACCTTTTCATTTTTACGGCATCGCTTATGTCCCTTACCTATTGGATACATATGCTTAACTCCCCTGAATTGTGACGTCATAGTAGAAGTTTATTAAAAATGGACGTAGAGTATGACAGCGATTTGAGCGATATTCCCGAAGAAGAAATGGATGTTTCTGGTACTTTAAGGCCATATGTGTACGAACCAGTTTGAAGGGCAATTGCTACGGAATCGGAGGATAGTGATGATTATATTCTTCGTCTTCTTTTTGCCCCGATTTTGACGATAATGTTCCTGAGGTGTCAACATGGTGAGTGATCAATATTTGCGGCGAATATTGCCCTTTATAAACATTAGAATCGTAAAAAATTTAACTTACTCCCTTTTTGAACGTTTGAATCTGACTTGAACAACGAATTTAAATGAAGATCCCAATGAAGTGCCGTTTGCGAGTGAGACCCCTTTTGAATTATCCCTGGACTATTAACACTGTAACAAAATCTCCTCTGAATTTTCTTCTACCAAAAATTTACGATCAAACATCTCGTTTGTAAATTTAAGACGAGAATAAGAAATTATGTGCATGACATTCCCAGTCTTATTGTCCAAATAGTGCATTAGATGATTATCTGGCTGTCATAAGAAACTTTCAGTCTGTAGCTATCTACTAGGTGCAAATTAAAGTCTGATCGGACAGGATTATATACAAATGTCTAACACTGGCTCAAATGGTTTTGGTTGCTTGAATCAGTACTACATTGTCCAATGTTTGAAAACAGTTCTTGGTATATGGTTTACAATTGTGTCCCCATCAGAAAAGTTACAGTAACGTTTGTTTACTCTCTGTAAATATGGACAGTAAATCATTCTCAAATATGAAAATTATAATAAATAATTCAATTTCACAGGTGCCAGTGCAAGATTTGTGTGAATATGCCATTTGTGACAGAATCCAAGTGCTGCAAGACAACAAACAGTATAGATGGGAAGGATGAAGCAGGATTGACACGCATAATAGATCACATTGCATTCCGGGTGAATTGTCTGAACATTCATGTATTGGGAGTTACCTACTATGACCATTCGTTACAGACAGGCTCACTTGAGGAAAACCAAAGAATTCATGAGTAAGTAGAATATTGTTTTGTTATAGTGCTAAATTATTTTTCATAAATGACCTACATTGTTTATAACCCTTTTCTGTTTTCTAAAAATTTAGACCCGTCCAATTTCAAAGGACTTGCAGACGAAAATTCAAAGTGGATTCTAGTTGAAAGTAAGCATTCAGTGGGATTTGAAATATTGTGGAAAAAGAAGAAATTGCTTGCAATTTCTTCTTTTTCTACAATGTTTCTTATTCATAAATTTACAGGGATGTAAAATCGGGGATTGAACAGAAAAGGGTTAAGGCAAGGAAACTTACCCCATTACCACACAATCCAATGTTCTGACATACTGAAGCAATGTAGTTTGCAAAAAAATAGTGGGAAAAGGAGTAATTGCTTGTAACATGCAATTTGTCCTTATACAAAGATTACTACCCCATTCAACACTTAAACTCTTAAAATTCAGTGATTTACCAATTGTCAGCTGTCAAAGAATTTTTTTTTACGATCAATTCATTCATTTAGACCAAAAGTGAACTTTGGACTGCAATTTTGGACATCTTTTAGGCATTTTCTTGGTTTGTGGACCTTGACATTGTAACTGCAGCTAATTCAGTCTGTAGTTACAATTTAGATCACCAACCAACCATCTTGGAAACACTGTAGAAAAAGAAGAAAATGCTTGTTACTTGATACTGTCGTATGTAAGACAAAGCCTGTAAAGATCATCAACTTTATATTGTCATCTGCTACTTTTTGAATTTGGACCATTCCCAACTCTGTTGTCTATCATGAAGTTAAACATCACCAAAAGAATTTTGGTTTAAAAGCTAAGATCTCTTTACATTTTTTTATTCTAGGCTACACAGACACCTGGCCTCTAGACGATTGCGCAAGGAGCGAGGAAAGTGATTCCTTCACATGTGGTGACTGCTTTCAGAGACATGATTCCCTCTGTGGACTATTGAAAGAAAGAAATTCTGGTTGTCAACCTTTCAATTTTTTAAATCCATTATAAAACATTTTATGATACACCTCAAGAAATGGCTTTGATTAAAATTGTTGAAAATTTGGAAATTTCTTGTTGCAACCAATTTCTTCATTTCCCTCAATGTTTTCTGCCAAGGAAATGTTTTCTGTCATGTTATAAAAAAATTAAGATAATAAGATAATAAGATAATACATGACATAAATTATGACCTTTTCCAGTATCATCTTAGCTTATTTCCAAAGTCATAGTAAGCTGCAATAGAATAATAAGGGCTTTAAAAAAGTTACACAGTCCTTGGAATAAACATAGATCACGGCTGAAAATCAAGGGTGCCATATACATCACTAGTTTGTCTACCATGAAAGGATGGGATATGCATATATTATGTAATCATTTCCTGTATTGTTTAAAACACTAATGTCTATTAAGACATGACCATGGCCTAAGTTTACCCTTTACCAAGCAATCAGTAGCTTGTCTTTCCGCTAGTGACTATTGTGATCTTTGAAAAAAATTGAACTTAATGATAGCCACTATTTTCTGTTCAATTATCTGTACCTCCTTTTAACTCATTACAACTAAATCCTCCATTTTTACTCACAGTAGGAGAAAGTTGTGACAAATATTGGGGGAAAAGGAGAAATTGCTTGTGACTAGCAATAGCAAATTTTCTCAAATTTTTGAAGCCTATTTACAATAATTATTCAATTTAGGCACAAATTAAGTTGTCATCTGCAACCTCTTTCAAAAAAAAAAAAAAACTCTTTTTTTTAAATCGATCTTAAAATTTTTCGCCCAGTAATAACTCATTCATACGCAATCCTGTCCGTCTAAGCCCAACTTAAAAAAAAATTCAAAAAAGATTGTGGAAAATGAAGAAATCGCTTGGTACAAGCAATTTCTTCATTATCCACAATGTTTTCTACAAAGGCAAGCAAACGAAAAATCAGGAGCATTAGTTGATACCTTAAGATCTATTGTACTGGAGAAATATTGAAGGATCCTAATGGAATCTCTAGCCTGGAATTGCTGGGGTCCCTTCCAATTTTAAGGGTTCCCGGAACACTGTTAGTGCCGACCCCTTAATATGTCTAAATAGATTTTTTGGTAATAAAAAAAGGAAATACCTTCTAACAACCATGTAAAAGGAACATTTTGAAAATTTGTTGGAATTCTAGATAAACAGTATGTTTATGAGGGAAATATGTTCATATCAATAATAAACACAGGTCTAAGTAGTTGATAACAGCAATTAAATTCAAAGCACCTCTCAATTTGGACTAGTCTAAAATTATGTCATTTTGGAATTGGATCAATGAAAAATGAGAGTATGACTAGAGGAGAAAATGGTGAGAATAAGGGGAAATGACTTATAATTATTAATTTCTCATTTTGCCACACAGTTTTCGTGAATATGTCAAAATTGACCAATGGCTGGCCCGCCCTTTACTTCATAGTCTCCGCTCATGAACTCCAACAGGAAGTTCCGCTCTGATTTTTAACAGCGTTCTTTTGCAAAATTTATGCCAAGTAGCATGTAACAAAAAAATAAAAAGGTTGGTTGATGACCTAAACGTGGTAACTACAGCTTGAAAAGGCTGTAGTTACAATGTTTAAGCCGCCAAATCAAAAATAATAAAAAATAAAGGTAAACAAAAATGGCAACCAATGTCGGAGTTGATAAGCTCAGGTCAGGGCTGAATGAATTATTTGATAGGTCGGTATACTCCTCTATTTAAAGTCTCGTTTGGTCAATATATTGGAAGGACAATATCCGAGATGAACAAAATAGGAACCCTTTCAGTTCTGCTGTCTCACGAAAAATCGGTCCATAATGTGATTCGTTCATTGTTTTATATAATCCCAACCCCCACAATATATGGCCGAGATATCAATTTGTTCACCAAATTGATCTAACCGCTGTTGCAGCTTCTTCCTCGAAATTGCCCAAGCTGATGGTCGGCATGTCGGTTCTTCTTCCCGTCGGTTCTCCGAGATCAAGATTGTTGGCACGGCGTCAGGTTTCAATCGGAGTCGAAAGTTCTTAAAAACAACGTCATTTGCTAGTTTCGGGCTGATCAAAAACTTGAAATTAAAGTGTCTCACACAAAGCTTTGCATGACTCGGTGGCTCAAAATTTGTCACTGCTGTCCGCTATGAATTCACAACTTTTTTCTTTTAAAATCAATCGGAAACGTAAAAATGCTGATCCTCTGAGTCCCCGATTCAACATTACAACCGTAAGCGGCACAGATCGTCATTATTCTCCTTTAAAATCGATTTTTTACGTATTATCGCCTGTATTTAGTACAGCAACCATCGGACATGTAAAACAGATAGCTTCTACTATGACGTCACAAATGCAGGGGAGATAAGCGGTTTAGGGAATATAGAGGGGAAGTAAGCGATGCGCTGTTTTGGGGCAGTATTAAATCTTGACATTTCGAATTGGTTTTTGTACATGTGCACGGTCTGCAATCGCGAAAATATTGTTTGTGTGTTAAATTAACACCATATACTTGAAAAATAATGAATGAAAAGACAATATAAAAATTTCTTTGAATTTGACCTTTAAAATACCCTTTTCAGCTGTAAAAGTAAACTGGAAATTCTGTTTAGCATGAACTCCTCTCACTGTAAAGCAGATCTCGCGGAAGGCTGCATACATTTTGCTCTTTGAGATGAAACTTACCAGGGTATAGTTGAAGCAGGTTAGGTTAGCCCTCTGTATGGTCGGATCTGTTGTATCATTTTCTAGTCGTACATTTTCACTTGGAATGCATTCGACGGCATCCATAACGGTAATGTAATCATTCTAGAAAAGTAGGACAAGAAAATTAAAAAGAAAAACCATATGATGATACATAGCAAAATACGCGATTTTTTATAAAGCAATTTTCATTATTCAAACATCGATATATAGCGCAGTCATGTCTATCTTTTGCCACCAATCATTGATTGCATTATTCAGAATATATTTCAATCAACAACAGAAACATTGTGAGAAAGCGCATATTTATCAACATTTCTCTATAAATGGTACACTTATTAATAAACCTCTCCCTACATTTAAGCATTCTAAAACATGTGCTAAATTTATGGTTATTGATATAGAGGTCAAGAGCATTCATATTCTATTGTCGTTTAAATATTTGTCTTTACAACAATGATTATTAAAAATGATATTTATTTTGTTTCGATCGAAGCGCTAGTGAAAACGTGTTTTCCTTTACTCTAGCGCAAGTTCGGTAGCGAAGTAATCTTTAAGCTCTTCTGTTGGAAAAAACATCAACCTGTGTAGGCATAACGGATTGAAGTATGGGAGCGATTGATAGAAATCACAGTGAGATTATGACCTTTTCAGTTAAAACAATTTCAATGTATAAATTGAATTGTCAAATAATATGCAGATGGAAGAATAAGTAGGAAAGGAAAAAATGCTGATAACAAACGAAAAGAAGTAGGTTAATCGAGCGTTCAATGAAGCTAAAATATTGAAAATATTACGTTACGGACCATATATTTGAAAAAAGAAAAAAAATGATTAAAAGTCTCTGCAAAATTTGTTTTTTTCTCAAATAATACAACGAAATAATTCTTTTTTGAATGTATTTTCTGATCAAGAATCAATCTGAAATACATTTTTGTGAGCCCACAACCTATTGTAAATTTGTCACATTTTGCATAAAACCTGTAACGACAACAGAAGAAGTGCCAATGGGTGCCACTATGAATAATCAAGGTGACTATATTTTTAAAAATAAACACTTGCTGCTATTGAAAACCGTAAAAAGTTCATGGCTCCATCTATTACTTGTGAGGTAAAGGTCATCTATTAATGTCAAGGTTACTTATCAAGGTCAATTTAACAACACTAACAACAACAACCTTTAAAATTTTGCTGTTATTCAAGATAACATTTTGCTGTGTATTCATGGTGTGGTTTTAGCATAAAGACAGATACGCAGGTTGAACTACACCTCAAGTTAATCAAAGTACTGAAAGTAAAGTTGGAGAGAAAATTAGAATATAAAGCTTTCACGTCGTGTAAAGAATTTGTTCAAAGAAATTGGTATGTTTTTTTTTGTTTCTCAGAAAAAGAAGGGTTTTAAAATTCCATGAATCTGCTGTCAGCATTTGCACTGAAACTTAAGTTATCATTTTTTTCATAAATCTTCTGTTTTTGGCTAATACTAAAGTTTGCGGGGATGATCTTACCATAATATTCTAAAAAGACTTGGTTAACCATTTCCTGATTTTTTTCAAAATTTTACACTGGACCCATTTGAAAGAAGTTGCAGACGACAATTAAAAATGATTGTTTATTGAAAAGTAGCCAATCTACAGGTTATAAAATATCGAGGCAAAGTAGAAATTGCTAGTTACACGTAATTTCTTCTTTTCCAACAATGTTTGCACAAATATTTAACCACTGAGAAATTAAAACAGGTAATTTTGTAGAAAAGGGTTAAATAATACTTACGTAAGAAATTTTTTTCCCTGACTTTATATTGAAAAAGTAATCTGGTTTTCACCAAAAGTGTTTATTTCTCGATACCCATCTTGTCTTTGACAACATAACTATAGAAAAAAATCCCTGGTACCCCTGAATTTCCCAGATTGCTTAGAAATGATCGTGTGACCTTTTATAGGTTATGTGATATTAGAGGAGTATTATACGGGCCGTTCAACTTTGGTTTTCTGGAAATATAGACATTAACGGGTTTTAATGAATGATCTCAAATTACAAATTTGTTTTCTTGTGACATTTTCTAGGGAATCGACAAATTTCGGATCTAGATCTTGTGTTACTGTTAAAACAATACAGAATAGTATAGAACCTCGATGTCAAGAAAGGTAATTTTTAAATTTGTTTTTAACCCTTATTTCAAAGTCGGAATGCAACGGTCTGTCCAATTTTTCAGTGACGACCAATTACAATGCTTATAGCACTTTGATTAATCAATTTTAGATCTAAGGTAAATGCTGCGCTCTTCCCTTTTTCGTGCCTAATACCCAAAGTTTTTTTAAAAGTATGAATTCAATATAAAACTTGATAAAAGTTTAAAAAAGATATGATTGGTCTTTATTGTCAGTCGTCTAAGAGTAAATTCATTTGTTCCAACTTCAATTACCCTTAGGTCTTTTCGATTGCTAGTGTTTCCCTCTAAAATTTTAAATTTAGTCGGTCTACTGCAGTGAAAGGCATCTTTGGACGTTTTTTCTTCCGTTGAAGAATTTTTAAATTTGTTGTTTGGATTGTTAATTTTGTAACCATGCGTCCAAATAAACTTCGAAAAAGGTAATGTATACACAAAGATAGCAAAATATTAGTTATCCCGAACTCATTATCACATAGTGAGAATTGACCGATCGCGATTGTCAATCAAAAGACCAGTCGACCAATGAAATTCTTCATTTAGATTAGAAATGAGTTTTTGATCTCGGACATTGCTCGCCATTTTTGTTTACATTTTTTTGTTGGTTATGCGACCTAAACGACGTAACAGCAGATCCGCTTGTGTCTTGTACATAGAATACATGTCGAATACATGTCGATTACTTACAGCTAATTCTGGATTGGCTGTTTGATTTACCTCAACTGTTATGGTGTTATTCGCCAAGCAAGTAAAAACTGAAAAAAGAAAAATAGGATTATTTTTAGATATAATCCCTGACGAATTAATGACATACCCCGATGATAGAAAGTTACTGACAAACATATAGACTTCACGTACACAGACTAGGGAAAAAAACCTTGATACGCAATTTAATGAAAATGCTCATTTGTCTCGTTTTTCATTCGTTTCTGGGAAAAAAAACTCAAGCAAACAACAACAATAAATAAAAATATTAAAATACAAAAACAAAACAACAACAAACAACAACAACAACAAAAAACAACAACAACAATCCCCAACAAACAAACAAACAAAAAACAACACCACAAAAGAACACCCCCCAAAACAACAACCAAAACAAAAACAAAACAAAATACCCCCCCCCCCATAAAAAAAAAAAAACAAAAAAAAAACTTAGCAGCGATAACAAGTAATAATGACAGAAATAATAAAAGGGCTCTTATTAATAGGTGTTGAATGCGTTTCCTTTACAGTATTATTCAGTATGTGTATAGGTTTAGAGAAACTTGAGATCTAAGACGTAAGATCAAATTCGAAAGGAAAAGTTCAAAATTCTTGCAAAACCAGATCAGATTAGTGATAGGAAGCGCACCTCAGTAGGATTAGCAGATAGTATCTCAGATAGAATATAGTGTCTCTACTATAATAAGAAATGATGGGAACAGATTGGTTGGTACATTAGCCACACTAATATAACAAAAGTACTACTAGACGTTATTGAAGCAAAAAAAAAAAAAAATAAAAATAAAAAAAATGCAAGCCTAGATTTATCTTTCGTAAGTGATTACGATGAATGTTAATGGGCCGGGGTATAAAAGGTCGAAACAATTACTTACCAGGTGCCGAACTGACGTTGTAGAACATCAACAATACAGCTAACGCAGCGAAAATCTTCATTTTAGCCTTGTGTATGGAAAAATACATTAAAGAGAAATTTTATTGAAAATAAATCAATGAATATTTATAAATAGATGAGAAAATGAATATATAAACACATAGGGAAAGGACGTAAACGAATGAGGTAAAAAGCTAATGGATTATTAAATATAAATGATCACGGTAAATAGTCTGTAAACATTTGAAATATTTGTAAAGCATGGTCAAGAACTTTTTTTTGACATAGTGGAATGGCTTTGCCTAACATATCGCTTTAAAATATATCGACTTTTGTTTTCCTGAATGCAGTAGATACAAACTGAAAAGTCATTTTTTTGGCCAGAACAAACTTTTTACAAAAGTATTTATCTTACTTTAGAAATTGTACTCTGAAGAAATATTACAAAAAAGCTATTTAATATAGGAGTCAAAATTAGGGATTTGCCATAATAATCGTGTAAACTTTGGATGCAAATACGTCAATTTACATTCTTAAAAACCGGACAAATGCACCTACCTTCTTGGATATAAGCAACAACAGCAACAACAACAAATACAAATACAAACAACAACAACAACATCCCCTAGATTTGGCTTTATCTTTGAATGCTTGGTTCGATTATCACGGCTGATCATCTTGAGATTAGGAGTGGTAAGAAAAGATAATTTTCCTTCATACTTTATCTTAATAAACGGAATTGAATATTTTTCTGCATTCTGAAATGCAAACATTAAAATCTATTTTTTGCATCACTACTGCGATTAATTAGAATCATTAAATCAGATCTGTGAATATTAAAATGCATTAAAAATATCGATAGAAATTGGTTTTCAGTCACTTGAAAATGACTTTTAACACAGATTATTGGCTGAAATTGCAATCTCTATAAAATTCCCAAAATCTGAGAATCATTCCATAAAGATTTCAATACCTTATATAAGGCACACGATGAAAACATATGTGTTTCTTAAAGAATAAAGATAATAAGTACAAAATAGAGACGAAAGAGAGCATACATCTTTCTATTGGCACTTTCTGTACAAAGATAATGAATGAGCTAGGATAAGGTTTATATAAGAATTGAAGAGAATTCCTTTTGTTCATACTTCAATGAACAAAAAACAACAACAACAAAAAAACACAACAAAATAATTCGATTAACGAGCGTATTCATACATAAGTGTGATTAAGTTTTCTCTAGGCGGAAGTCAATAATTTTTTAACTCTTGTCTTCAGACCAAACTGATCGCGCACAGATCGTTCATCAGATAGCTTTTAAAAAAAAATCATTTTGCTCTCCAAGTTCATAGAAAAACTGTCACTTCCCTTTTCAGGTCAAATTGACCTATGGCTGCTGTCACATAGCACTCCCCGAACACTTCGTGCTCCATTAAGCTTATAAGAAGATACTGTCTTTTTAAATATAATAGATTTAATTGAACCTTAAGAAAATGTATCTCACAATTCATTTCTGCAACACTAGTTTTTTTTAAAAACCAAATTCGTTAACCGTGTGACGTTTATATTTTCCGCTTTAGGTACGTTCCGTTTGTACCCATTTCCTAGGTAGTATGAGTTGCTATCAGGGTGAAGACATCGGCATGTGTATGGCATTTATAACATTTTCACTCGGCGTGAAGGTAAGAAATTGTATGGCCACACAACGTATTTACAATATCCTTTATACTTCTAAAACACTTGAATACAGACCGAACTTGAAGACTCCGACAAGACTGCACGGATGCACAGGCTGACCTAGTCCAAAAATGGCGCACACGTCAAATCTATTAACTGCCATGCAAAACAACTTTGCTAAATAAAAGATGGAACCAGATATTTGTAATTTGATTTTCTTTAGAATTTTAGAAAAGATATATGAATGAATTATAAGATGGTAGTACTAGTGTGAGGAAAACCAGAAATCTACGGCCAGGTGCTCTTGCCACACCAATTTGACTGAAAAAATTGTTAAAAGTTGCATTAAACTCAAATCAATCAATCAGTCGATCAATCAACTGATCAATCAATCAATAATTCTTGTCTACGTAGTAAAATACATATACCGATTGTCAAATAGGCTTTGAAAAAAAAAAAAAAAAAAAAAAAAAATACCCCCCGATTCTTCTCACTGATGCATTCATGCTATACCGATAGGCCTTAACTCTCGTAAGAATTTAACTATGCAAGATGTCAATACATCATGTAAAGTTTGGTAAATTCTAGATTAACTTGCGTAGATACGATACAGTTCTTTGGCAATTTGTTCAACTAGTACTTTCCCTAAATTTTAAGACAATGATGCCGATGATAGAGATAACAGAGACATTCGTAATTCACTGCCGGCGTGAGTTGGATATTTTTCACCGGAATTGACGATGGTTTAATCAAATAAGAAAAGCATTTTTTTGGATCGATCATCGGTATAAGGGTCATACCACAGTCTAGGTGCCTTGTACAAAGAATACAAACTAGAAGATTGGTAAAGCGAGCGTGGACATAAGCCTATTGAGCTATGAAACAAATCGTCAAAGCGAGCGGAGGAAAAAAGAAACATTGGATAAAGACCGTTAAGTAAATTTATCAACAATTTAGCTTTAACTTTAACATAAAAGGAGTCAAAGAAGAGTAGTGGAACGAACAAATAAAATATATAAGGTGACTGACAGGGAACTAAAACCAAAGTTCACAGACAACGCCAACAAATACTAATATATCTACCATCTTTTCTCCTGTTGAACACTTTAGATTAGGGATAAAAGTAGAAACTCAAAAACACGAAGTGGCGTGAAAAGTCCAAATTCCATAGGCTCATATTAAAAAGACCAATATGTAAAGCTATCGCAAAATAAACTCAAAAGAAGATGTGAATTACTTAAAGATATTTTCACGCCCTTCATGTGGTCCAAATTGAAACATAGATAAAAGAAACAATAAATGAAAGAAGAACAACAGTCATTACAGTAATTTTATAGACTATGAAATTACAAGTATTTCGTTAGGATGGGTCAACCTCTAACCAATACCTTTATAAAACGATGGACAAATCCATAAAAAGTGTAAAAGACAAATTTGAAATATCTTTGGACAGCTTTAATGAAAGGAAAACAAAATCGACTTATGCACAAAGTCTTGCGGATAAAAGTTATCATTATTGACCAAGAGCTGATAGTTGACAGCAACGCTCGACTATTTTGAGTGCTGGGCATTTAAAGCAATTCCACAACATGAATGTAGAATAAAGAATTATTTTTAAATTATGATTCTGAACACACGTCTAAAAGTTTCAAGTCTTAACCCTTAGTGGTGATAGAGATAAAAATATCTTGCGTTTCAAATTCTAAATTGAAAAAAGATTAAAACACTTTTAGCATATTTCAGTCACATCGCGGCGGCACCTAACCAAGGATTCCTGGTATTTCTCACACCAGTACTACCAATTCATCATTTCAGATCCTCCAGCTGCTCATCCTACTTAGGTTTACTATTGTCCACCGTTTGGTCAGAGACAAATGTCGGAAGGACATACTCCGCGACCAGGGATCGAATGACTAGGAATCCCACGCGCTATCACAGCGCTATGGCAAAAACGAACATTAGAGTTGTAAATAATAGCTCAGGGTTGATCTCATGATCACATAGGTATGTGCATTGTTTCACAGCAATGACAATAGTAGGAACAGAGATAAGACAGTTGCATGAAAATCTTTAACAAGACATTTCTGAGTCAAACTTTATATCTTAATAGTTTCCGTTGTTTGGGTAAACAACATTTGTAGGCGATAGAATGAACCCAACACGACGTCCTATGATTGTGACGTCGTGTGACGCATCGCATTTCAGTTCTTAACTATTTCGCTTTAACCCAGCCCGGGGAAAAATAACAAAAGACTTGAACAGTCTAGAAAAAATAAAACACTTATACATAATATCTTTTAACCACATGACACAGCCAATTACGCTTTCGGAATATATCGTTTTCACGTGATGACGTAAGTTAATCGCTAGTGAGCGTCAACGTTCGCCACCATAACTCACTAACAAACAAACAAACAAACAACAACAACAAAAACCACACACACACACACACAAACAACAACAATTGTTTATCGAGTACATACAATGGAATTGAAACAGAATATATAGGAATCAACTAAAACCTAGAGTCATTTGTCCCGATTTAAAGTCTCATTTCATTGGTTTGAAACCAATGCACTCAATTTACATTACCACTTGACCCAGTCCTCTTCCAGAATGATACAGTATGATTTAATTCCCTTAAAGTCACGCGTGCACCCTCCCCAAATACACCATGTATAAATCTTTGGCCTTGAAAAAATAAAGGGAAAGAATAAATAATCAAGAATTATGATTCTGGTGTAATGTCTTCTCTTAATGAAGATCTATCACAATGACTTTTTAATCTGATAGCTAGTATTCGTTCATAGATATTCACTGGACAAAAAATTAAGTCAGGAAAACAACAAATTATTTATTCGAAAAAATTGCAGCCCAGGTTTGTACTGTGCACATTCCCCACTTGAAATATATGAACAAATGATGTTTACTGGTAAACCGAGTATAATTAAAGAATTATGATCCGGACATGATTATGGACGGAACAACGGACACAAAGACATATACTATTAAAATATCTCGTTTTTCGATGAGGAATAGAAAAAAGTAATTTTTGGGGAAGCGTAGGTTGATTAGTAGTAGTACACATTGTTCACTTGTCTATAGGGTTTATGGGTTATTCAAATTCAAATTCTTCAATATTTTTCGTTACATTTCAGTACCCTGACCCTTTTACACGAAAGGAAAAAAACTATAAAACTTAACTCGCTTCAAAGCATTTTCATCGATGCAGTAAATTTAATGGGATGATGGGAATCAATTATTCGTTTATGTTTAGTAAACTTAAAAAATAGTAAAATTAGTAGATTTCAAAGGTATGAAAATAAACATTATAGGATCTTAACCAAAGGACTGATACCCCCCCCCCCCTTAAGAGTAGCCGGATTTATAATTATTACCAGCATTGTACATAGGTTGAGAATAGCGTACAAATGAAATGCTCTGATATTGATTTTGACAGACGGCTTTTGTCAATCAGATAATTAGTCGACAAATCAAATCATTCAGACCGAAAATGGAATTTGATCCCTGATTTTGGCCGGCATTTACATAGAGCATTTTAATGGTTTGGCGACTTAAATGTCGTAAATACAACTTATTCAAGCCGTAATTACGATTTCTAGGTCGTTTACCATTTATTTTACTCTTTTCAAGCCTACGAACAGTGGTGATAGCTCGGTTTCAATTCAAAATACCGGCTCTTCAAAATTCTTTTTGATTTACTTATGTACGAAATTGACCAATCGCGATTGTCAATCAAATAACCAGTCGACCATTGAAATCATTCATTGAGACCAGAATTAAGTTTTGATCTCCGCCACTGGCTGCCATTTTTGTTAACCTTTTTTGTTGGTTTGGTGACTTAAACGTCGTAACCACAGCTTATGCAAGTTACACCGTTTTGGCGGCGAACCATCTATACTACATTTTCATTACATGTTACTTGCCATGATTTTTCAAAATGACGCCATTTAAAATCGAAGCAGGACTTCTTGTCGGAGTCAATGGGCATGGGCTATCAAAGCGAGTGGGCGGGGCCAACAGTTGGCCAATTGACCAATCGCTGGCCCCGCCCACTTATTCATTTGGCTGCACCCATTAACTCCGTCAGGAAGTCCCGCTTCGATTTCGTTATTTTGCAAAATTTATGACAAGTTGCGTGTAATAAAAAAGTAAAATAATTGAGTGGCGACCTATTCGTCGTAACGTTTGACACAATGTTGAAGCGCAAATCTCAATTACGGGCTGAATGAATGATTTGATTGGTCTATATATTCCTTGATTGACAACCGTGATTGGCAAATTGAATGTGACCAGTTTACAAGATATTAACGTCTCAAATCCCTGTCTTTTGAATACTTCTGAGCTATCCCCATTTATATCCAATCGAACTGTACCACTCTGACCGCCAAAGCGAGAACACGGAACGCTGACCAGGAATAGGCAATAATGAACAACCTGGACTATGTTCCACAAGTATGTATTACAGAATTCTTATGTCCTCGATCCACGGCAGCGCCACATATCCTTTCCGACATTTGACTCTCACCCACGGGTGGATAACCGTAAACCTAAGTGAGAAAGCAGCAGGAGGTTAGGAAAGGATGTAATGGTGTTACTGGTGCGAAATAGACCAGGAATCCAATGTTCGGTGCTCCAGCCGCCGCGATATTCGTGGAAACACCCCCAAACAAACAAACACCCCAAAACAAACAAACAAACAAACAAACATATTGCTTTTATACAAAAGAAAACACTGTGTAAAAATTACTACTTATTTACAGAAACAGCTTAAAAACATAACATAAAATAACAGTCTTTATCTTATAATACAATCCTTTCCCACACAATGGTCTTTTTGACGCCCTTGAAAAACAACAACAACAACAACTTGGAAAAAATTGTGGAAATGAAGAAATTGCTTGAACCAAGCAATGTCTTCTTTTTTTTCCACAATGTTTTCAACGCAATAAGTTGAACAAATCTAAGACTTCATCACATTTATATTTTCGTCTTCAACTCCTTTCAATTTGGACCAGTCTTAAAAGTTGCCGTCTTGTAATGGGATAACCAACAGATTATGTGTCTCATAAAATGGGTAGAATTAAAAACGCAAAGAAGTCGCTGCCTAACATCTCTTGTAAGATGTTACTGGCTATATCAAAGTGGAACTCCTTGTTTGAGGAACTTGGCGTGACCAGCGGAGTCAGTTTGCGGTGCCTGCGATTTGTCAGTTACGTTTGGTGAAACAAAGCGCTTTGGAAGTGATATGAGAATCTGTGCATTGGGCAATGTCCCCAAAACAAACACGCGGCTAATCCTCAATTCAAGAAACCCATGCATGCCTACAAAACTATATTATCTATCAGACAACGCAAAACCCAATTTAAGCCAATGGTATGCATTGAAATTGCGTATTCGATTGATCGAAATATCAAACAGATTATTTTTTTTCAAAATTGATATTTAAGTATATCATCCTACGTGGATGAAATATCTTTGTTATAATGGTTTATCTGAAAAAGCTTGATAATGAAAATTGGAAAATTACTCCCTTAAATCATCAACCGTGACCTAAAATAGTTTGAAATATGTTTTTTCCAATATTCCAAATAACTAGTAGCGATCAATTGGAAAGTAAATATCGCAATATAATAGCGAATAAAAATTGTGCTCGGTGAAAATGGCGTGGAACATTTGAACACGTCAAGAGCAAGCGTTGTATAAACACAGTCTTATATTGCACAAGGGCATAAGGCCGTAATGTAACATTGGTATACGGTTCAAAAAGAACTTCGATGAACTTCTATTGACCCAAACGTGCTCTCCTTTGTCAATGCTTACGAATACTCAACCAGGATTTTTATTAACACTTTATGTAGAAAGTCAGGATTTCATACCTAACGCAATATATCAAACAATATTCGTGATTTATCCTAAGAAAAGTGTGAAATATTCTTCTTTTTTTCATGTAAAATACAGTATACTTGTGCACAGCTCAAGGACCACCTTACAAGCAACATACAGACATTTTATGATATAGTGCTTTAATGTCAGATTCGTATTTACTAAGATTCTGTATGTGTTGATGTTAGTACATTATAACGTGTTATCGTTTAAAATACAGTCTATTGAACAATTTTTTATTCAAAATTTGAGCAAATAAAATTGACTCTTCATATTATTATTTTACATTATCTTGTACTAACTCATAAATACACACAAGCCAAATGTTAGTGATCTACATGATTGTGAAATGGCCCAAATATGTTCCGAGGAGCATCACAGGAATTTAATTTCCCTGAGGCTCACTAAGAGATTCAACATAAAAATGGGAAAGGCTTTCTTGTTTGTAAGAAAACGATAAAGAAACTAAATGGTTGTCCTAGGACAACTGCTGTCGAGCCCGCAAAGTTTTTATCATCAACTGGGCCTTTACCATCAATTTTAGTGTTTGACCTTGAGCGTTGACCTTGAACTTGAAGCTATCTAAAAAATTCTTTCAAATGACACATCTACTGATGATGGAGAATAATTGTGCCAAGTTATTTTGAAATCTACCCATAAATGTAGGAGTAATTATCCGGATAAACACATTTCAATGTTTCACCTTGAGCTGTGACCTCGAAATTAGAACTTTCCAAAAAATTCCTTCAATGAGCACATCTACTCATGATGGAGAATAATTGTGCCAAGTTATTTTGAAACCCATCCATAAATGAAGGAGTAATTATCCGGATAAACACAATTTCAGTGTTTGACCTTGAGCTGTGACCTTGACATTAGAAATATCCCAAAAATTCTTTCAAATGCACATCTACTTATGGTGAAGAATAATTGTGCAAACTTTTTTGGAAATCTATCAATAAATGTAAGAGTTATTGTCCGGACAAATTCGGACGGACGGACGGACTTACGGACTAACGGACTAACATACTAACGCACATACACCGACTTGTCATAGTGACCCCAAGCGGGCTCGACTCTTTGTACTTAAGCAAACTAGCCTGCGCTCCGACGGGGCCCATATTTAATCACAGGGACATCACTACTAGGCAATGTTTATACCAAATACCTCTGCATTAGAATTTTCAAGAAAGGTAAAGACGGTGGAAATGGTCCTACCGGTTGAATGGGTGGTGAGGTGTAAAGAAATTTTTGACAGACGCCTGGAGAGGTTCGAATGGAAAAGTGATAAAACCTTAAAAAACAAAACAAAAACAAAACAAAACAATCAAACAAATAAAACAACAACAAGACTTGTGAAGTAAGCGGATAAGCATTTGCCTAGTACACTACATGTCGCCCCCAATACCTTGGGTTGTTTGATTCAGATTTGAAATGTAAATTGACCACTCATTTGACCAGTTGCAATATTATACTAAATCTAATGGCTAATAGTCATTTTATATTGTGACGGTATTAAGTCACAATAAAATAACTACATATAATGAATTTTATACCCCGTGAAACCGCCAATCACTTGTTTCTTTACGTTTACTTGAATGAATGGAAAATCCGACCAAAATTAAATTATTGCGCTTTTTTCATACCTAGAAATGATTGATTGACCTTCATAAGGTTTTTATCAAATGTTTTGATAAATAATCAATAAATTCCATGTCCTGTAAATAAAAGTGACATAAAATTCATCGTTACAAAGTATACGCAGGTAATGCCGTAATGCACTTAGCCAGCATATCACGGTTTTACAACGTGTATTTTTTTTCCAGAATTTACGTCTCATATTTCCACGATTTTTTAAGTTATTTATAATTTGTGTCATATTTTGTCATTTTTTTTCTTAGAAATAAATTAACAAATAAATAAATAAAAAAATATCATGAAAATATGACACGTAAAGTGTCTGCATAAAAACTCGGGATGATTATCCTTCACAATATTTTCTTAACTTACGGATTTCCACCATGCTAAGGTAATTTTTACATTTTTCTTCAGTATTACCTAATGACGGTCCAGCATCACAATGAAAATGAAACATTCTATGAGTATATATCACAATAAACGCTGGTTGTAAGACATCAGATACTAGGCTGATATAAACACGTAGACAAAGAACCCCCCCCCCCCAAAAAAAAAAAAAAAAAAAAAAACCACCAAAAAAAACCAAAAAAAAAAAAAAAAAAAAAAAACAACAACAAAAAAAAACCCCCAAAACAAAAAACAAAAACAAAACAACAACAACAACAACAACAACAAAAAAAAAACAACAAAAAACAAATAAATAAACAAAAACCAACCCGGCAGTAGATATGGAAAAAAATTGTCCGATAACCGTTGTCCATCGAACATTCAATTGACCAATCATAGTATTACTAAAGAACGAAAGTTATTCAGCCCCGACCGGCTCTTTCAACTGCGACATTCGCCGCAATTTTCATTAAACCTTTTTTGTTGGTTTGGCGACTTAAATGTCATAACAACAGCTTAATCAAGCAATAGTTACGACGTTTAGGTCACCAACCAACGATTTTACTATTTTGTTACATGCTATTGGCCATGAATATTGCGAAATAGCGCCGTTTGAAATCGAAGCGGAACTTCCTGTCGGAGTTAATGGGCGGGGCCTAGGGAAACAGTTGGAGGAGCAAGCGATTGGTCAATTACTGTTATCAACTTTGTAAAATAGCAAAAACAAAGATACACGATTAAAAAATATTTCCTTAGTACTGAAAACTATCGACGGATCTTTTGCTCCGCTCGCTGATTCTGCCGGTTAAACCATCAGACTCCGACAGGAAGTTCCACATCGATAGTAAACGACGTTATTTTGCAAGATATATGGTATGTAACGTGTAACAAAAAAGGAACAAGAATGTTGTTTGGTGACCTTAACGTTGTAACTACGGCTTGAATAAGCTATAGTCCCGAGGTTTAAGTTGACAAACCAACAAAAAGGCCTCACAAAAATGTCGGCCAATATCGGAGTTCAAAGTTCACACCCGGAAAAAATGAATGTTTTAATTAGTGAACTAGTTCTTTAATTGACTGTCGCGAATTGTCAACGTTACGGATCTTTAGCCCGCTAGATGACTCTGCTGGTCAAATTAATGACCGGATATCCCACTTTGATGGTTCACGACGTTATTCTATACGTAATATTTACGTAAATAAGAAGTAGTTGATTGGCGGCTCAAACGTCGCAAATAAATCTGAAATAATTTACTTAACCAACATAATTGTTCATTTCCGGTTTAAGTGAATATTTTGATTGGTCGATTGAATCTTTGGTTGTCAGCCGCGATTCGTCAATTGACTAATAGTTGGTTTAGTTTGGCCACCTTATCAAGCTGTAGCTACGACGTTTACATCGACCGATGATGGAGTTCAAATTTCATTTCCGATCTCAATAAATGATAACATTGGTCGATTGATTATTCGATTGACTACTAAAAAGAGTTTGAAAAACACTGTGGACAATGAAGAAATTTCTTGTTATAAGAATTCCCTCAATGTCCACAATGTATTTTTCAACCCCAAAAGACAAAGATTTTCTGAATTGCATCAACTTGAAATTGTCGTCTGCAACTTCTTTCAATTTTTACCAGTCTAATTTTGTCTTGTAGCATTGGGTCAATAAACACCTGAACATATCTTTCTTAATTGAAAAATGCATGTGTTGAATTGTATTAACAAGTCATCCAATTATTCAAGTCATCAAACATTTGTAATATAAACCGGAAATAAAAAACTGTGCAAACTGACAAAAATATGGATAACACAAATTTGCTTCTTTAAAAAAAGTGTCAAATAAACGTCGGTCTTTTCGAATCCCTTTACGGTTTTTAGTCGGCAACCTTTTGCGAGAAACTTCTGCTTGTTTTTTCCTACACCTTATTCCCGATTTTACTAGTTTAGACTATTTTAGACTGGTGAAACTTATACTTCGCATTGTTTTCCGAGAAAAATTTCAATATCTTATCGAGTTACACAAGAATTAATATTACAGTGAAAGATGTGCTTGACAATTCGCTGGCCTATCCCACTAAGCTCTGACAGGAAGTTCCACTTCGATATTAAACGGCGTTAATTTGTAAAATATATGGTCAATTACGTGTAAAAAAAATTGAATGGTAGGTTGGTGACCCATACGTCGTAACTACAGCTTGACAGCTGTAGTTATGATGTTTTAAATACAAACTAACAAAAAATCTCCAAGTAATGGACAATGTAAGATTTCAAAGTTCACTTCCGGTCTAAATAGATAATTTGATTCTTCTATTGATTCTTTGATTGACTGCCGTAAATTACTCATTACACTCGATTTTCCGATCATCACAAATTTTCCTTGCACGAAATATTCAAATTCTTTAAAGATAAAAAAAAAAATCATATAAGAATATAAAGGAAGAATAAATTGCTTTATTCAAGGGTCAAATAGAGTTCAATTTTTCACGCTAGAAATGTTGAGGCATTGACTTACGTATATCTGTTATAATATTGTAGGTATTTTAGGGGTTTGTATAATTACGTTCATCATTGATTAGAGTAACTAAAAAACGCTTCAAAACAAAGTGAAAGATTAGAGTAATGTCTTAAAATATTTAAAAATAGAAAAATCGAAAACAAATCATTGGGCTACTTTTTTGAATTCCAAAAATAAGTCTTCTAAGATTTCAACTTGCTTAAACATTAATCTTTGACATATCAATTTTTCATTGTGATTTGAAATAAAATCCGTTCAAATTATATCACCTTGTGTGAGATTGAGTCTATGTTACGACAGGTAACTTCATTTATCACTATCTTTACGGATTAAAGAAGGCCCATATACCCGTTAGCATTGAAAGTAGCGTATACCAAAGGTGCGGAGAGAAATCTGATCAAAAATCTACTCTAACGTTACTGGTTATTCCGCATATTTATAAACAAATCGATATTAGTTTTATTGATAACTATAGTAAATGATAGATACATCTGTTTCTTTAAAATAGCTTTTCCAGTAAAGACACTGACTTGTCAATCTTTGCTAGGTCAAATTCTTAAATAAAGGTACAAGAAAATATTCAGTTGGAAATCATTATAGCTTTGAAAAAAATACATTTTAACGTAAAATGAATTGATATATTCCCTTACCTTAAGTTTTTCCCTTCGATGTATTTCGGTGAATTGTGCACGGTTACTTAATCTTCAAACACAGGGCGGTGACTAGGTTACGGTTGGTTAATTCCTCGCATCAATTAGTTTGACATTTCCCTCATCATTAACCATAATTGACGGATCGCAGGCCCCGCCCACCGACTCCACTGGCAACATTCAATGATCCCACAAGAAGTTTCACTTCCCTATACAACAGCGTTATTTTGCAAAATTATGGCTATTTTCATGCAACACAGAAGTACATAGTTGGTTGGTGACCTTAATGCCATTTAAGTCGCCAAACCAACTAAAGTCCTACATTTAAATGTCAGCAGATGTTGGAGTTCAAAGTTCTGTTCCGGCATAAAGTAAATGATTTGATTGGTGGATTAATTCTTTGATTGATTGATAAACGATTGGTCAATTGTAAATAAATTCTTGTTCTGCTGCTTACTAGGACCAAAAAGGTATATTGTACTTGCTTGTCGTATAAAATGCCCAATTTACTGAAAGATTATGATGTTTCACCTGATAAATTTGACGTAACGATTATTTGAAGGTTATATCTGATTAAGCACAGGTAAGTCATGGTTGAAAAATTAAAAAACATACCCGACCAGAAATCTATCGATAGCAAATATTTTCTAGTCTTCGACTCTAGTATTCGTCCAAGGTCCAGGCAATATGACCAGGTTCGGAATTAATCGAAAATCTCCCTTTTAACTTCTCTTGCATGAATCATGTTATTATTTCATTTTTTGATAAAGAAAAAAGTTATTTTTTAATTTCAATGCATAAGTGAGTTTCAGTGATACTGTTACGGAGCGCCAATGTACCCAAACAACTTATCTATAGCAATGAAGTACCATTGGTGTGTGTGTGTGTGTGTGTGATATCAGTAAACTTAATATTCCAAAATTACAATTTCCGATTAACCAATTACTAGACGAAAACATTTTAGACTGGTCCAAATTAAAAATGTTGCAGATGACATATTTTTGTTGTTGAAATTTAGATTATTTAAACTTTTGTGGTAGAAAACATTGCTTGTAACAAACAATTTTTTAATTTTGCACAATGTTTTCCAAAACTAATTTTAAAACCACTGCCCAAGCGACTCACCCAAGTTACAAGAACATTATTTATCATTTGTTGGGAGACCTACTTCAAATGAAAGGAAGTGTTGATCGAGTCGGCCTCCCAAAACAACACTCCTGGTTTGAAATAATAACTTGTTACTACATCAACGAGTTTGTATAAATTCAGTTCACACCTTACTTAAACGAGAAACCTGACTGTGGAAAGTAACAAATAGTATCGATCTAAAACCGTATCATTGCAAAAAATCATTATTTAATATTCACAATCTTGACTAAAAAATTGAACAACAGAAACGGCATTATTTTGCAAAATTTAGGACCAGTAGCATGTAACAAAAAAGTAGACTGGTTGATTGGCGACCTAAATGTCGTGACGTATTTACAGCTTAAATAAGTTTTTGCTATGATATTTATGTCTCCAAATCAATAAGATGCTTCACAAAAATGCCGGCCAATAACGGAGTTAAAATTCCACCCAAAATCCGCTCAAAATGAATGATTTGATTTGTCGTTTTTGGTCAATCAACGGGGTGAAGGGCCGCAAAAAATGTAACTTTTCTGTTATGGTCGACCATTCTGCCAATTATACAATATTCTTCACACTCAATTCCTTGACACAGATATGGCCGCAAAGCCAATGTAAAAAACCAGCGAGCCAAAAATCAGTATCGGTCCCAATTCTTTGAGGACATCTATAGAGCCAGATTTTTGAAAAGCGAATTCCAAAACTGACTGAAATGTTTTTTTTTTGCCATTTTCACGCCGTTATTTTTTTAAAATGCTCAGCGGCAGTCAGTCAGGTTTACAAATCCACGCAAAAGTTGTATCGGAGATAAATCATAGCCGTTCTACTCTAAATATATCACTAAAATACTTTAATGTAACTGGGTCATACTAGCATGCTATATGGAGCACAAAATAACAAGAACGCTTTAACACTTTCCCGTTTTTGAAATTTTAGACTTGTCCAAATTGAAAGAAGTTGCAGACGACAATCAAAATTGGATGCAATTTGGAATGAAGCCATCCTATGTGCTTGAAAAAAAATGTAGAAAGAAGAGAAATTGCAATTTCTACCTTTGCCACGATTTTTTCTCGAGTATTGCAATTGGAATGAAGCCATCCTATGTGCTTGAAAAAAATGTAGAAAAAAGAGAAATTGCAATTTCTACCTTTGCCACGATTTTTCTCGAGTATAAATGAATAGCGACGTGAAATCCCGGCTTTGTACAGGAAAGGGTTAAGGATAGACGAAAGTCATCAGACTGATATTGGGTGGGGCAAGATTACAAATACCTGATAACTAATTATGTAGTAAAAACAAGTGGTGCAGAACGCTATTTATCTTATACCTTAATTCGTTTATTTTTGATACTTTAAGTCCCAAACATAATAATTATATGTTGAAAGTGAAGCCGTGAATATTGCTTGACGTTTGAACAGTCTGCATATTGTTATTTTGGAAGAAAAAGAAGAGGAGTGATTGATTAAGTTGGGTTTAACGCCACTTTTAACAGTATTTCAGTCATATCGCGGCGGCTGGAGCACCTAACGATGGATTTCTAGTATTTCTCACACCAGTATTACAACTACATCCTTTCGAAGCCTCCAGCTGGTATCCTACTTAGGTTTACGATTATCCACCCATTAGTGAGACAAATGTCGGAAAGGATATGTGCCGCCGCCTGGGATCGAACCATTGACATCCCATGATTGAAGATTGGGAGTCTGATGCGCTACCGACTGCGCTATGAAGGTGGCGAAAAGAGCAGGAGGATAAAGTTTAGATTTCTTTGCAAGCTATTTCTCCCAAATAACGATAATACAAACGATACATATACCCAAGACATTGAAGCGAATACAAGATTGATAGCAATCAGACGTTTGTGCAATATCATTATTTTCACTGAAAGTAGTAGAGCATATCCTGTCTATTTTAGCTATGAATTATTTTAACAAGTTCCCTCTTCGATTCAAGGGTAAATAGTTTAATTGTAAAAATACAATGTTGTTTAAAGAGGACGCGAAACGATACTAATATCGCCATTGTTACAAACGAATTGAAATTATGATATTATGCTTTTATATTATCCAACTGCCCTAGTGGAAAGGTAAGTTGAATTAGTTTAAAAGGCAAATAAAACGACTTTAAATCCAGAGATGTGAACTAACACTCGCGGATATTTTTTAACAAGCGCGAAATAAGGGATAGATTATAACTATGATAGCTATATATTGGGTCTAAAGTCTAATGTTGTCGAAATTTGAAAGTTATCTAATTGTCGAATGGTCAATTTCAGACTTTCATGAACCAGAATATTCCTGTTTTCACAGGTGGTAAAGACAAAAATCAGCCTGCACATATGTGCAGTCTGATCTTTATCTTCACTACCTGTTTGTCCCCTTTTAGCCAAACTTGCTCACAGATATCAATTTTCAAAAGAAACTTTGAGTCACAATCCAGCCATCCAGTGTGTTCAGCTCTTTGATTTTGATTGAACTCTGTTTTAGTTGACAAGGTTAAACAGCCTAAAACTGTTATACTGCAATCCGTGGACCGAAATCCTTCGTTTTAAGAAATGAGGAGAATACTTTTTGTTTTCATTGAGGTATGGGATATAAAAACATGATCTCAGTGTATGCATACGCGAAGTGGATTCATACTTTGTGTGATAAAAATTTTGGATAATAATAAAAAATTCTTCATTTCTTATAATTCATTATAGTCAAGAAGAACAAAGCAAGAATTTTAATAATTTTACAGATCTAGTTTGTGCGCAGGCATTCACAATAGTTATGTGATCAAAACATTTGGTTATGGACGTATCAATTAAAGGAAAAAACAAACTAACAACAACAATGAAAAATATAAAAAAAATGTAACAAGTACACGAAAAGATATCATAACAATCAGCTGTAATAGTTTCGAACCTTTTATCCCGATAAGCATCAGGTCTGGTATTTAGATTTAACCATAAACTTTAGGCAAAAAATTAATTTCTTTGAATTGCACAAGAATGCCTCATATTCAATGAATGGCAAGAAGTTTAAGATATAGTCCTGATGAGAAACATAGTCTGATGGACATACAAACATACGCTGTCAAATCTCATATAGTTCTTCCGAAAGGTGGAATCCGAGATATAATATGATGTTGAGATAAATGTGTTAAATTAAAGTAAGTAATCAACAATAATTTAGTTGTAATTAGAAAAGATAACAGTTATACATGAATATTCACTTTCTTCTGCTTTGTCTTAAACATAGTGTCTAGGGTAAAGAAATTCAGAAATTGATATCACAAAACGACCTGTATGCTAATGATTAGAATGCCATTGACTCAAGCAAGTCATTGTTTAAGCCATCAATTACAGCAAACATAATTCACTGACCCAAACTTTTGTATTGAAACAAAATATTGCAGTTTATGTGCATGTTGTGAGGCACAGAGTATAGTGGAAGTAGCTTTTCTTCTGTCTGTATGTATACTAGTTTTATACATGTACCCGCATGGGTTTAGGATACATAGAGCGAAGATGAATAATCATAGTTTATTGCACTGTACTATCTCTTCTTGAGATATATTTGTGTGCACGATTTCATAAAAAATATATCCAGGGGTTGGGGAGATATTTTGACGAAAATACCTCCCAAGGAAAGGAAAATAAATCAAATTATAACGATGCTAGACTTGTGGTTTAAAATAAATTCACGTCTCTTTGCGATAGGCATTTAATTAAATAAATGAACCCAGAAGAATCTGAGGGCGTAAGAAATACTAATTCAAATGCCAAAGGGTAATAACTCAAACAAGCGAACCATAATGGTCCTATATCGATCACCTGTGAGTTCCAAGTTTTATAGACTTTTTCATTTTCTCCGACATATATCAAATCCAACAAAGAAGATTGAGCAAAAATGGTGGCCCAAGGAGTACTAACAAAGGAATGGTTTTTAAAGCGCCTTTTCTTGTGTTTTTTAACTGAACAATCCCATTTTCGATAGAATTCATCCTTGTGACCTACCAAGCGTTCTGACCAAGTTTCATGAAGAGTGCTTACAAGAAAATGCCCTTAAGGCCCCTGTTCCAATGTTTTCCTATGGAACGTTGCATTTTCTGAAAGGATTTATCCTTTTGACCTGCCAAACACCTTGGCCAAGTTTTAAAAAGATTGGGCCAAAAGTGTGGTCCCAGCAATACTATTAAAGAAATTGTCATTAATGTCCCTTTTCCCCGTGATTTCCAAAAGAATCTCTCCGTTTTCAGTAGGGTTCATCCTTGTGACCAGACAAGAATATACCATGTCGAAATTTGGCTCAGGAGCGCTAACGAGGAAACTGTCTTTAAAGCCTATTGTTTTCCGATTTTCGATAGGGTTCATCCTTGTGACCACACAAACTTTCTGAACAAGATTCGTGATGATTCAAAACTGTCAAAACTGTGGCCCCTAGAGTTCTAACAAGAAAATGGTCATTTAGGCCCCCTTTATCGTGTTTTCCATCATAAGATTCCCATTTTCAATAGTGTTCATTCTCGTTACTAGATAAACAATCTGACTAAGTTTCATGTAGTATAGGCCAAAACTGTGACCCCCAGAGTGCTAACGTGGAAATTGTTGGCGACGCACGACGGACATTTAACGATCACAAAAGCTCAACTTGAGCACGATGTGCTCAGTTGAGCTAAACAGCTTAATCCATCAGCTATAGTTCTTGTACACTGTGTTATTGATGAACGATTACAAGGTATTCAGAGATTTCATTCAACCAAAGAGAAATAACGATTAAATCTTATAGGAAGGGGACGAAGTTATCTCCTCCCCTTAAATCATAGTTGATTATCCCTCATTACCAAATATCGAAATTGTCCGAGAAAAATGCAGACATACGCCTTCAGAATTAGTTTTAAGACTAAAACATGTTGCCTGGAGCGGACACCATACGCTGGTCATATTGGCTTATATTGAGCATTAAGTAGACTAAAAATATACAACTACGTATATTGGTATAGTAAACGAAGGAAAATACTTCAATAAAAAAAAAAATATATATATATATATATCCAAGCGACCACGATCTCTGGTTTCAAATTTTAGTCAAACACAGATCTTAACAGACGGTCCCAGTTGAAATGGCAAAACCATGCATGATTGAACTTAACAATTCTAGCAATATGAATATATCTACACATTATAGCTTTTGATAAAACCAAACAAAAATTCAACGACCATCCTGGTTATTTCGCGAATAGATGATCAGTTGTCAAACATGCGTCTTGATCATTTGTCTGCGTTCTTGCCATGACTTGATGACTTTTAGACTTCTGTTTGATTTTTCGAATTAAGAACAAATTGACGCCTTTCAGAAAACTCGATCTTGTTTCTTAAAGAAGTTCTACAATATCTGGAAGTAATATCTTACATTGAGATATTCCATAAATAATTTATCCATTGAGAGTTCTTTATGGATATCCAGATACTTTCTGCAAATGTTATAGACTTGGAAGCTAAGTATATTATTTCATTATATACCTATAAAAGATATGGATTAAAATCTGGCTATCTAATACAACTCGACAAAAAAAAAAAAAAAAAAAAAAATCCGTATTCGGCGTGTACTAAAAACGCATTCGGCGAGTACCGTTAAACGAAGACTACTTTTTTTCTATATTGACGTTCGGGTTTTTCAATTACCAGATAAAAAAATGTACTTGTCTTTTTTGGAAGAGAAAACATTGTCTGTAATAAAGGAATTGCTTATTAAAGCTTTGATCTATCCACTTAAAAATGGTGAGGAAGAGATGAATTAATGCATGACGCAAGGTCTATTCCCAACTGAATTTGGATTTTTATTGGACCGGCAAGATTTAAGGGATCGAGGCTATATATGTAATATTAAACTATGTCCATCCTGTGATAATCTCTAAAGATTGTATTGACCTAGGGTGCCTTAGCTGCACGAAAAGGACCGTCTTCGTGATCGATAAGATAATCAATCGAGGCAAATGAATTCGATTATTAGGGTATGTTCTTTTTGTTTAAGGTTTGAGTTTGAGGGTTTCTAGTTCAACAATTTCTTTTTACGGCCTTGCGATTTCTTTCGAAGATAGTTTACAGTGCATTATGACAACAAAAAGAAAAGCACATCTAAAATATTTGATGAACGGTTTGACCCACGTGCTATATGTAGATAATTGATTATAATCCTGTCTTAAACTTGCTAAATCTTTTTTTTATTTTTGTTTTAAATATAGTGTATCCACAGCGAGAAAAGGAATTATAATGATGATGATAAAGATAAAGAGAAAATGAAGAAAGAAAAGATAGCGAAAATAAAGTTTTTGCTCCCCGAATACATGTTTTAAATATTACCATTTTTAGTAACAACAGAGACATAAAATGTTACGTTATAACTCTGTCTTATGTTGGCTTATCGGTCTATAATCTAATGGCCGTTTAGGTTGAGTGACCAAAAATCCTTTGATGATAAGAAAGAAAATAATGACGGATTATAGTTAGAATAATGGGGATTTTGAAGGATTTTAGAAATATATTTTGTAAAACTATAATTATCTTTTAGAAAGCGTGATAGGTAAATGCTATACGGCATTACATTCTATGTACACCATGTAGGTGACTAGCATGCTGCGTTCATTCTCTAGATAAGTATTAATTGAAATTCTAAGCATTTTTATCGACTTAGAATCAGGATCTGAAATAGTTTGTACTAGCAAGCACCACCTTCTTGCAGTATTTTTTTTAAAAAAAAAATTATCATGCTAACTGGTTAAGGTAAAAGCAAAATGACTCTATATTACAGCGAAGTGAAGAATTTTAGATCTCAAAAAATCTAAAATACGCGAGTGCTCATATTTGAATTTTGTGGACAGAACATTAAATTGTTGGTTAGATAAACAGTTAAGCCGATAATTAACCCATTCCAACTCAATCCCTCCTTTTTACGCCCTTCAAGAAAAAAGCTTTGGAAAACATTGTGGAAAATGAAGAAATTGCTTGTATCAAGCAATTTCTTCATTATCCACAATGTTTTCTATCCAAAAAGGTGAAAAAAATTTAAATTCCATCAACTTGAAATTGTCGTCTGCATCTTCTTTCAAGGCCAGTCTAAAATTTTGTCAAGTGGGAATGGGTTAATGCTATCAGAATTACCTTAGAGAGATTCTTTTTCACGAAAAATATACATGCATGCATCCTAAAGCAATGAAACTCTAGAAAAGCCAAATATTCTGATTGATTCAACGGAGCAATGTATAAACACATCAGAACTACATATAGGAATAATAGTTTTGCTTGATTTGTTTTAAAAGCTGTGTTGATCCTACTTTTCTGTGATAATCAAATGGAATGTATTCATGGTTTCAGGTAAGGTCTTTCTCTGATAATTTTAAGAAATAAAAGTTACTGACAGAAAAGAATTTCAAAAGATTAAGAATCCAGATTCAATGTCTTTTGCCTCAGTATGAGTCAATGGAATATAAAGATGATAACTATAATACATTTAGAGATATTCCCCTGACAAGAGCTCAATGTATAATACGTGTAAAATACTACTAAGACCAACAAATAAAATATCAAACAGGCTGTCGGTTTACATATTTAAAATCTACGTTTTTCCTCAAAGATATCAATTCTCCATGAACTTTCAAAGTGATAACCATACAGCTTTGGATTTATGATCCAATACAAAACACGTCTGAAAAACGAAATGGTGCAATAATTGACCAAATGCTGATCCCGCCCACTTACGCCGTTGACCCCGCCCATTGACTCCGACAGGAAGTCCCCCTTCGATTTTAATTGTTTCATTTTACACAATTCACACCCATTAGCATGTAACAAGAAAGTAAAATAGTTGGTTGGCGACCTAAACGTCGTAACTACAGCTTGTTCAAGCTGTAGTTACGACGTTGAGGTCGCCAAACCAACAAAAATGTTCCATATAAATGACGGCCAATGTTGGATTTCAAATCTGAATGAATTGTTTGATTGGTCGATTGATTCTTTGATTGACAGCCGCGATCGGTCAATTGAATCATTTAGCAGGTTTGAGATCTGATCATTGCTTTTTCATTGAATTTTTCCTAGGGGAAGAGTATCAAACAAGTTTCATTTTGGTAGATATTATACTTTTGTGATACTTTACAGAAAAATAAAGGAAAATCATATGGTCGGACGGATGCTGATCATTACCGGAAAAAAATCGACGGCACAATAAAGAAGATTTTCAATAAAAAAGAAAAAAATCTGGAGCGAATTCATAGCTCTATTTTGCTTTTGCCTTCAGCAGTATAAAGGCATTATTCTTTCATATTTCATCAATAACTGCACCAAGAATTATCCCGTTTTAAAAGAAACAACAAACCGAATTTGGTGGCATGCACCTTAGCTGAAAAGTTACCAAAAAAAAAAAAAAAAAAAAAAAAAAAGACTAGTTTCCTTGAATTTCTGCATCTTGCATCAAACCAAAGAACAATTCTTTAGTTTGGCCTGTCTCGTGACTATGAAAAGGTAGATCGAGACCTTGCTGGGTGGAATAGTAAGGCATTGAAGCTAGTCTTTAAACCTAGAATTGTGATTCTGGGCTCTAGAAGGGTTGAAGCTGGTCTTTAATAAAATTAAGATTTGATTTTTGTCTTTGAATCATAGGCTGACATTCGACTTTACTGAACAGCTTGCGATTTTCAGGAGTACTCCGTTTGTAAGATGAAGTTTGATTTGCCTAGCGAATATGTTGCTTCAAAGAGACATGTTGCAGCGTATACGAAACGAAATCCGTGATGTTTTCATTTTTCTTGTCTTATTTTCATTGCATTTAAAAATTGTCATCAAAGTGAGAACAATGTTAATAATAATTACTTTAAAGCATTTTTTATTTCCCCGTACATTAAAACGAGGAAGGGGAAATGATAACGGATAAGCATAATTACAGTGAGTCATATTTTGCCTCTTGTTATCTTTTTTAAACATCAGCCTCTGTGTGCCTACATCTAGGTTTTTTTTGACGTGACAAACATACACATGATAAAAAATGTAATTAGACTTTAATCCATTCCCACAGAATCCCGCATTTTTACACCCCTTAAGAAAACGACTTTGGGGAAAAAACTTTGGAAATGAAGAAATCGTTTGTTACAAGCATTTTCTTCAATATACACAATGTTTTCTACCTAAAAAGACGAAGATATTTATTTAATCAATTCTTCTTTAAATTGTCGTCTACAATTTCTTTGAATTTGGATCAGTCTAAAATTTTGTCGTTTAACGAAACGACTGAGTTGAAAGGTTGATCAAATAATCAATGAAAGCATTAGCTCGAGTGGATTATTCATTGATCCCTTAACTCGGAAAAGTGGCTTTTTTCTTTTTCTATAATCACTGTTCCGAATATGGTATTATATTTTATCATGAGCTTGTACTTATCCATGGGAAAACAACACTGACCTACGAAAGCAATATGAAGTGCGGATTAGCTTCCCTTGTATACGTGAGTGATGTGAAAAAATCCCTACTCCCGATTGATAAATAATTTATTAAACCATTAAAGTGTTTTTATTTTATTTTTCGAAAACCACTCATGATGATAGGAGTAAATAAACGCAGTGCTTAATGTCGAATCATTAAAATATCGAAGAGATGTGAAGGCACAGGACATACGTATCCCAGATACCGAATGGTACCAAACTTTACAGGCTTAAGTTTATTTTGAACACGTTCTATCTTGTGTAAAATATTTTCCTATATATAGAGACGTACCGATAAAAATGGCAATCTTAATACATCGTTCAGAGTACTCAATGAGATAACATGCTAAAAAATCATTGCCTAATCCTTGAGATTTTTAGATCTCATTATGTAATTTGAGTAATGCTGTTTCCGCCATGTAGAATTTTCAAGAACTTTGAAACGAGAGGTATATTCGACACGGGTTTATAATTCCTTAGTTCATTTTTGTCAATGTCAGGTTTATTAAACAAATGTTTTACATGTGAACTTTTAAATTGAGTAGGTACATGGGATAGGTCTAATGAGGACTTAATAAGTTTCGTACTAATTTCATCAACTCACGACTTAAGTAGCCATGTAGGGATAGGATCACTACCACAGTTCTAGCTTGGAGATTGAAGTGTGATTCCTTTTACTTCATCGTTTGTAAATGGTCAATATCGGAAGACAACGAACTTAACTCTCCTTCATTTAATATTTGAGTTATTGCTGACTTGAATTTCCCCCTGGTTAAGGTGCCAGACTACGGTTTTGATGGAAATATTCGAATTGGCCATGGTCATTTTCTCAAATAGAAGAAAAATGTCATTTTTGACTGCTGATTTATAAGTAATAGTGGAGACTGCTGCTCTAAAAGGTTCTAAAACACGAAAAAGAGACCATTTGCAAATTTGAAAGTAAAAGTTTATGACATTTCGAAAGTGCACCTGTTTTCGGCTGAACCAGAAGCTAAAGGTGGCAGTTTTGCGGATTTTGGCTGTCAGTGCAGGTTATTTTGAATAGTAGGAATAGGCACTGAGAAAGCGTAAAAAAGTAGCTGGAATCTTGGTATTTGTGACTGCATTGGCCAGCTTTAGAATGTTTTTACTGTCCAGAAATCAAGTAGTTTGCGGGCCATCATTTCAAATTTGGCCTGATTCTGCGTTTGGTCTATCGCAGATTGTTGATTGATAGAACAGTAAAGCGAAACATTCGAATATCAGGGTTGACGACAAAGGAACGAGGCGTAAAACCGTAGACTGAGACCTTAAGACGTGAGTTGACATTTTTTTTTCGTGACACTTGCGAATCAATTGACCTTAAATCTAGATTTGTATTAATTTCCATGCAGAGAATTGCAATTTCTATGTGTCTTAAGTTACTGTTTCTTTAGAAATTCACTTTAAACAAGGGAGGTAATTTATAGAAATTAAGAATGAGAACTCGAAATGACATATTTGTCTTCAATACCCCCCCCCAATTTGCCTGAGTCTCAATTAAAGGGCTTACTTAAACTTTTATTTTCTTATTTGAATTTCTGTCAACAGTTTATGGTTGAAAATAGTGTTATATTTTCAAAAAATGATGAAAAAATTCAGTTAGACTGCGGAAATTCATAGAAAATATCCTCGGATATGAGCCAGCATTTCAGTCGTTGATACCTTACTTTGCACCGAGATGCATCAAAAACCTATTGAAGGTGTCACTTAGTGTTTTAGAGTATGATTTGAGAGTATATGAGTATGAATAAGAAGCATCGAGTTGAAAGAATATCCTTTTGTTTTAATGCCTCACTGGAGATGAAATTCATCTTGTAAAATGGGGTAAAATGAGCCATATGTCAGACGGGTTCATTTCAACTTTTAGGGTTCTTTTAGAAAGATGGTTGCAGTGCAGGTGGTCTTATTCAGCAAAAGACTGCCTAAAGTCTTTGTATTTCGAATATTGGCATTTAAGCAAAAACTTTTTGTCCCCTTCAGGTGCCAGACTACGGTTTTGATGGAATTATTCGAATTGGCCATGGTCATTTTCTCAAATAGAAGGAAATTGTCATTTTTGACTGCTGATTTATAAGTAATAATGGAAACTGCTGTTCTAAAAGGCTCTAAAACATGAAAAAGAGACCATTTGCAAATGTGAAACTAAAGGTTCATGACTTTTCGAAAGTGCACCTGTTTTCGGCTGAACCAGAAGCTCAAGGTGGCAGTTTTGCGGATTTGGCTGTCAGTGCAGGTAATTTTGAATGGTAGGAATAGGCACTGGGGTAGTGAAAAAAGTAGCTGGAATCATAGTTTTTTTGACTGCATTGGCCAGCTTTAGAATGTTTTTACTGTCCAGAAATCAAGTACATGTAGTTTGCGGGCCATCCTTTCAAATTTGGCCTGTGCGGCAACTTGCGTCAGACCGAAATTGCGCATTTACGCTCAGTTTTGTTGACCAGGCATAGATCTTAATCTTGTATAGTAAGATAGTCATGAATACGACAAGTCACTGGTTGATAAACCTTTTAACACTAGAGCCTCAATTCTTGTTTCTTTCAACCTTTTCCTGTTTTGCACAATTTTAGACTCGTCAAAATTCAAAGGTTTTGAAGACAAGAATTTAATTTGGATCTAAATAGAAAAATAACCAGTCTGTAGACTAGAAAAAAAGAATGGCTTGCTACAAGCATTTTTTTCTACTATATTTTATTAATCATAAATTCACAGGGACGTAAAAACGAGGGATTGAACAGGAAAAGGTTAATATATTTTATTGCTTTTTGTTGTTTTTATACTCAAACGTCTGAAATCAAATGTAAAAAACTGCGTGGATCATTTGCCCACGTTTTTTATTTATTTCTATTGTATTTCAATTTTCCTTACCTGAAAGTGAAAGATCATCACCTCCCCGACAAACAGTGAACGAGCGTATGTGACGACAATTAGCCTGTTTTGTAAGAGATTGTCTTTCCGACCAATCTGTTGTCTGGTCACCATAGTTACTTTCATAGCTTGAAGTTAACCCATAATGTACACCATGGAAAAAAGTTCACAATACTCTTGGGTGATATGCTATAACTTTGGTATCAAGGATAAATATAAACGAGGGTTCTTATATATGCAGTTTAATAGGCAAAGACAGAGAATAAGGATTATACTTCAGCAAGTAGAACAATAAAGTCTAAATAAACAAAAAACTTAGGTTAACCCAATGCCGGTCCGCCAAGTTTTAGTTTGTCCAAATTGAAAGGAGTTGCAGACAACCATTTTAATTTTATGACATTTTAGATTATCTCGATTTTTTGAGTAGAAAACATTGTTGTAAATGAAGAAATTGCTTGTAATATGTCATTTCTTCATTTTAAACAATACTTTCCCCATTGTCTCTCTTGAGGGGCACCAGGAGGTGTCATTTTGGGTTAAAACGATATCCAGGGGACTGAAGAACTTATATAGGATATTTACATAAAAGGCCTCGACAGGACCACAAAATCACCTTCGTCACTATCGATGTATCGTATAAAAAATGCTCTTTTCCAGTTCAATCACTGGTCTTGACGTCCCTGTGATTATGTAATTGAGAAAACGTTGTGGAAAAAGAAGAAATTATTTGTTACAAGCAATTTCTTCTTTTCCCACAATATTTCTACCCTGTTGAATAGTTATTTTCAAATTGAATTCACTTTAAATTTTCGACAGGAAAACATTTGAATTTGGATAGAACTAAACTTTTGGAAAACAGGAAAGGGTTAACATATAAACAATCGAATTTCGGGAAGGAGGTCTAAGAATTTAAGATCAAGAGCCAGAGGGAGATCAACACGGTTGACCTAAATTCACTCGCGAATAGTGATAGGGTTATCTTTTATTAAATAAATGACATTAAAATATAGATTTTACTTTCAGACTCCCAATATCCAATAAAGGGATGTCATGGGTTCGATCCACGGCGGCGGCACATATCCTTTCCGACGTTTGTCTCTCACAAAAAGGTGGATGATAGTAAACCTAAGTAGGGTAGTACCTGGAGGCTAGGAAAGGATGTAGTGGTAGTACTGGTGTGACAAATACCAGGAATCTATTGTGAGGTGCTCCAGTCGCCCTGATATGTTTGAAATAACATTAAAATGTGGGTTTAAACATCAATCAATCAATCAATCAATCAAGCAAGCAATCAAGCAATCAAGCAATGAATGTCCTTTAGTAAGACAAACTTAGATAGAAATAAGGAAGGGAAAAAGGAAAGCAAGTTTATACATTCTATTTAGAAATCCGATGCAATATTTTTCACGCCTTTACAAATCAAGTGAAGACGAAAAAGTGAATTAACCCTTTCCACAAAATCCCTCCTTTTTAAGCTTCAAGAATGAAGCTTTGTAAAGTATTGTGGAAAATGAAGAAATTGCTTGTTTCAAGAAATTTCTTCATTATCCACAATTTTTTGCACCCCAAAAAGCTGAATAAGTTTAAAATTCAATCAATTTGAAATTGTCGTCTGCAGCTTCTTTGAATTAGGACCGGTTTAAATTTTGTTGTGTGGTAATTGGTTAAAGGAACTTGATAATATAACATCAAAGATCTTTTGACTTTTTTAAAAATATTAGAGATCCCGCATGTGAAACCCACAATGAAAACATCTTTAAAAAACATGGTGGAAAACGAAGAAATCGCTTGTCACAAGCAATTTCTTCTTTTTTCCATACTGATTTTTACTCCTAAAGTCAAAACTGTACAGAATTTCGTCAACAAAAAATGTCGTCTGAAATTATTTTTTTTCGACAGGTATGTTTTTTTTTGTTGTCTGGTAATTGCTTATTTCAAAATTTAATTTCGAATTAGATTTTACACTTAAAAAAGGTCGACTATTCTTTGTTCATTTCCTGTGTTTTCTCTGCTCTAATACAGAATTGGGGAAACAAAACAGGACTTTTCGAATGACAGAGAATCGAATGCCTCATCTAGGATTATTTCAACATGATTCATATTCACTTTATCACTCGCACATACATATATAGAAACAATATTTTTGTGTATTTGATCTGTCAGGAAGAAAATACCTTCTAAATGTTCAGTAAAAAAAAATACTTTAAAAAGAAGAATGGATCCAGCAGAGGTCAATCAGACGTTGTATTGAGACAATTCAAATGAGCCTATGCGTGACATTTCCAACAATTTCGCATGTGCGCGACTCGCACACATTGAGCAGCCTGGAAGTCATTCGGGGGTAATTAGAACATCCGCTGATTGTTTAAAAAAAACTTTGGGTCAGTATCTTACTACAGAGCGCAGAGTGAAGACTCTGATCAGACTGTGCGGATGCACAGGCTGATCTGAGTCTTTACTTGGCGCAAATGTGTAATGATTGGAAATGTCACGCATGCGCTCATTAATCAAAACGATAATCCATAATGAGGTATAGAGAATTATTTTTGTTTAAATGTAGGATCAATTTATTCTTCATTGAGTGAACACGAAAAGCTGTATTTTTATGAATGAGAGCAACCATCGAAAATATAGCTTTTGTTGTTCTCGAAAATAGTTCGACCTTACACGGAAAAACATGGCAGTCTAATGACGTCATCATTGTCTTAGATCTCGCTGAGATGACGTTAATTAGCAAGAAATGAACAAACGTATAGCTAAATCTATACCACAACAGTGACTTTATCATTTTATAATTTCGCCGATTTTCGAGACAATCCACCGAGAATTCTAGAAAAAAAAACTTTTATAGGAAGAAAGGTAATTGTCGATAAAAAAAAGTTAAAGACCGAAAAAAGAAAAAAAAATGCTTTTCACACATCCCTTCCAGTAGGTTTCTTCTAGCCTGACGGCTCATGTGCCATATACTTGTAGCGATCTTTTGATTTTGTAAAAACTTTTTTGCTCGCACTTCAGATAAAGGAGCAAAATAACAAACACACACAAAAATATACAACAAAAAAGTACCATATGTTTATGAAGCGCTCACCTGAGAATCGGTCTTAGCTACATTAGGACTTTAAATGAATATATCGTGACGTCGTTTGTGCGTGCAAAAATTGTAACTACAGATTGAATTAAGCTTTAGCTACGACACTTTGCGCGCCAAACAACGATAAAGAGAACAAAGATCTCTGCGCTGAAAAATCTGAAACCCCGTAGACCTGAGAACCGAACCTGCATTGAAAGGGCAGACATTCAGTTTCTCTTTTTGAAAGGGAGGGTGTGAGTATATATACTTTAAATTCTGTTGTAAGCACCGCATAGAAAAATTCAAGCTGTATTTACGACATTCTCGTCGCTCGCTAACGATTGTTGTTCCTTGTATACATTAAAAATTAGGTTTACGGCAGACTATAACTAACTGATCGGCTACTTAACAGTTAGCAATACAGTGACAACGACATGAGCCACTATTGGTGTACAAATGATATTTAACCATTTCCTGTACAAACACGGAAAATACGTTGATGTAATTTTATACTTGAGAAAATATTGTGGAAAAAGAAGAAATTGCTTGTAACAAGCAATTTTTCCTTTTTCCACAGTATTTTCCACCACATAGTATGGTTTCATTTCAAATTGTATCCAATATTCATTGTCGTCTGCAAACTCTTTGAATTTGGACTAGTCTAAAATTTCCAAAACAGGAAAGGGTTAAAGTATTTAAATTTTTTTCGAAGAACAACATTCCTGCATTTGGCCCAGCTGTTCCTGGATCCATCAATGTGTGAACATTGGTCATGGTAAACTTGTAAACGAATTGGATAAAGTTCTTTGGGATTAAGTAACTTTCCGAATGCTATGGTCTCTGAACCTATTAAATGAGGCGTACGATTCTCTAAGATTTAATCAAAATTTTCACTTCAGTATCTTGGAAACAATGTTATTTTTTAAAAAAGATTTCAATTCGTTACTATTTTCAAAGTTTTTGAACTATTTAGGGTTCAAATCGGGCAAGCGGTTTGGCAGTAAATTATTTAAAAGAAATGCGGATACACTACATAACCCAAAAAGCAACAACAACAATTGAGAAAAAAAAAAGAGAGAGAAAAAAAAAAAAAAAAAAAAAAAGAAATTCAACAACACAAACATCGGACAGGGACTGATAACATTGGCGTAACTGATGCACTTCAAAAAAGGTTGGAAAAAAGATTAAAAAAGAAAGGCTAGTATTATGGAATGCACACAAAGTCTCCTTTAAAAAGTCCTTCATCATATATATTTAATCTTTCCCTGTTAATTCTCCTTCGCTTCGTGACTTGTATTTCACCATTTAGAATGCTTTATTATTGTAACCGATGAGCTTGTCCTTTTGATTCTTCTTTCCATTAAAGAAGATGATAGCGGACGAAATAAGACAAATCACCATAACTGAAAGAGAAACAAAAAACAAAATAGTTCATATTTGGTAGGTTATAAAACAACTAATAATAGATGAATTGACCAAGTGCGGATGTGAATTAAATAAAAAGTCGACCAAATGAAATCATTCATTCAGACCATAAATGAGTTTTGAACTCCAACATTGGTCGCCTTTTTTGTTAATTTTTGTGTTGTTTTGGTGACTTACAGCTGAGTTACGACGTTTAAGTCGCCAACCAACCATTTTACTTTTTGTATCTTGTTACTAGCTATTAATTTTCAAAATAACACCCTTTATATTGATGCGGAACTTCCTGGCGGGGTAAAGGAAGTAACTGGGCGGAGCCAAAGATTGGTCAATACCGAACTGGTTGCTGGTTTCGTAAATATGAATGGAGTACACATGTGTGGGAAGAGTAAAGACTCGCATCAGACGGGGGTTCTACACACCTTGATTACAGTGTCACTAGCTGTTTTGTAATCTCAGAAGAATAAGAAATTCGATACAGTGCAAGATGTCCAATAAGTACACCTGAGCGCCAAGTAAAATTTATGGTCTGTCTGTGAACCGCAGACACCTAGCAGCCTGAAGATCCGAATGGCGTTTATATAGTACTGGCATATTATCTTCAGTTTCTATCTATAGTTGATTGATTGATTGAATGGGGTTCAACATCGTTTTAACAATTTTCAGACATATCGCGGCGACTGTAGCACCTAACAATGGATACCTGGTATATCTCACATCAGTACTACCATTAGATCCTTTCCTATCCTCCAGCTGCTATCCCACTAGGGTTTACGGTTATTGAATTATTTACGATTACGACTAATTGGTGAGAGTCAAAAGTAGTAAAGGATATGTTAAATCCACGGTGGCGGCACATATCCTTTCTGCCATTTGTCTCTCAATGGGTGGATAATCATTAACCTAAGTTGGATAGCTGCTGGAGGCTAGGAAAGGATGTAGTGGTAGAACTGGTGGGAGAAATACCAGGAATCGATTGTTAGGTGCTGCGGCCGCCGCGATATGACTGAAATACTGTTCAAAGTGCCGTTAAACCCCATTCAACCAACCATCCAACCAAAAAATCACTGTCCACGTAAAGATTATATTATAACTGCAAAATAATGTTAATTGCCCTTGTGATGGAAAAGTAGATGTGCGTTGTGAATACGACATGTATTTGATCAATATATACCCTGGTAGTAATAACAAAACAAATATGGCCGGAATTTATCATATATGGTTGTCAACGGAGAAGCGCAGTGTTTGAAGGCCAACACTCCTGGTCGTACACACGCGTCAAGATTTTTGTTTAGTTTTGAAATTGGAAATGGAGCAGCGAACATTCTATAATCATAAAGTGTGTTGTGAATAATGGAATTTTTATAAACTGGTCTGCCTGCGAAGTACTCGTAGTTTAACCACGGTCGATATTTTTTGCTCTTTTGGTCAGATGGTCTATGTTGTAATTGTTATAGTTATATCGCGATCTTTAACCCTAGTGACGCTGAAACCGGAATTTTCCGGTTTTATTGCAGTAGGTATAGACAAAGACCAGACTGCACATAAGTGCAGTCTGATCTTAGTCTACACCTCTTGCCTGTCCTTTTGAAACCAGAATTACTTATCAAAGTAATTTTCAAAAAGTATTGACAACCGAACAATAAGTACTACTAGTGCTTACAGTATTCTTATTTTCATACTATTCTGAAAAGGAGTTTATTCAGAATGACAAGGGTTAACTTTGTTGACATAGACCAGGCTCTGTCTGCTACTTGTGTCATAACTTTTTTTAAATCAAATGTTTCACGGCTCATTGAGTTTATCAAATATTGCATAAAACATTTTAGGAACAGCACGCGGTTCTTTCGAAAGCGCACATGAGTTAGAAGTGGATTAATTAGAAGGGGTACACATGAACACTCAGCAGTCGAAAGAGTATATGCTGCCTGACAAATATCGACATCACTGGTGCTACATAGATGTTGTCGTTTCATGTGATGTTTAGTTTGATATTGATCTTTAGTCTTATCTGCAATGTCAGTCTATTCTTTTGCAGACCAAGCAAATGAGAATCGAGTTTTGTAAGAAATTGCCGAAATAAGGAAAAAATCTCACCACTTAATTGTAGAGCGAGCAGAACCAACGATACCGTCTTATTTACACAAGTTTGTCCTTTCTTTGGCTCATTCACTGAGGGATTAGTCGACATTCCGGCTTCCTCCAAAGCTTTCCTTATGTAATTGTTCTTCCCCTCTGTAAAAAACATAATGTTTGATCCGAATTTCTTTTACTGTTTTTTTGCTGTTACATTGGATGTATACCCTGTAATTCGCATTAGAAAGAACCTTTAACGAGATTTATGAAATTCATGCAGGTTATTTATTTTGTGTAATTAGGAGGTAAATTTAAAAAAAAAACAACTCAATGTCACTGAAAGGAATTATTTCCTACTCTTTGCTTACTAGTTAAAACTGACAAGTATTCCACATCCTGAATTTGCATTTCACTGTTAAATTAATATAATCAACAACAATAAGCGCATTTTTGCAATACACACAACAAAACAATTTCTCAATATTGCGAAAAAGTTAAGACTTGTCATGCTAAACCCTTAATATTCCTGCTCTGGCAGGAGGTATAGACTAAGATAAGCCTGCACATATGTGTAGGCTGATCTTAGTCTATACCTCCTGTTTTGCATTTTAATTTCAAAGTTGTAACAGAATTGATTAACAAAGGTAATGACCCACAGAATGTGATCTTCCAGTGTTTTTAGCCCTTTGATTTAATGAAAATCCTGGGTTAGGATTTCTTTCAGCATGATAAGGGTTAAGCCTATATTAGAACTGTTTTCTAGGTACAGCCGACGGTATCAATACATGCCAAAACACGAAGTAGTCTGAACCAAACAACTTTGACAGACTTTTACTTGAATTAATAAAAAAATATATATCTATCGATACAGAAACAAACTCATCAATCAAACTGAAGATATAACCAAGCAAAACTAAATCAAACAGCAACGAAAACACACAATAAAATGCAATCGTTGAATCTATTCATTAAATCTGCCTAAGTTATATATCAATCCGGAGTCAAAAGTATAAACGTGTATCACACTCATCCCTGCACTCTATCGTACGTGCAGACACCCACACAGAAATAAACACAAACACATGTCCAGCAACCATGATATTACTTTATTACTGTTAAAAGTGGCGTTTACCTTATACAAACAACAAGAGGCCCATGAGGGCCTGAGACGCTCTTCTGGTTATCAAGTTTTCCGTTAAAGAAATCTGATATTTAAGGAAGTTAATTGCTCAAAGAAGAATGCATAAAGAAAAAATAACGGGCTTTATCCCCTCTATCATTTTAAGCAACAATCCTAAAGGCCCCTTTTCCCATGTTTCATGACGGATCCACTCCATTTTCAAAAGAAAGTTACCTTATGACCCTACAATCATTCTGTGAATATTTCATCAGAATCTGACAGTAATTGTGGACTTTATCACATAAACAGGATTGTTTTGAATGAAAATCAATAAGGCCCACTTTCCTGTTTTTTCGGATGGATCAATTTCATTCCAAAAGGAACTTTCCTTACAACTCGACAATTGTCCTGTGAAATTTAAAAGACAATTTGATAATGATTGTGATCTTCATCACATACACAAGAATGTTTTGAATGATAATCTGTAAGGCCCCTTTTCCTGTGTTTCGAATGCCACAATTATTCCATGCATCTTTGAAGAGAATCCAATAAAACTATTGACTTTATTGTGTTAACAAAGCTATTAAATTCAAGTTCTCATAAGGCCCCCTTTCCCATGATATTTTACTGTTGGTTTTATCATTCTGTGAAAGATAAAAGTGAATCCGATGAAATATTTGGAATTCATTATGTTTACTAGAATATTTAAAAAAATCATATGGCCCCTTTTTACATGATACTTGATGGATTGTACCCAGTTCTGAAAAGAACCATTTAAGTATTTGTACAATCATTCTGTGAAATTTTGAAGTGAATCCGGTGAAATCAAGGGACATCATTGTGTTAACCAGAATATTTAAGTGAGTTTTTCATAAGGCCCCTTTTTATGTGACCCTTGCCATAGTCAGATCCACTGTCAAAATCAACAATTGGAAAGATGGTACAATCAATCTGTTTAATCTGTGGAATTTATTGTGTTAATGAGTTTATAGTGAAATCTTCAGAGGGCCCCTTTTCTCATGATACTTTACAGAATAAACCAAATTTCAAAAGGAACAATTCTAATGAAGGTACAATCATTCATTAAAAGTTAAAGAGAATCAATGAAAACAGTGGACTGAATTGTGTCAAGAATTTTTGTAACTAAATTTTCATAAGGCCCCTTTTTCCGTGAAACTTAACAAATCAGACCCAATGTACAAAGGAACAATCCTAATGATAGTTTGAAGAAAATGATAAAGACTGAGGACTTTATTGTAATAATGATGTTTTGTAATAAATTTTTCATAAGGTCGTTTTCTTGTGTCACTTAACCAATCAGACCTAATTTACAAAGGAACACTCCAAATGATGGTACAATCATTCTATTAAAGTTTGAAGAGATTCTGATAAGAACTGAGGGCATTGTTGTGTTCATGAGGATTTGGTAATAATTTTTCATACAGCCCCTTTTCCTATGATACTAGACAGATCAGGCCCAATTTGGAAATAAACAATCCTTATGATGGTACAAACATTCTGTGAAAGTTCGAACAGAATCTGATGAAAATTGCAGACTTTATCTTGGTGTAAATTTTTAGAATGAAATTTTCATCAGGCTCCTTTTCCTGTGATACTTGAAGGATCAGGTCTCATGTCAGCATCAACAATCGTGATTATTGTACAATGATTCTGTGAAGGTTTGAATAAAATCCAATGAAAGCTCTGGACTTGGTTACAAGGATTATAGATAAAATTCTCAAAAGACCCCTTTTCCCATGATACTAGACAGATCACGCCTTATTTGAAAAGAAAGAATCCTCATGATAGAATAATCATTCTGTAAAAGTTTTAACAGAATCTGATGAAAACTGTTGACTTTATTTTGGTACAATGATTTTAAAATTAAATTTCATAATGCTCCTTTTCCTGTGATACTTGACGGATCAGGTCTAATGCAAACATCAACAATCATTATTATTGTACAATTATTCTGTGAATGTTTGAAGAAAATCCAATGAAAGCTCTGGACTTGGTAACAAGGATTTAAAAATGAAATTTTCATAAGGCTCCTTTTCCTGTGCTTCTTGACAGTTCAAACCCGGTTATGAAAAGAATGATAGTTATGACCTTCCAATCATTCTGTGAAAGTCTCGACAAAATCTGATCAAAGCTGCGGGCTTCATTGTGTTTACAGGTTTTATTAATTGAATTTTCATATAGCCCCTTTTCCCATGTTACTTGATGGATCTGAACCAATTCCAAAGGGAACTCTTCTTACAAAAGTTTAATTATTCTGTTTGAGTATAAAGACAACCCGATCTCATCTGAGGGCTTACAAGCATTAATTAAGATTTTTTAATTGAATTTTTCTAAGGCCCCTTTTCCTATGTTTCTCAATGGATCAGACCAAATTTGAAAGGAACAATCCTTATGATGGTACAATCATTATATGAAAGTTTGAAGTCAATTAGATGAAATCTAGGGCCATAATGTGTTATTTAAGAGTTTTTTTAAATTTTCATAGTGCCCCTATATCCATGAAACTTGATGGATCAAACCTACTTCCGAAAGGAACAATCCATTTAATGTAATAATCATTCTGGGAATGTTTGAATAGAATTTGTTGAAAACTATGGACTCTATTGTGTTGAAGAGGACTTTTTCAATCCAGTTTTTATCGGGCCCCTTTTTCCCGTGGCCCTTGAGTGATCATACCAAATTTTGAAAGGAACAATTCTTATGATGGTACAATCATTCTGTGAAACTTTAAAGTCAATCAGATGAATACTGTGGACTCTTGAGTGTTAACAAAGCTCTTTGAATTAAATTTTAATAAGGCCCCTTTTCCTATGTTTCTTGAGGAATCATATCCAATTCCGAAAGGAACAATCCTTATGATGGTGCAATCATTCTGTGAAAGTTTGAAGAGAATCCGTTGAAAATTGTTGGCTCTAGATAATTAAATTTTCAAAAGGCCCCTTTTTCCTGTGTTTCTTGACGGATCATACCAAATTTCGAAAGGAACAATCCTTATGAAAGTACAATCATTCTGTGAAAGTTTAAATACAATCTGATGAACACTGTGGACTCTAAAGTGTTAACGAGGATTTTTAAATTAAATTTTCAAAAGGCCCCTTTTCCCGTGTTTCTTGACAGATCAGACCAATTTTCGAAAGGAACGATCCTTATGATGGTACAATCATTCTGAGAAAGTTTGAAGAGAATCCGATGAAAACTGTGGACTCTATCACGTAAACGAGGATTTTTAATGGGGTTTTTAATTAAATTTTCATAAGGCCCCTTTTCCCATGTTTCTTGACGGATCATACCCAATTTCGAAAGGAACGATCCATATAATAGTACAATCAATCTGTGAAAATTTAAAGTAAATCCGAAGAAGACTGTGGACTCTATCGCGTAATCGAGGTTTTTTAATTAAGTTTTAATAAGGCCCCTTTTCCAGTGTTTCTTTACGGATCTGACCCAATTTCGAAAGGAACGATCCTAATGTTGGTAAAATCATTTTTGAAAGTTTGCATTGAATCTGATATAAACTGTGGACTCTAGAGTGTTAACGAGGATTTTTTAATTAAATTTTCATAATGCCCCTTTTCCCATGTTTCTTGACGGATCATACCCATTTTCGAAAGAAACGATCCTTATGATGGTACAATAATTTTGTGAAAGTTTGAATTGAATCTGATGTAAACTCTGGACTGTAGAGTGTTAATGAGAATTTTTTAATTAAATTTTCAAAAGGCCCTTTTTTCCTGTGTTTCTTAACGGATCATACCAAATTTCGATAGGAACAATCCTTATGAAAGTACAATCATTCTGTGAAAGTTTAAATACAATCTGATGAAAACTGTGGACTCTAAAGTGTTAACGAGGATTTTTAAATTAAATTTTCAAAAGGCCCCTTTTCCCGTGATTTTTGAAAGATCAGACCAATTTTCGAAAGGAACGATCCTAATGATGGTACAATCATTCTGTGAAAGTTTGAAGAGAAACCGATGAAAACTGTGGACTTTATCGCGTAAACAAGGAAAAGTTTAACGGACGGACGACAGACGCACGGACGCCGGACGGGAAAAGCCATCGCTATAGCTCTAGTGGCCTTCGGCCAGTAGGGCTAAAAACAAACAAAACTGATTTAACTTCATGTAAAGCCTAAAAACGGGCAAAAGAACTTACATAAAACAATCTCTTTCGACAAAATTTACCACAATAAGTCTTATCTGAATATTTAGACCAAGATATAATGCTCTATATTATGCTCTCCATTACTAAATTTCAATGACCGTCCGGATCCCACGTGGCACAGGGGTAAGGGCGACGGGCTAGTAATCTTGAAGCAGTCTAGGTTTTTGTCTTCGACTCCTGGCTCGATGGTCACTTAGTCATATTCTTTGTGCAAAGCATATCAGAGCATCTGCCTTGTACTGGTGATACCAAAAAGACACATGAATAAGATCACTATGTTATAATTACGGCATTGCTCAAAGCCTCTGCTAACAACATACAAACAAATTATTTTATGTATCCCTTCCTTCTCTAAAGCAAAAAACTTTTACATGACAAGTAAGGATGATTAAAAAAACAAGAACACTATCAAAATAATATCTGCAGGTGACATTAAAACAAATATCATAACACATATATATGTTCGATCTAACCAATGAAACAATATATTAATAATATATAAAAACTGAAGCTGTACATCTTTGTATAAGAAACAGAGGAGCATAGTTTTGATTGAATATTTATTTGAGAGAGGAAGTAAGTAATAATATTCAATGAAATTTACTGTACTGGTGTTATTAATTTTCTTGAATTGTTCATTTGTATAAGATTAAATGCCTCTCAGAACAATTGTCCAGTGATATCAATTAAAAATTCGCGTTGTACGTGTTTTTCCTAGCTATAAAACAAGCATTTCTCTAAGGCACTTGAATTTTCCTTCAAAGGCCTGCAGAAAAGTATTGCTTTGAACTCACGACTATTATTGATATTAAAAGAGGACTAGAAAAAGATATTTTAGTTCTGAAGTTTTCGAAAATAGCCTTCTCGCAATTAAAGACAGGTCGACGAAGTTGAAAGATATTCAAGTTTGATATTCCCAAGAGCATTTTAGAGTAAAAATGCATAAAAGGGTTAAATTGCTTCCAACAAAAGATTTCAGAATGCTTTTCTGAAATATCTTTTCATAAACGCCAACACAAGGATATGAGCAAAATGTCCCCAGTCTCACTTATATTTATTTATTAGATATGTACACTTTTAATTGAAACGTTTCCATTATCTAGCTGTTATCTCCCATTTTTGCTGATCATATTAATTTGTGAGAAACAAGGAAGGTAATTTTAGGGAGTGTACTGTATTGCAAGGGTTAATTTGGTAACTCTTGCTATCAACATTGAATCTTTTTTCAAAGTTATTTGGTTTAAGTCTGTTCTGGCTATTGCTTCCCATTGTGGCAGCTAGCATAGTATGACTTTGGCATATCACTATATCATTTCACTATCCCATCTTTCTTATTCTAATAATAATCTAAAACACTTTTTCCAATCATTTTTTTATAACTAAGACAGCCATTAAGAATACAAGGTGATTCGATATTACCTTGATCAGATGACATTAGTTATGCAATATATTTATGATCTTGTTTTTATCTGTCGATAAAGAAAATAACATTTCAATCTAATGTGCCTATTTGAAAATAATCCTTAAATAAAATAAATTCTAGACATTTCTTGCAAATCCTACAATCGTCTTAAAACAGAGTTATATACTTATGTCTAATATTCGTGAAAGTAAACGTAGCACGGCGGATTACCTTCTCAGCAGCGTATGACTCCATGACGTCACTGTTTTGCATGAAAACAATTTATTTTGACATGTTTTCAAGTCCTCCTTTTTACCGTTTAAATGACGAAGAAAAAACTACCCGTTTAGTAATAATGAGAAAAGTAAATATAGAAGCATTTCTGCTTATCGTTCATGGTACATGTAAGTTGACTATATTCTGAACTGTCTGTGATTTCATTAGTACGTATGCTTCTAGGGAAACAGATGTTGAATACCAATCACGACTTGGCCAAACTTGAGATTAGATGGTAAATATCTTGATAGAATGGAAAAGTTTATCGGGTAAGGCGTAGGAATTTATTTGGTGAGCCGAAAGCAAGCTCGATGAACCAATCCATATAAGGACACCAACCATAAATTCTATCTATCCTGTTACCAATTACACAAATCTATGCGACCAAAAATGTCCTCGATAAGTAAATATAAGCTAACCTCTCTTCGCCGAACTTATTTTTTACTGGGATGGGATTTAGGGCGAAGACCTTTGAAAGAACTCGCAAGATTTTAATTTTTGAGGTCCGAATGAGAAAGAATTCAACAATAACACCTAAAACTTAAACATTAAATACCAAAGACCTACCTTGTTTATCGAATAAAATGCCTAAATTGATCACCAAACTGAAGTGTCGAAGATTTTCTGAGTTGGTTGTTATGCAGCTTAAACCAACCCCCAAGTTAGTGCCATCCTTATAAATAGAATATCATAGGATGGACAGAGCTCATGATTAGATGCCATAAAGTGTCCTCGCTCAAATAATATCCATGCTAATTCACCTCATAATCCTGCCTGTCTGAAGTTGTGTGCACGCCTTCATGTGTAATAAACAACGACTGCGTCATGTATGTCATCTCTATGTCACTGAGTCGAGTAAAATGTTTTTATTTTGGACTAACTTTTAGCCGAAGTTAAAAATAATAATAACAATGCTCTAAAAGTACCCTACCCACTGTAAAAGTAATCCCGGTTGGTCACGTGATAAAATGAGATGGTAAAGCTAATCACGTGACCTTGTGACCTAATATCAACAAGTTTATCATAACCCCCTATATTTAGCAGTATTTATGGCAAGTGGCAGGTTAAAATAATGGCTGCCGAAAAGTCTTCTGGCAGTACGAGAGTCTATCGGATTACCAGTTATCGTCAAAAGACTTAAAAATTGTATTTGTTATACTTTGCGATGGCGTAATCTTCGTTGTACTGACTAAATCTTTTTTAGCGATTGTTTATCGCTTTGTTTTAAATTTATTTCAATTGATTCCTATGCATGTTATAATCACATACTCTCTGCTTAGGTGTTTTTCATGAGATGTTGAGATAAAAATTAAAAATTTAAACGAACCTACCTTTATTATTGACAAAAAGGGCTAGCAGTCTATCTTAGATACCATGATAATCATTATCCCTTTTCTTTCAGGGAGAAAGAGAAGTAAGGGGTCACTGTGCACTTACGTTCAGACGGGAATATAATTAACTGTTCTTTAATGTTAGTTGTTATAATGTCTTCATTTACAGCCTGTCTCCTTTTTCTTCCAACCCTGTCGGTACCATCTGTGCAATCATTCTGTTTGATTTTAAGACAGCAAAAAATCACTGAACGATACGTGTGTATGACAATATTTGAAATACAACAGTAATTATAAAGTAATATAGTAAAAAAGCAATAATAATGAAATAAATTATAGTAATAAACTTAAAGATATAATTCTATCTTTAGGTATGACAATAAAATTACAATGTGTGTTTACGATATATGTTATCGTACTCGACACTCATGATTGTCTCCTCGGAGAATAAAAGAAATTTAACCAAATAAAAGAAAGAAATTAATCATCCTAATGTATTGAACAGATAAGAGGCTGACAAAGGCTTGAGACACGCTGTCGGAAACAAGGTTGTCCTAACAACTTATGTCAAAAATCATGATCACGGGTAGATGTCCTCGAGTATAAAGAAGCATCAAATACCAAATGACATCCAAAGACCTGAGTGGTATGACGGAGCTCTCTGTGAAACTTACTGCAATCGAGACGCTTCCCTCTTATATTGAGTATAACAACGACTAACGGCTTTCTTCAATTCCCTTAAAGGCATTGTTAAATTCGTTTTCAACATATGCAGGATGACGTAGGTAAAATTTGACCAGTCATTCTAAAGAAAAGCAGAAAAAAATACCTTAAGCATATGATGAAAAGGCGTTTTTCGTGCAGTTGGAACATTTAATCTGACATATTAATTGGTATTACTTACATCTACAAAGCAGAAATCCGTGTCATCATTCGTACAAAATCCATAAACAAACAGTAGTTCAACCAAGGCAGCTGTAAAAATATGTTTCGTGGCATCATATAGTGCGTTTAGGTTTTCATGTTCATACCATTCTAAGAACACGAACAACAACAAAAATTGTCTTCAGTTATGAAAAAAATATCGTATGAATGATTCTCGGAAGTTTATGCATTTTAATATGCAATTTACGATGCAGAAAGTGTTTTCTATAATGTATTAAATCAAAAGGCTGAAAGCCCGCGATATACAAGTTGAGAGTCAATGTTTATTTCGGAAATCAAATTTTATAAACAACAGTCAAAGAAATGGTGAAGACTATGATTAGACTGCAAATATATGCAGGCTAGGAAAGGATTTAAATGGTTGCACTGGTACGAGATATACCAGTAATCCATCGTTCGTAGTTCCAGCCGCCGCGATTTGACTGAAAAAAACACACCAAATGTTAAATGCGGCTTTAAACTTAATTCAAACAAACAAACAAATATACATTGTATTATTAGGTTGCGAACCTGACGGTGCATTTGTCAGAAAACAAATTTCGCGGATATTACATATTTATTCAAAGACAAAAAGACAAAAAGACAATCACCCATGATAACACTTGTCTACAAAAATCAAATTACTGGATTAATTGACACTTTTGGCCCACAACAGTCATTTAATACACCAACCAGGGTTACTCTAAATTATTCATCATATATAGATCATGTTTATTCAAATAAAAAAAAAAAAAAAAAAAAAAAAAAAAAAAATACTGTTGCATTTCTGTTAATAAGTGACCACTATCAAATTCAATTTCAAAGAATTTCAAGCATCAAAGATAAGAAAAGACCAGTATTACAAAAAATCACGGTAGACTACTTTACCTCCAATTTTATTAGCATATTTAGTATTGCACCTTTTATTGAAGATTTAGATGAAAATCGTAAATACAATATTGAAGAACAGACCAATCTCAATTCTGCCCATACTTTTTTTGATAATTTAGAAACATGTTTCAAATGATTTAAAAAAAAATTTGTATATCAAATTATCTGTCCAACTTCAAACAGAAAGAGTTCAAATTGAGATTTGTCAAAATTTGCAAGAAAAGGAAATCGTTATATGTAAAGAAATGGGTAACACTTTTTCATTTTCATTCTATTTCTTAATCAATTCCTGGAAGGCAGTTCTATGTGTAATAAACATGAAGTTCACACAGGTTTGTACTTTTGTTTGATTGCTCGTGTATAAATTCTATGTTCATGTCCATTGTAATGTTTTGAAATTTGCTATTTTTGACGAGACCCACATGAAAGATTGTAATATAACCTTAATAAAGACTTATTATTATTTTATTTTATAATTATTATTACTGCAAACATTTCCAGTTTCATCGTATTTGGTATTTAAGGGTGAAGAGAGTAAGGTTTGCTTTTATTGATGCATGAAACTAAAACATCGTTACATGAGAAGCGGATTAAAGAAGAAAATGTCATCAGGCATTAAGTCTTATTCATCAATTAAACCCAAATCATTCTCTTCTTTTTTAAGATTTTTTTTAATAAGACCCCTTTTCATTTGAGACTTGCTTGTGTCAAGATATTTTTGTAATACAATTTCATAATGCCCCTTTTCCCGTTAAAAATAACAAATGAGACCCAATGTTCAAATGTTCCTAATTATAGATAGTTTGAAGAAAATAATAAGACTGAGGATTTTATTGTGATAAAAATGATGTTTTTCCAATAAAATTTTCAAAGGCCCCTTTTCTTGTGTCACTTAACAGATCAAACCCAATTTACAAAGGAACAATCCAAATGATGGTACAATCATTCTAATAAAGTTTGAAGAGTATCTGATAAAGACTGAGGACATTCTTGTATTAATTCATGAATTTGGTAATGGTTTTTCATACAGCCCCTTTTCCCATAATATTAAACAAATCGGACCCAATTTGGAAAGAAACGATCCAAAATATGGTACAAACTCTGAATGTTTAACAGAATCCGATGAAAACTGTAGACTTAATTATGTTAACGAGGATTTTTCTAATGAATTTATTATAATGCCTCTTTCTACATAACCATTGAATGATCAGACAAATTTGGAAAGGAACAATCCTAATAATGGTTCAGTTATTCTTTAAACACTTGAATCTTATGGTAACTGTACCTTACGATTCCCGACGGCAGCACTCATCCTTTCCGACTATTTGTCTCTCACTAATGATTCGATAACCGCAGACCTGTGTTGGATAGCAGCTGGAGGCTAGGAAGGGATGTTATGGTAGTACTGGTGTGAGAAATATCAGGATTCAATTGTTAGGTGCTCCAGCCGCCGCGATATAACTGAAAGATTGTTGAAAGCGGCGTAAAACCCCATTCAAACAAACAAACAAATAATGTGCCTTAAATGTGGTACACGGATTTTGAAATGAATTTTTCATAAGGCATCTTTTCCTGTGATACTTGATGGATCATGTCTAATGCCAACATCAACGAGCGTTTAAATTGTACAATCATTCTTTGAAATTTTGAAGAAAATCCGATGAAAGCTTTGGACTTGGTAACAAGGACTTTTCCCATGTTTCTTTAACGGATCAGACCAAAATTCGAAAGGAACGATCCTTAAAATCATTCTGTAGAATTTGTAAAGAATCCGGTGAAAACTGCAAACTCCAGTATGTTAAAAAGAATTTTTAACGCTCTTTTCCAATGTTTCTTGAAGGATCTTACCCAATTTCGAAAGGAAAGGTCCTTATGATATTATAATAATTCTGAGAAAGTTGGAAGAGAATCCAATGAAAAATGCGAATTCTCGAGTGTTGACGAGGACTTTGTAAAATTAATTTTTAATTAGCCAATTTCCCGTGTTTCTTGACGAATCGGACCGAATTTCGAACGGATTGACTCTTATGATGATACAATCATTCTCACAAATTTTGAATAAAATCTAATGACAATTGTAGACTCTATAGTGTTAACAAGGATGCTGGACGGGAAAAAGCCATCGCTGTAGCCACTCCACACACAATCCAATTATTAAACAGACTCGTTAAGTTCCAGATCCTTATTACTATAACTTTTCTTCTCAAAAGATACTCTAGAAACGTTCTTAAAAAGATTGCAAATTTTATCATCTGATTTTCCCTCGCTTTTTTCTCAACAAAAGGGCAATTTGCCCTTATGCGCTCACCTGAGTCAATAACTACAAAAGCCTTATTGAACCAGCTTTCGCCAAAAGTGACTTGTTATCAAATCTTGTCTTAGAATTAAGGGCAAATATTCTTCTAATGTTTCAAAATATTTGTGCTAGAAAAGAAGCATGTAATTATAAAGAATGACCTAGTTTTTGACCCGAATATATAAATTGATAGATATCTTTAATGGAGAAGTCTTTCTTATTGATGCGTAGACCTTAAGTTTCGTTAAATCTTTCGAATAAGAGCCAAAAGATACGGTTTACATGCCCAGGTTATGAATCCTATTTTAGATATTTCGACCTCGCACTCGACGAAAAAAGAATACTGGTTTAAAGCTGTAAACAGCAAAGAATACATTATTTACGCAATATGAAACTGGGTGATTTAGTGGAAGGTAACTTTAACTGGGCTGGAAAAGACACTTGCGTGTGTGCAATAATTGTAAAAATGGCGATTTTAAGGATGATTTCCATTTTGTATATGTATTTAGTAAATATAACCATATAAGAAAAAGATATATAGACGATTTTTAACGGGTTTGACCAAGTATGCATAAATTTGTTGCTTTCTACGACTGATAAAGATATCTTATATAAGTTCAGTTGTTATCTTAAATGTATATATTCTATAAAGACAAAATGAATTCTTTCCATTATATCTGAATAATATAGATATTGTATCACAATAATTATATTGGTTCAACGACTCAATTATTTATTGTATAATAGTTACACTTAAATGAGTATTTGAGTTTACTGTTTATTTATTATGTTATGGGTTTAACGCCGCTTCATAAGTGCACGAGAACTATTGTCCTCTCTTTTTTATATTTGAGCGATTGTCCCTTTATTTTCAGACTTGGATTATATCTAAATAGTAAAATGAATTTAAAAATTTCATAAGTGGATATATCTTTTATTGCAATATTTAACCATAATGTATATTGCTTATATTTTAGTGATTGTCCTTTGTTGTTTTATAGTCTTGAATCTGAAAAAAATGACTGTCAGTAAAGAAGCTTAATTGTGAAATTCAGTTGAATGATTGATCTTACCCTCCCAAAAAGCTTTGTAGAATTACTATAAATCTACATTGCTTAGTTTTAGAGGAATTTCTCTTTGATGCTTTTAAAACTTGAATTTTCCGGAGCATGTCTCTGAAGGTATAACAGCCATGACAATAAAATTTCATAAATTTATATTTTTACATATCCTATTAAGGGAAAGTGCAGAGTACAAGAACCGTACTTCTACCACAATTAGTTTTTAGATGTTGCTTTTTGTTATTTTCGGGCTAATGAAAGGTTGTGAAACTTTATCGGTTCACATGCCAAATCTAGGGAAATAAAAAACAAACAAACTATACTACTGTAATACTGTATACTAATAAACGTGAGTTTAATATGATCGTTGCAGAATTGGCCGAGTTGAGGGTCAAATAATAATAGAGGTCATTATTTCTTACTGTAGAAGCTGTTATTCTCTGTTTTCAAGATTCTAAAAGGAGTTCATGTATTACAGTTGATCAAAAGGAGATTGTTATGCTTTAACATTCTAATTTTGCTGTGCGTGACACGAGCTTAAAACCCATTCCAACACGATAGAATTTTAGACCAGTCCAAATTCAAAGAACTAGCAGACGACGATTGTAAGTTGATGAAATCCTTAAAAACAGAAAAATTGTGGTTCAAGAAGAAATTGCTTGTAATAAGCAATTTCTTCATTTTCCACTTTTTTCCCCAAAGCTTTCATTATGAGGGTCATTTAAAAGCGTCACTGTCTGGGAATGGGTTAAGGCAATGCTACTTTTTGATTTCTTTATGTGCATTCATGTTTTAGTGCATTATTCACGCACATATATACACGAATTGGAACGCTGGCTTAAGATTAAGGAGGGAGGCTTACTCTGAAAGTAATAAATGAATTTGAAGCGAATTTCACAGTTATGACCCTTTCATCGCGTTCCAACTTCTCAGTACTTTCAGTCCTTTGATTTCAATTTGACTTGATTGTACAATATGTATGTGTGTTTATATTGGGAGTAAATAAAATTTGGAAAGGAAAAGAAACCGGAAATGCTGATATGGACCGGAAACATTCTCTTTGCTTTTAAGGATAAACACGAGAGCATGATCCCTTACACAGGTGAATATATACCAGAAAACATATTTTATTCAAGCGCTGATCGAGGTTTCACTATTATAGCTATCATCATACTTGACAATCAAATGCATGCCTAGCCTGGCAGTCCCCTTTGTAATAGGAGTTTAATTAGATAATTGCGATCAATAGTTTGACATATAAACAATGCTAGAGCACACTAGTCTTGGGAAAAATAGGATGAACAAGGGATTATATCCGAAACTGTTCATCAAAAACTGTGACTTTCTGTTTAATTACACCTCAATTTATACCTCATTAGAACCTGCCCGACCCATTTCGAGGATACCATTTAGTTTTGTAATTACTAATGGGCACTAAGATCAAATTAGTGAAATCCCCTAACTTTACAGCAGTAGTTAGGTTGAATAAGGGAACAAGAACAAATTAAAACAATCACTTTGGATGACATTGAAAGTATCCTTTACATCGTAATCATATGTTTGATGTAAGTAATGAAACATTATAGAATGTCTTAAACAATGAAGGTCTGTTTTTCTAATAAATGCATGCTTTGTTGTTGTTTTTAAGGTAAATAGAGGTTCCGAGACACACTGCACATTTGCATAAGAAATATTAGTGACAACCTCTATTTGTACTCTTACTCATGAGAGGAGATAATAATATCCTGTTACAGCTCACAGTTATATGTATTTTTCTTCTAAATGATTTGGTTGTTTAGGGTTAAATGGCACTTTGAGAAATTTTACAGTTTTTTTTTTTCATATAAGAGTTTATTTTTTGTGAATGTGTTCCCTGGCTACCAGTTTTCTTCTGAGGAACTGAAATGCCTTGTCATAGGAAAAACCAAAATGACCAGCACATACGACATGGATTAAAACCCTTTGCCATTGCTAACATTCGAAAATCACTACAGACAGATTTTTAAGTCATGTAGTATTCAAACAGCATACCTATTTAACCCGTTAGTACTCGACACAAATCCAGATCCGCCCAAGATAAAAAAAAGATGTATATAACAATTGAAAGTTGCGATAGAATTTAATCAATCTTTACCTTTCTGAATATAAAATAATGTGGTTCATGAAGAAATGGATGTACTGATGGTGTGCAAATTTGGCTAGATAAATTTGAAAGGTTTTGAAGTTAACATTTCGAAGAGCACTGTAACACTATATTTCGAGGGGTGAACGGAAAACTGTCGTAAGTGACTTTTACAAAATTTTACAGGAGAAAGGAAAAACTGTTTAACTTCTTTATTATTTATCTTTACAACTTTTTAAAAGTACAAAGAATCAAAAATAAATTCATTTTTCAATTACAATAATATTTTTTTGGTAGAAAAATTTAGTTTTTCAGATATCGAACTTTATTTCACTTACGACAGTTTTACAACTGAAAATCATGAAATATTGATACTTAATTTTATCGAAACTGTCGTGACTGCAGTTAACTACACTTTTCCATAAACATCCCATTCACTTAGCTACACTTTATAATTCATAACCTACAAGGTAAATCTCAATTAAAGCTTTAATACAAATCTATTGCATTGATATTTAAACAAGAGAACTGTTGGGGTCCCATATTGCTCACCTGGGCATATAGATATTCTTTATTTGCCTTTTCAGTTACTTTTGATTCTTCATATATGGCCCATTTTTGACCTGAATATGCACATTTTCATATCTTTTTTCAAGTCTAGAATCTAAAATGCTTTATGCTATAAAACTGTACTTGGATTCAAGCATTTGTTTATTTTAGAATGTGTCCTTGCATATTTCTTTAGTTAGGGAGACAGACCCATAATCCAAGAGAAAGAATTAAAGAACTCAAAGTGACTGAATTTTTTTTCAAAACATGGGAATCTCCCATTCAATCAATCCTCTAAGAATACATTTTAAAGATAGGTACTTGAATTCCCAAGTTTTGATTTCATGGGTATCTTCGTATGTATGGGGAATATTTTCCAGATCAGATTTACAAGCAAGGGCTTAAATAAGCCTAAGCTTATAGGCAACTCCTCCAGCATATACAAAATCATCTTGAAGGGTATTATTAAAAGGAATTAAGTACAGTTTCAAAATAGACTAGACTTAACAATTTTATGAAAATCACCTTTTCTAACAAAGTATACATTTTGAATCAAATGGGAAATAAGACCTTACAATTTAAACTAATCTTTTTTGATTGTGATTCCTGATGTAAATACCAGTCCTGGTGCAGAATGACATTTTCATGATAAAAGAAGTGCATAAGATCATATTATAATAAGCCTTTTGGGGCCTTCTTAATTGCAAAGTGATACTCTGCCATATACCCACACATCCCTATTCTTGGGCTGTCTGCACAGATTTTTTTGGAAGGGCTGACTTTCGTTTATTTTTGCATGGGTGAGGGGCGTACTTAATACCCCTGGCTGCTTTTGTGTGCCAATCTTTTTTCCTCTGGTCATAAAGATAATTATTTAAGAATATACTTAACATTCAGGCAGTTCTGAACAAACTCCTTTCAAATGACACTATTATCCAAAATTAAGCAACTGGTAGCCTCTCCTTTCAAAGGACACTTTTAGCCAAAATTAAGCAACTTGTAGCCTATCATTACCCACCCATTCAGTACCCCTATCATGCTTTGCTGATATAGGCTGTCTGATGCAGTGACATCTAAAGCTTTGAATGAAAAAAAAACCCATCATATATTTTGTAAAACCTCAACTGCATATTAAGTTTCATCTTGATTTGTCTACTCCTGCAGAAGATATGCTAACAAAGTCTTGATCATAGGACAATAACTTGATATCCACTAGATATTGGTGCTTAATTCTGTTACAACCTAAATACATCAGAAAGATCACGAAAAAAAAAGTTTAGTATTAATTCAAAGATTATCATATTGTGTTGAATAAAACATATATATGTATTTTTCTCCATTCAATGTCCTGAATATGCATGCTTTCGTAAATGTCTTCACAATTTTACTCATCTGGGCATACATATATTTGATCTGTTTCCTATCTGTCCAGGAGCAAATGGCAACTAAATAAGCTGCCCTGTTGACTTAGTTAAAAATAATCTTGTCCGAGGAATCACATCTTACAGCTTATCTACAGAGTAAACTTTGAACATCTTTTTGTCCTAAAAGTGATGCAGCCTTTAGATTCTATAGAACTGAATACCTAGCCTTTGCAAGTGGCCAATTATTGCAGTTTCCTAGGAATCAAGAAATTGCTTAAGCAAACATTGCAAAGAACTTTTACTAAAGTTAAAATAATCTATTTTACTTCTCATTACTGAATTGCAAAGTATATACTTGTAAATAAAAACAAATCATTACTTTATTCTATGATAATGTCACTCACAATTGTACAGTAAAAATTGAATGGCATTGGAACTTTTCATTTTTTTAAGAAGCTTGAGGGTTTGTCTAGTATTGCCTATTTAAAAGTCTGGACTATCAAAGTATATTTCAATGTTTTTCTTGATTTTCAGGGAAGGGGTTCAGTAACTCTTACAGAGGAAAACCATTGAGAAATGTTTATAAGGGGAAAATTGCTTTTCACATTTATTGACATTTACTCGTAAGTGAATGTTAAGAATTTAATTTGTGTATTTTTTCACAGAACATTTTGATACTTGAGAAAATTTGACCAAGAATGGGAAATTTTATACAAAAAGGGCGGAAATATGAATTCTAGGAAGGAGGGAACAACGGGGCCGGTTTCTTCGTTTATTTTGGTCAGAAAAAACACTGTATTTTTCAAGCAAATCAAGTGATAAATGTTTTTTTTGTATCCTAATATCCTAGAACAGATTTAGATTAAAAGATGCACCAGTAAACAATCAAAAAAGTTAAGACCGAGCATTTTGACATGGGGAGAGGGGGATGCTAATCTACAAATTCCTTTGGTGCATCATTGTATTGGGCTTTACCCAGTTGTAGTTCAAGAACATCAGATATGTCTTTTTTGTACTTATAACAATTTATTGATCTCCTACAAAGAGAAATATTTCCAATTCACTGTAAATCATAGAGAATGAATAATATATCATATCATCATCAGTTTGAAGAACAATATCAGAATATACTAATGCAATCCCCAACTGCAGGTGCTAGATAGTGAGAAAAATTTCACCAAAAAAGGGGGATTATACAAATGTATTTAGTGTGTTTCTCCACGGTAATATAGATGTGGACATGTGTTCTAAGTTTCTAGTAAATAAATTAACTGATAAGTGAGATATCACTCAGATTAAATTTGGCTCATCAACACAGAGGCCATGATAATGCCTACACCAATTTGCCAAACACATGCAATGACAATTCAAGGATCATGTTTCAAAACAGTTAAGTCAAGAAAAATTAATTCTATGTATCCTCAGGTCATTATGAGGATTGCTAGCTGTGACATATAAATTGCAATTTTGTATGATCTATGGAAACTTGAAAATGTGATCTTTGATAACATGTTTACATGAAATTTAAAATTTCACCAACATGAAATTTCTTTCATTTTAGACTAGTCTAAAATTTTGTCATGTTGTAATGGGTAAATGCATTTTTCCAGAATATTCCTTTTCTCCATTTTTTGGCTGGTATGGTTATGAAATTTAAAAGTGTATCCTTCTTGACAGTGGAGGATAATAGATTAATTCAAAAGCCTGTGATTTTGCATGTTTGTCTAATAATTTAGCTCAAAATATGTTCTTTTATAATAATTGCGGAATCAAAGTTTCAAAAGACTTAAAAATCATTTCTAATTAATAAGTAATCCATTAAACTAAATCTTTGAAAGACTCGATTATTTCTAAACTATTTGACCAAATTTATTTGTATACAAGTTTCTCCTAAATGTACAGATATTTCAAGGATGGCGATACAAAAGCTTATGACATCATTATAACTGAAATGACATCACTTATACCAAGAAATGACCTCATAATTAACAAGTAACTACACTTTTTCATTCACAGTTTACTGTGCAAAAAGTGAATTTTGTAAACGGAAAACTGTATGTAACTCATCTTACGACAGTTTTCCGTATACAAAAACATCGGACTTCAGTTACGACACTTTTGCACAATTAGATTTTAAGGCATTCAATGATGGAATTTGATGTTATATTTTTTTTACCAAAGCAAAAATTTTTTTTGAGAAAATGTGAGTTACGACAGTTTTCCGTTCACCCCTCGATTTATCAAATAGGTAGAATAATCTTTTTTCAAAAAGGGATTTCCCCCTTCTATTCCTTTTTTTCTACAATTAATTTCCTATTGAAAAAAGAGGTCGTATAGGTCGTAATAAAATAAGTTTGTTGTTTAAATAATTCTTATAGTATTGATAGAAAAGATAAATAAGCATTTACAACCGCATCAAACCTGTCATTTAGAATTGAATGGAGTCTCCGTGATCATTACTTCTTGTCTGCCTTTTAATCGAAAAAGAAAATAAATAATGCAATTGGTAGCGCGTTGGACTGCTTATCATATCGGTTTTGATCCCCGTCGCCGCAAATATCATTTCCGACAGTTGTCTTCTGTCAATGGGTGGATAATCAAAAACCTAAGTTGGATGAGCAGCTGGAGGTACGGAAAGGTAAAGTTGTAGAACTTGTGTGAGAAATACCAGGAATTAATGGTTTGGTGCTCCAGCCTCCGCGTTGTGACTAATATGCCGTTAAAAGTGGCGTTAGAGACCATTTAAACAAACGAAACACTCAAACTGTTTTTGTACGTTTTTGTATATTATTCAAAGTTTTGAGTGACACTAATATATATTCGTTTTCTTCCTTATTTGATTAGGAAAAATAAAAACGTATATTGTTCTTCCTTTTAACCTAAACAACGTCTACACTTATTACTGACGAAAATAAATGAGCATACAAGTCTAACCTATGTCTATGCTAGCCATTTCATTCAATATAAGGAAAAACATTATAGCCGACCACCTACCTATTCTGGTTCTATCGGTGCTTAGAAGAAAAGCTGGGAACTCGGTTGTTATTTTATTTGGGGCTGTATTGAGTGGATCTGCCGTAATTTTAACAGGTACTAAACTATTGTTAGGACATCTGAAAAATATCGAAATGGACTATCAGAGATCAAAAGGAATCGACGCGGGTAATCCTGCCCGGGAATGGTTTTCTGCAAACAGTTTTTAAGTTGGAATGCGGAGCAATTCCAACTTAGATTTAACAAAACCGCAAAATGAACACAAGACAATTTCATTTCGGGATTCTTGATAACACATATCACGTGATCTTTTAGATATGAATACACCTCGGGTTACTTCTCATCTCAACTTGCCAGGGACAATTAGTTAGTTGTAGCCGAAGACAATAATATGGCACATGTAAAGGATGACAAAAAATTCGTTTAAAGACTTCTAGTTTGCTTCAAATTATTGAAAAATAAGGTAATAATCAGCGCAGGATTTTGTTTGTGATTCGCCGTCCCGTGTTTGGTAATCACGTGATCTCAAGTGACATGTGATAGTCATGTGACCATAGATAGGATATGGCTCAGGTCGCAAATGCATTTTTACAATAATCACGCATCCCAGTGCTTTAAAACAATTTAGAGCGATTAAGAGGGATCGTAGGCACCAAGCAAACGCGATTAATGAGGGTTTTATAGCTTTTACTCATAGATGCAAAACGAAAGTAGAAGATTTTGAAAATTAGAATGTAAACACATCAACTTCCGGTTCCTACTTTTTTACTATATAATTACGCTTTATTGTCGTTATTTACAAGTTTAAATCAAAAATAGCATATCGAACCTTTAACAAGTGTCATCTAGCTTTCAGCTTGGTACTTTTTTACTTAAGATTTTTACGGTTCTAAAGCCGAATAACGCTTGAGGAAATCGCGCGACTACAGGGCGCCGAAGATAATTTGATACTTTCTTCACCATATTATAGGAAATTTTAGGAAAATGGCAAAACTACCATGTGCAAACAATAACGTTACAATACGGTTAATGTCTTTTTTTCCTTTGAATTTTACTCACAACGATTTGAATATTTTTTTTCATAAGTCTAAACCAGCATTTCAAATCGATCATCCTGAAACAAGTTTCCGTGCATTTCCGCAAATTTCCACGTATACTCATAAACTTGAAGTGAAAATCTACGTGAGTCTAGTATGATCGTTACATAATTTGCCGAGTTGAGGGTCAAGTAATCATTGAGGTCATTGATTTCTTACTGTTGAAGCTGTTATTCTCTGTTTTCAAGATTCTAAAAGGAGTTCGCGTATTACAGTTGATCAAAAGGAGAATGTTATGCTTGAAAATTCTAATTTTGCTGTGCGTGACACGAGCTTATAACCCATTTCAACACGATAAAATTTTAGACCAGTCCAAATTTGAAGAAGTAGCAGATGACAATTGTAAGTTGGTGAAATCTTTAAAATCCTGGTGTTTATGGACAGAAAACATTGTGAATAATGAAGAAATTCTTGTAAAAAGCAATTTCTTCATTTCCCCAATGTTTTCCAAAGCTTTCATAATGAGGGTCATTTAAAAACGTCACTGTCTGGGAATTGGTTAAGACAATGCTAGTTTTTGATTTCTCTAGGTGGATTTATGTTTTGTGCGTTATTCACGCAAATATGTACACGAATGGAAATGCTTGTTTAAGTTTAAAGGAGGGAGGCTTACTCGGAAAGCAATAAATGAATGTGAACCGAATTCCACAGTTATGACCATTTCAGCGCATTCCAACTTCTTAGTACTTTCAGTCCTTTGATTGATTACTGTATTGAGCTTGGTTGTCCATAACTCCGATTTCAGCTTTTTGTTTTATTTGATCCCCAAATTACTTTTCTTTAAGTTTCGCCATTTTGGAACTAAGCGTAGTTTTTTAGCGTTACAAAGATAATCTCGAACATATTTATGTTCTTGTTAAAGACGAGTACATTAAACTTGGCATGCGTGATTACTATCAAGAGCAACGCATACTATTATGGTAGATAAATGCATATTCGTCAGAGAATATCTCCTTCTAAATTTATAATGTGTTTCTTCCATCCAGCACCTGCAACCGAGCGTGGATTGCGATGCTGTGGGTTTTTGTTGCAACAAACACAACTAAGGTTTTCTTTTCTCCTGCTTCCTGCATTTAGGCTGCGAACCCGTTAGAGGTCATAAGATAAACAGATCACATGACTTCCTTCAAGAAAAATAAACTAAATAAATGATGAAATAAAAAACGGGTGGTCTTATAATGTTTAAAAACGGGTATCACCGAAACGGGATTTAGCGACATTTTCATATTTAGTTTTTACAGCATCCAAAATAAAAATATCTGAGTGTTAAAAGGACGTTCCAAATAGGCCTATAGGTCGGTTTCATACATGTAATAACCCTTCAAAAAGACATATCGGGGGTTAATAGCGATACTAATCTAAGTGTCAATACACCGTATAGACACTTAGATCAGTATTCTAATTAATGCTCGATATAATTTCTATTGGAGGGTATAAAAAAGCAAAGTTTATGTTCTAAAGTTCTTCAAGCTTAAGATGTAGATAGGTTTAAAACTGGCTTTCATTGTAACCATGTGTCATATAAAGCCTAAATTTGAATTGGCAGAAGTTTTGTAATGCAATAGTGTATATATATTTTAAAGCGAATCTAATGATAACAAAAAATCTTCCAACCATTTTGAAATGAACTCGTCAATGTAAAGGATATGCTCCGGACGATAATTCATACACGCTACCCAACCACTCTCCAACAAACGTATACACTCTCACACACAGGTGGTAACTCTAGATTCCCGTCGCTATTACATGGCGAAGGCACTGTGCCGAGTTATTTTAAAATCCAATCATAATTGTAGAAAATATCTGACCTTCAGTTGTCAAACTGTCCTTGGGAGTTCCAAACGTGCTTAGTTGTTATTAACTTAATCACTTAAGGTAGCAGACATGCTCTGGACAACCTTCCAAAGCGCACACGCTTGCACATATTTAAAGGTAACTTGATATGCCAGTCGCAGTTACATGGCCGAGGCACTATGCCAAGTTATTTTGAAATCCACCCATAAATGTAGAAGATATGCTCCCGAATCGTCAATTCTTACACTTGTTCTTAAATCGTGACCATGGGAGTATCAAACACAGCTATAATCACTTTAACTGTAAAAGGGGAACGGTTGTTAAAAGATAGAAAATCCTTCCATAAATATAAAAGATATGCCCCAAACAAAATTTGGATGCGAACACTGCCCCTCACGCACTAGTCCACACAGTTATCAACGACCAAAGGTTACTCTGTTATTTTCGTTGAATTCCCGATTTTCATCTGTAATGGGGATTGTAAATAGTGTGCCAGTACGTCAATATTTCGCCACATGACGTCACATACCGAAACTGATTCCAATTACAAAGCTGGAGCATAAATATAAGAGGTTTTCCACTAGCAATTCAAAAGGTTTTTAGCTCACTTAAGCATGGGTTATTTTGATTGGATAGTTGTCTGGCGTCTGTCTGTCCGTTTGAAACAAATAACGAAACTTCGCTAATATGTTCCTTGAGTGATTCTCTTGCAAAAACTTCAAAAAATTGAAATCGATGAAGATCTCTGGTTACCATGGCAACCATAGGAAAATAAAAAGATCTAGAACTTCGATATTTTGGTTTATTTCATCAGAAAGAAATATTTGAAAATCTACTTTTGCTATACCAAAAGACATAATCCTTTGATATTTATTGTGTGTTAAGCCTACTGACCCGTTACCAAAATACTTCAACGGATTAACGAAAGCTAGACTTTTTTTTGTGCGATATCTAATTTTACATTCGAATGAAGAAGGAAATTAGATAATTGGTTTGTATCATTGTCCATATCCCCTCTACCAAATGCTTCAAAGAACTAATAAACTTTAAAGGTAGCTCTTTACTTTGTGATCCCCGCTTTAACATTGGAATAAAGAAGGAAGTCTTCTTCATTAGACTAAGCGCATAAAATTTTTGTATATATCATAATACATAAAGCCACCATATAAAGGAGAGGGATATAGGAACAGCATAATCATCTTGTATAGAAAATAAAGTTCGGTGGTTAAAATGCAACTTACTAAGGTATAAAGGACAAATAATGCTTATTGAAGTATATGTATCTTGTCATTGATCTCAATGCAAAGATGTTTGGTTAGAGTAACGATTTGTTTGAATCGGGTTTGAATGCCATAATTAACGATATTTCTGTAATACTGTAATATCTCGGCGATTCATATAATGGATTCCTGGTATTTCTTACACCTGTACTACCGTTAGATCCTTTTCGTGCCTCTAGCTGCTCAACCCACGTAGGTTTACGATTATCTACCCATTCTTGGGAGACATATGTCGGAAGGAATATGTGTTGCGACCGAGGATCGAATTGCGAGCGGTGATTGAATCCTAGACTTCGTGATTGCGAGTCCGACCCTCTACCAACTGCGCCATTAAGTAGTAATGATATTATCCCAAAAGATCAGCAAAAAAGTGAACCTTATAAAACTTATACACGCGATGTAACGACACAGAGACCAACGCACAAGAACAGGTTTATTTTTGTTTGCTCGAAGAAGAAATGTATAATAGTATATATAAGATTGAGAGAAACAGATAAATAAAGAGAAAGGAAGAAAAAGATTTAGGGGAAAACAAAGAAAAAATGAGACAAGATAGATAGAGATAGATAGATAGAAAGATAGATAGAGAAAGAGAAAGAGAAAGAGAGAGAGAAACTTACCGGTCCGATACAAGATACGTTTCTACATTTGAATCGACAATCTTATATTGTAAACTTATAAGGACAAGCTTGACATCATCTGTGAAAGAAAAAATGTGGTCTTATATTCAAGAGAACATCCAAAATTGAGGTTACCTTATGATATTGGAAACTTTTAATGTTTTGATAACGTCAAAATAATAAAGAGAAGACCAGTTTTCCAGGAAGCCAACATTGTTTTTGTGACGTCACACTTTTCTGATTATCTTAAGACAATATTTGGAAAACGTTTGACTAAAGCAATTTCTTTATTTCCAAAATATTTCTTAACCTATCATACAAATTTAAAGGTTCAATCAACTAGGTATTATCGTCGGCAACTTGTTCAAATTTGAACCAGTCTAAAATTTCTTCGTCTATGAATTGGTACACGTTACATATCAGTTTATAATAGATTGGCACTTTTAGAATCCGAAAGATGGTTCATTCTTTTTTTATTTTGGTAGTTTTTTCTGGATAAGGGATCGTGTATGATAGTCAAATACCTGTCAAAGCAACTATTCATTCATTATAACCCCTTTTAATCCCCAAAAAAATAATGATGACTAGAAAAGACTTCTTCATTCTGTAAAATTGAAGTAGTGGTAGACGTCTGTGGTCCTTAGCAATAATTGTACGAAGTATCAAGGTAGTATGTAAATTGATTCTTGAGTTAATAGTTTTAAACCAAAGTTCAATTGTGATCTTTACCTTTGACCTACGGACCCCAAAACAAGACGACACTTCCTTGTGTAATGGCGACAATTGTGTTTACTTTCAGTGTTGTAGGTCATTTGGTTCTTATGTTAGAACACGAAAACGAAAAAGAGTACGGACGGAAAACGGTTTTCATCCAAATTACGATGGTGACCTTGACCTTTGACCACAAAAGGTGTGGGCACTTCCGAAGGTCAGAGGCAACAATTGTGTTAGAATTCAGTGTTTCATGTACATGGGTTCTTGAGTTAAAGCACGGGCATGAACAAGTCTATGGACGGACAGACAGACAGATATTGTTAGATCAATATATCCCAATCTACTTCCTAGGTACGGGTATAATTAGTTGTTATGTGAATGGATGAATTAACCAAGTAAAATTACACTGTAACAATAAAAATATGTTTATTTCAAATTATTTTTGTGATTATAACTTTTTTTTTTATTTAAAAGTTGATTGTTGTTGTCGTTTAAAGCTGTGCTCAGGTATCAGGATGTCAAAAAAAAAAAAAAAACTCTTAAAAAACTCTTAAGAGGAGATGCTGCATTACAAAAAATGCTTTAAAATTTCAAGTTTAAGAAAAGTAGATTATACTTCTGTTAATAGCCGACTTGTTACTCGATGATCGTGGTTTAAAGCCATATCTCCCCGCCAAAAAAACACATCAAAATAAATAAGGAATCCTTACTCGAGGCCCAGGAGCATAAATAAATATGACTGTTTAAATTTTAAGATCTAAATAATTCTCAGCAGTAAGCCTACAATGCATGAGAAGTTTCGATACCCATCCCTTTCTGATGCTTGTTGCAAGAGATATGAGCTGTTGCTTAAAATCTAGGTACTACAGAGCTATGCTTCAAACTGTAAGTTGCCTACTGTTAAGGTAATTATGAAAAGAATAGGCAAAACAAAAGTTATTTTGCGCTAAAACTATGAACCGACTTAAGGTTATGTATTTGCCAATTCCGTCGCAAAATGCTGATTTGATAGCCACATATCAACTGAAAGTTTTTAATCGATAAAACTAGAAGGAAGAACCAACTTTTCACCGATAGGCAAACTAAAATTTTCAATCCAGATTAACATCGTGTACAGCCGTGTATCCCATAGAATTGAGTAATAATTGCATCTTAAATCTGTTTGTCTCCTCTGTGATCGAGATAGAAAAACTACGCCGTACAGATGAGTACGAGGAACTTCACCTTCGCATTTCACTTCATACATTCGAATATGATTACTGTGTCTAGGGAAATCATGCAATTCCCTTTGGTATGCAATAGCCAACACACTGTACTGAATTCAATACATCCGCCAAAGTTAAAGTTAGAAACGGGTGTTTTGGGTTATAAAAATATCAAGACCAAACAATAAATAACGCATTAAAAGCGTTTAAGAATAATCTTACATTAACCCTTTGGATAAAATTAATTACTAGGATATAGCGTAAAGAATGAAAAACAAGGTATAGATTGTTGAAAATGACATTCAGATCAAAGTAAGGATAACTTGAAACTTTGTAATTATTGTAAGTTAATGTCTGGCATAGTTCTTAATTTGCGAGTACATATTGTGTCGCCACTAATAGTCTTCTCTTTATTTGTCAAGGCCGTTGGTTACATAGTTATAGTTTCTGTTAAAAAAAGTAATGTTCGTAGTTTCAATGTTAAGGTCGACTAAGCTAATATAGAATTCAGGAATATTATGATTGGAATCAAGTAAAAGATAACCTTCAAGGAATCAAAGGTGAAATTGCCTTGCACCTTTTTCTTGTTATATCCATACGCATTTTTAAAAAGGAAATTGGTAAGAAAATCCAGGAAATTGTTGTCTTGCTTTTTAAACTTATGGCTATTATCTTAAAAGAAACGGTTCTTTTCGGGCGCAATTCATCACGTGCCATTTCGATAGGTCAGATAATCACCTAAGCGAGATCCTTATGTATAGTAAGAACTGATTGGAGGTATGTACTCCATTTCCTTTTGGTGAAGAAAATTTGGTAATACTACAGATTTCGTCATTTAATTTCTTTCGGTGGCTGGTCTATAGGATAAGCTACCTTAAATATTGAGATGAGTAACCCTATTAATGAGAACTCTGAATGTGTTTTAATGAATCGTTCTTGAACTAAGCGAACAAGACGTTTTGGTTTTTGTAAAATGTTGATCAAATAACGTCCGAGTAAGGACGATGATTTTGGATGCTTAATGTGAAAATCATTTGCTAAAAGGGTAATTTTTAGATCATTTTTAGAATTGGTCGATGGCCGTTTCTCTAAAATGTTACGTAAAAATGCCATGTTTAGTGAATAAATGAAAAAATAATTGAATTACATCTCGCAAAGGACTAATATAGTCGGGGAAACAAATGATAAAAAAATGACGATGATAATGAATATGATTATGAAGGTAATAATAAAAGGAGCAATAAGATTTTTTTAGGTATGGAAGTCTTTCAAATAAAATCATGATTATTTCAAATTGTAAGGTTAACTGGTTTGATTGATTAAATGGGGTTTGACGCCACCTTTAACAGTATTTCAGTCATATCGCGGCGGCTGTAGCTATAGATTCCTGTTATTTCTCACACCAATACTACCACTACATCCTTTTCTAGCCTCCAGCTGCTATCCCATTTAGGTTTACGATTATCCAACCATTTGTGAGAGACAAATGATCGAAAGGATATGTGCTGCCACCGGGGGTCGAGCGTCACTCAGTATTGTGACGGACATTTTCTCAATAGCATTTGTGAAAAAAGTTTAAAATGTTGACGTTTATTCATATTGTATTTATCTTAAGTTTGTTATACAACATTTAAACTTACGACAAATAAGTTTGATATTATTTTCATCTGAAGTTGATAAATTTCATTTATCGATTCTTTTTACCAAAAATGTGTCCAAAGAACAGGAGGAATAGAATTATTGACCATAAATTTAGGGAATTTTTTGTAATTCCAAATTTCTTTCCTACTGTACTAAATGTACATTCCAAACGTAAAAATGCCACTTTTCGCGTCATTGTAGTGGTACAACATTGTTTTCGGATAGAATAATTCTAAACAACACGATTAGAAGAGAATTAGTTTCCCCTAGAATCTATTACCAGAAAGCTGTGAAACGATAAAGGCATGGTTCAATTTCCGTGTCAGTTTTCTTTATCCAGATTGAGTTGTCCGTTTTGATTATCTAATTTTCTTTAATTTCTATTCATAAATCATGACTGATTTTGCGGTTCATCACCCGTAGTCCTTACCCTCCGTGTAGTCCTACCAGGGGGACGTGAAAAAGAGCAGATATCAAGCCTCTGATGCAATAATCACCTAGGTGATATACCCAGACAAACTGGAGAAAAGCCATGCAAATCTCTGCAGAACAAGGGGACCAAAGCACCCAATTAGCCCATTAGCCTTTATAAATCAGAATCGTTAAAAAATAAAATAAGACAAGGCACGGGAACTCATGTTGTTCTACAGTCGGACAGAATGAAGGGAATACCGACATAATTTTCAAACAAAATCGGTACAGCTGGTTGTAATAAGTTTCGTCATGCAACTAAACGACATTTAACAACTATGCTGAAATAACAATAGCTGATATCTCAGTCTAAAACGACCAGTCGGTTGCCTAGACCGCCCTAATAAAGGCACCCGCTTACACCGAAGTCGAGGCAAAAAAACGTAGTGAGATGTATGTTGCAGACAGTTGCACTGAAAAACAAGTAAATCACGGTACAAAAATATTTTTAGAAAAGGAAAATTCGCTTACAAACAATATATTTTTGTCACAAAGCTATAATTCTTCAGGGTTTGGTGCGAAATGTATTGCGTCAACGAAATAGTTACGAGTCGTTGACACGTCATGCGGATTTTAGCGCTAAAAGGTTTAATTATTACATCAACGATATACTCACTAGCGGAAGCAGAGTCTAGCTCAGCCAAAATAACTAATGGATCAGAAACAGCTGCAGTACTTATACCGAAAGTGTGAGTCAGATTTGGTTGATATGTGGCATTGAAAGAGGCAGTTGATGATCGTCCACTGGAAAAAACAAAAAAACAATGGTATTTATCGATTGGTGACCCCTTTTCAACTCTTATTTTACAATTATTTAATCATCGAACCAAATTCTCTTTCACCAGTACAAAAAATGATTTAACTGCACTGGAGGGAAAGCAAAGACACACGGGAGATTTAAATTCAGAAGACTTCTCTTTGAAGTTAGAAACCAAATAAAGGATGAAGTGGATGTAGAAAGTGAAAAAGTAGCCTTTTCATTTTTGGCTCACGTGAGCACGAAGTGCTTTGGGTGAGCTATTGTGATCGGTCATCGTCCAGCGTCCGTCCATCCGCCCGTCTGTCGGTCCGCCCATCTGTCCGTTCACAATTGCAAAAAATCTTCGCTTCCTGAACTTACCATAGAATTTTAATCGAACTTCACAGAAATGATCCTCAGGTCATACCATTTCAAAATACTTCAAATACTTCAAAGAATTGAATTCCATGATGTACTTTGGTTGTCATGGCAACCGAGTGAAAAAATATTAAAAAATCAGCTCCTCCAAAATCATAAGGCCAAGAGATTTGATACGTGGTACAATTCATCATATTTTGACGCTCTACTATAAACTTTCAAAGAATTACCGTAAAAATTAGTAGTTTTCTGTGCTATCCCTGATTTTAAGTAGAAATGAAATAAGCTCTTTTCTGTGCGATCTTTAATTTTCTGAGAAATAAAGAAGGAAAAATGTGAAAATCATCTCCTCCCAAACTCAAAGAATTAACGTATCTTGGAAATTTGCCCTTTTCTGTGCGAAGCCTGTTTTTACATAGAAATAAAGAAGGAATCTTTGAAAATCTTCTTCTCCCAAACCATAAGACCTAGAACTTTAATAATTGGTGTGTATCAATACCTATTGACCCTTTATCAAAATATTTAATAGATTTTCCGTATTCTGAAAATAAGCCCTTTTCTGTGCAATCCCTGATTTAAGAAAAAAAAAATCGTCTCCTCCCAAACCATTACGCATAGAGGTTTGATATTCGTTATGTACCAATGCCTAAATTATTTTTACCAAAATACTACAAAGAATAACTGTACTCTGGAAAATTAGCGCTATTTGGTGGGATCTTCAATATACCTAGGATTAAAGGAGCAAATCTTTAAATCTTATTCTCTAATTAGGCGTAGGACTTTGATATTGTGTATATATAAAAAAATCCTAGAGCCATCAAACTCAGGAGAGCGATATAGAACCATATCTCATTTTTATTTTTCTTCAAACGTCCACAAATTACAATGCAATGGATTGAATGTTTGATTTATATGGAGTTCAAATATGTTTTGATTGTAAAGCTGGTTGTTACATGTATTTGCAAGGATAAGAAAAAAATGAGACTGTTAATTTTAACACTTTTTTTACTGATACAGTTGGATCCTGTGTTCACATCACCAATTTTTAACTCACCTGAGCGCGACACGAAGTGCTCATGGTGATATATTTTGATCGTCCTCTGTCTAGCGTCCGTCGTGCGTTGTCCGTCGTGCTACAAACATCACCCTTGGGTTCCCAGGGGCGGGGCGGGGGCTTATATAGAAATAAGCTAGGATTTTAAAAACGATATCTCCCCCCAGACCTCTGGGCCGACTTCAACCAAATTTGGTTGAAATGATCCTTAGGTGGTGCCCTTTTGAAATTGCGATAAGAATTGAAATCTTGATATTTTGCATGAGTCATCAATACATTGACCTCTTTAAGAATTTCTTATATAGAAATAAAGAAGGATTTTTAAAAGGACATCTCCTCACAAACCACTGGACCAATTTCTGCCAAAGAATTTAGATTAAATGAAAACTCTGGTTGCTATGACAAAACGAATAAAATTAAAAAGAAAAAATATCTCAACCTGGCCTAGACGTTGAATAATCTTTAATTTTGCATGAAGCATCCGGAGCATTGATCTCTTTCGAAATTGCTAAAATTTCATAGACACTTGGTGATTGGGATCGATTACAAATATAGAAGGCAAACCCTTTCAAAAACTATTTGGCCAATTTTAACCAAATTTGGCAATAATTTACCTTAGATATCCCCTTTTTAATAATTACTATATATTTGAAATCTGCATTGGTTGGCATGGCAGCATAAGCTGCTTTTAGTTAAATTGAAAGGAGGTCTTCTCCTGATCTAGTTAGTATTGGCATTGAAGAAAAAGAGCCTTATCTCAGGTGAGCGCCAAGGCCACTGGCCCTTTTGTTAAAAAAAAACCTTTGTTGCAATTAACCAAAAGTTAAAATGGAGATATTTGTTCTTTAAATCATTACTATCACCAAGGTTGCAATGAAGTGGATTTCATTGTGTTACTTATTTTAACCGCTGCGGGAAGGTTTACTTACCTCAACGAAACATTATTAATCTGTGTTACATTTTCAGGGATCTGACACGTGAGATCTGGAAAAGATAAACATTTATGTTAAAGTAATCGATTTTTTCATGTCTATAAGAAAGCTGATTGTATCTCGATTTAAATGAGATATATCCAATGTGATGATTTTCCCAAATACGCTGAATCAATTTAAGAACTATGCATTTTCTCACACAATTAGTGGAATACATAATGATAAATCATATCTAAGTGTTTGAAAATCCTAATTGTATGTTCCGCATGGACTTATCAGGCCTCAAAATGTCTCTATGTAGATTTCAAAGGAAGTCACAGTATGAACAAATGAAAAGCTTCGTTTCTTTTTCATTTTTTGTGCATCAATAATGTCATATAAAATCTAACGAAGATATTACAGACAAACATTTTCACCAACTAAGGTAAAAAATGAAACAATGGCCATATAATGTAATCTATAGAGTGCACGAAGAATGGCAAACGACGGACGCTGGTTTTGCTCAAGTCAGCTACATACTGACTTTTTTTTATTTGAAGGGCTAAATATACTTCCTAAAGCAGGATGGAAATTTTGTTGATCTTTCTTGTCGATAAACCTTTCGTTAGCCGCAAATATAATTGAAGTTTTAGCAGGTTACATATGATGGTATAGTTAAAGTCGTATCTTCCATCAAAACACACAATAAGATTTATAAGAAAACCATACTCAAGACCCCAAAGCATGTATAAATATTACTACTGACATAATAATATCTTAATAATTCTACGCGGTAAGCCTACAATGCATGAAAAGTTTCGATATTTTAAATAGTGACCCACCACAATTTAACCTTTTTTTACCATAAAATTATGGCGTCAGTGATGAGGTTAAACTTTCGCTTGCTATCTAAAGAAACCGCTTGGTCACGGAGATTAATGAAATCGTCCGTACAGTTTATTCGTCAGCATCTGTGCATTAACAGTCAATGCCGAAATTTCCGAACATCGTTTCCGAATCGGGTTCATTCGTCTCGATTTCAAATGTAAACAAACAAAAGTTGAAATCTACACAAAACAACAACAACAACAACAACAAAAAAAAAAAAAAAAAAAAAAAAAAAAAAAAAAAAAAAAAAACCAAAAAAAAAAAAAAAACCAAACATACAAAAAAAACCCCAAGAAAACAACAACAACGACAACCCCAAAACTACTTTTTTATACCCTCCTTTTGCAGATCGATTTAAAGAGAGTCCTTGTTTACTTTAGTAACTAAATAAACGATAGACTCTTTAAACTGTTTTCTTTCCTCGGAGGAAAGATATGGCTTTGATTGAAAGTGTTTCCTAGGGGTTAAAAAAAGTGTTAAGCCGCCGTCACAGCGCAGTCGGTAGCGCATCAGACTCCAAATCTTCAATTGTGGGATGTCGTGGGTTTGATCCCCTGCGGCACCACATATCCTTTTCGAAATTTGTCACTCAACAAGTACTGGTGTTAGAAATACCAGGAATCCATTTTTAGGCTCACAAGCCGTCGTGATATAACTGAAATACTGTTAAAAGTGGCATTCGACCCAAATCAATCAATCAATCAAAAAAGTGTTGAAAATAAAGAAGTTACTTTTATAATATTTACGTAAAATGTATTTTCGTCGGCATTTGGTATTTAACCCCCCCCCCCCAAAAAAAAACATTTGGGAAACTTCACCTTGCCGGGGTAAGTCTTGACTGATTCAAACTATCTCAAATTAACGCCTTTTAACGCCGAATCGGAATCGGATCTTCTTGTTGGAGCTCGGAGCGTTGCCAGAAATCCGAAAGGAAATATTTTTTCGATGGTTTATCATGATGGGCAAGATAAAAGATACTGTCATAAGAATGTGGAATTAATCTGCGAGTATTTATCAAGAACTGTTTATATTTTTTTCATAAAAACAGTTTTCCATGTTATTTGGAAATCTCACGCCCCGGCCACTGAAGTCCCGGTGGAATTGATTTGATTGGTCGATTGATTCTTTGCTTGACTCGCGATCCGTCAAGTGACAATTACTAAGGACTTTTTCTTATAAAAATATATTCATTCTGTGTAAGTTTAAAGAGAATCCGATGAAATCTGTGCACTTAGGAGTATTATAAAGGGTAGTTGAATTGAAATTTCATATGGTCCATTTCACCACGATTTCGAACACGCCATCGGTTTTTCTCATCTGGTTTCAGAAAGCAGAGATAAAATACATTCGTCTGGATTCGTATCCTCATCTGCTTATAACGTAATATTTTCGATTAGATATCAATTTTTTTGATACTCACTAAATGTATCTCCATCACTAAACGTGGTGTTCTTAAGGAATTTAATCCCAAAAGTAGTTCCCTGAAAAAAAAAAAAAAAAAAAAGAAAAAAGAAATAGATAGAAAACAAGAGACCCATGAGGGCATGAGATGCACTACTGGCTATCATGGAAGTTAATTGATTAAAACAAGAATGCAGACAATGAAAATAACCAATTAGTCATTATCAACTTTATTATTTTGAGCAACAATCCTGGAGGCCCCTTGTTCATGTTTCATGACGGATCCACTCTTTTTTAAAAAAGAAGTTTACTTGTGACCATACAACCATTCTGTAATGATTATGGATTCTATCTCGTCAAGACGAAGTTTTGAGTAAAAATGCATAAGGCACCTTTTCCTGTATTTTCTGATTGACCCACTTCCTTTCCGAAAGGAACTTTCCGTACGACCCTCAAATCTTCCTATGAAATTTTCCTCCTTATTACTTAGAGAAACAATCCTTATGGCTCATTTTCTCGTGTTTCATGGCGGATCTACTCCATGTCGAAAAGGAAGTTTCCATATGAGTCTGCAATCGCCATGTGAAGTTTTCAAAGGAATCCAACAATAATTGTGGACTTTATCACGTAAACAGGGTCGTTTTGAGTGAAAATCCATAAGGCCCCCTTTCCTGTATTTTCTGATGGATCCACTTCATTTCGAAAGGAACCTTTCCTTACGACCCTACAATCGTCGCGTGAAATTTTAAAGACAATCTGATATTATCTGTGGACTTCATCATATGTTTTGAAGGATAATCTATGAAATATCTTTTCCTGTGTTTCCAATTCCACAATTATTCCATGCATCTTTGAAGAAAAAAACGCGGACTTTATTGTGTTAACGAGGATATTTCAATAAAGTTTTCATCAGACCCCCTTTTGCGTGATACTCTAGTGACCTGTCAATTTTGAAAAAGAATCAATCCTTAGGATTTAACAATCATTCTGTGAAAGGTTGAAGATAATTCGATGAAAACTCTGTACTTCATCGTGTAAACAAATGTTTTGTGATAAAAAAAGGTCGTTTTTTTCAATGACACTGGCCGATCAGACCCAATTTCTAAAGAACCATTCTAATTATGGTACCATCATTCTGTCAACTTTTAAAGTGAATCCGATGAAATATTAGGACCTCATTGTGATAATTGAATATTTTGAATGAATTTTCATAATGCCCCTTTTTACATGATACTTGACGGATTAATTTCGAAAAGAACCATCCATATGATGGTACAATCATTCGGTGACTGTTTGAAGAGAATCTGATGAAACCTGGAACACTATTGGGTTAACTAGAATAATCAAATGATTTTTTTCATCAGGCGCCTTTTTATGTGATACTTGATGGATAAGATCCATTGTCAAAATCAACAATCGTAATGATGATAAAATCAATCTGTAAAATCTGTCATCTTTATTGTGTTAACGAGGATTTTTAAGCAAACCTTTATACGGCCCCTTTTCCCGTGATACTTTAATGAAGAGACCAAATTTCAAATGGAACAATTCTAATGAAGGTACAATCATCCTGTTAAAGTTCAAAGAGCATCAGTGAAAACTGCGGACTAAATTGAGTCAAGATCTTTTGTAATAAAATATTCATAATGCCATTTTTACCTTGAAACTCAACAAATCAGACCGAATTCACAAAGGAACAGTCCTAAACATAGTACAATCCTTCTAAAAATTGAAGGATTTCATACCCTCCTATTGCATATTGATATTGTGAAGGCTCTTGTTTCTTTAGTGTCAAAATAAACGATAGATTGTCCAAACGTTTTTCCTTTCACGGTTGGTTGATTTGACTTTAACTTTATTGTGGTACAAGGATTTAAAAAATGAAATGCTCTAATGCTCATTTTCCTATTAAACTTGACGAATCAGGTCTGATATTAAAAACAACGATCGTAATGATGGTACAACAAATCTATGAAAGTTTGAAGAGAATCCGATGAAATATGTGGATTTTATTAACAAGGACTTTAAAATGAGTTCTCATTAGGCTCCGTTTCCGTGTTTCTTGACAGTCCAGACCCCAGTTAGAAAAAAAGGATACTTACAACCTTACAATCATTCTGTGAAAGTTTTACCGAATTCCGATCTTAGCTGTGGTGTCTTTAATGCGTTAACGAAGAATTTTTACTTCAATTTTATGACGCCCTTTTTCCCATATTACGTGATGGATCAGACCCAATTTCGAAAGAGACGATCTTTATGATGGAACACCCATTCTGTGAGAGTATGATGAAATCTGTGGCCTTAAAATGCTATAACGAGGATTTTTGAATTATTTTTTCGTAAAGCCCATTTTCACGTAAAACTTAAAGTATCAGACCTAATTTAGAAATAAAAGAGCCTTAAAAAGCACAATAATTCTGTGAATGTTTAAAAAGAATCTGATGAAAACTGTGGGCTTCAGAGTCTTAACGAGGTAATAATTTTTATATAAAAATTTCCATAAGGTCCCTTTTCCGTGCTAATTGACGCATAGGACCAAATTTCGAAAGGAACAATCCTTATGATGGTGCAATATTTCTATTAAAGTTTTAAGGAAATCCGATTAAAAATGTGGACTCTACAGTGTGAAGGATTTTTTAATCAAATTTTCTTAATGCCCCCTTTCCCGTATTCCTTGATGGATCAGATCCTATTTCAAAAGGATTGGTCCTTATGATAGAACAATCATTAAAGGAACGTTTTAAGAGAATCTAATGAATACTGTGGATATGAGGATTTGAAATTGTATTTTTTGAATTAAATTTCATAAGGCCGATCTTACCACGATACTTGATGGTTCGAACCCATTTTCTAAAGGAACGATCATTATGATGGTACAATCATTCCATGAAGTTTGAAGAGAATCTGATGAAAAGTGTGGACTCTATATTGTAAACGAGAATTTTTAAAAGATTTTAAAACTAAATTTTCACAAAGCCCCCTTTCCCGTGTTTCTTGAAGGATCGAATCCTATTTCGCGGGGAGCTATCAGTTTAATGGTACAATTATTCTATGAAAGTTTGAAGAGAATCTGATGAAAACGGTGGACTCTAGAGTGTTACGAGGATTTTTTTATTAGATTTTCATCAGGCCCCATTTGCCTTGTTTCTGGACGGATGGGACTCAATATCGAAAGGAACGATATTTATAATGTGCTTTTCCCTGTTTAAGAATAGAACCTTCCCTTTCCCCCATAGGTTCATACCGTAAGACGTAACAATTGTCCTGACAAGTTTCATTAAGATTGTATCCAACTTTGATCACCTGAGTGGAAACCAAGAATGTGCCCTTTCTCTCTTTTCGAACCGAACAATAAATTCACAACCTGTTTATCTGACAAATCCTCTGGCAAAGTCTTATAAAGTCGGCCGCGGCCATAGCGCAGTTTGTAGCGCGTAGGACTTCTTATCCTTGGGTTTTTGGTTCGATCCCTGGTCGCAGCGAATATAATTTCCGATATTTTAATGGGTGGATAATCGTTAACCTTAGTGGAATGAGCAGCTGGTCGCTCGAAAAAGATGTTGTGTAAGAAATACCAGGAATCAATGGTTAGGTGCTCAAGCCGCCGTGATATGAATGAAATGCTGTTAAAAGTGGCGTTAAACCACAATCATTCAATCAACTAATCTGATAAAATCGGTCCAAAATTGTATTATAACAAATTATTACTAAGGTTTCTTTTCCCGTGTTTATAGAGAGAACCATCTATTTTCTAGCAGGGGACATTTTGATTACCTGATAAATATTAGGACAAAGTTGAGTAAAATCGAGCCAAAATTGCGGCCTCTAATGAGTAAAATAAAGAAACTGTCATGCGGGCCCTTTCCTAACCTTCAGTCTGACCAAGTTTAAATTAAGTTGAGAGAAATTGTGGACCCTAGAGTATAAGCAAAGAAATGATCATATTGGCCCATTTACCATTATTACCGCATGGAACCTTTCCATTTTCAACAGGGCCCACCCTTGTGAGCTACCAATCATTCTAATCAAGTTTTATTATTTTCAAAAGGTTCATCCTTATGACCGGACCAAGTTTCATGAAGAATGACCCACAATTTCAGGCACACAGAGTGGAAACAATGGAACTGTGATCTGTCACTCAGGGTGTTAATCTTTTCCTTCATTACATGAAAAAAGTTATAAACTGTGTAGGAGTAGTTCGAGAGTATGAATAAGAATGGCGACTTATAACCAAACTAAAATTAAGATATAACTGTTAACCCCAAGCGACGTAAATTTCTTTTAAAGAAAGCTATCGGGATATCATTTTCATAATGGGTGACATTGTCTCGTAGAAAAGGTAGTCAATATGATATAAGGCTCATTTACTTATATACACTGATTCAAAATTGAAACATGTATCAATACTTAAATATGTCCTTAACTTCTACAAAGAGAAGTTAACGTTCTGTTTACCTCTTTAAAAAACTGTTAATAGATTGAAAACGATACCTTAAGGAATTGTCACTGTAAAGTACGTTACAGTAAGCTAGTTTCATCGTACCAGTGTTACATCAAGATATTGGGTTTTATAACATGAACTCTACATATTTTTTTCCTTCTGAATTTGCTATTTTTTGCACGATAAACCAATCGCCGTGCTAAGTGCGCATATTATTGCTTCACACTCACCAATTGAAAGCGTTTTCTTGTTTGTGGTCTTCAAACATGTTTTATTTCCATATACAGATGTTTGTCTCAAATATTGAATGCAAGAATGTTTACCTCTTGTTCTTTGAGATGAAACTTACCAAGGTATAGTTAAAGCAAGTCAGGTTAGCATACTGTTTATTCATATCTGTGGTATCATTTTTCAGTTGTACTGCTTCAGATGGAATGCATTCAGGGGTATCCACAACGGTGACAAATCTATCCTTAAATGTAAAGAAACAAAATTAAAAAAATACAAAGGGATACAATTTCAAAGTCATACATAGAAAATTATTAATTTAATTGAAAAGGGTCGTGCAAATATTAAATTAAGAAAAATACATGCTTCTTTTCAACTTAAAATTATGGGGCGGCTAACCGTCGCCAACTGTGTTTACCAACGTAAAATACAACATTAAGAAGGATATTCCAGTCAATCTGTTAAATAGTTCACCCCGCACCCTTCTGTGACAATACTAACATTTATGAGGGAGCACCAATAGAGACAAATAACTAATAAGACATTCTTCTATGAATGTTTTCCATGAAGCTAAGCAATATGAACTAGACTAAATGTGATCAGTACCCCCCAAAGGTTCCCTGTCACAGAAAAAAAGAAATTGTCACCAGAATGAATCCTTTCTTCCACAAGGGTCAAACCTCTAAGAAAAGTAAACCATAACAGCAAGTTAACTCTTTTTGATACGATTTTTGTAAAATTTGAAACATATCCAACCAAAAGTTAAGTACAAAACTGCAAGTTTCTGAGAACATGAGCGGACAAGATTAATCGTTAAAGGGACATAATTATTTAAAAAGTAAATGGAGCATAACCTAATGGTATAAGAACACACCTGCTTGATACTGAGTCTACCTGATATTTTGAAACGAAACCATTGAATATTTTTAGAGTAAATAAGCGGACAAGATTTTTTATTAAAGGGCCATAACTCAGTAAAAGGTATATGCAGTGTAACAAAAGTAGGAAATATGCATTTCCATTCATACTAAGTCTACCTTAAAGTTTGAACCAAATCAAATAAATAATTTCAGAGCAAATGAGTGAATAGAACTTTTAATAAAACGGCCATAACTCTGCAAAAAGTAAATGGAACAATTCCAAAATAAGATATGCACGTCTCTGCTTTATTTTGAGTCTACCTATGAAGTTTGATCCAAGTCCAAGGAATAAAAAGCAGTAGACCGAAGGACGGACCAACAAGTTGACTGCTATATATCCCCAAACAGAGTTATCGTTGGTATAAAAACGAACTTTATCCATCTTTTTTCTTTAAACAAATGATTTTTAGGGTCCTGTTTACAAATACCAACTTAAAAATTAAATGATGTAGAAGTCTCCTTCCTAGCTAATGAAAAAATCTTTATTTCTTTAAAAAGATTTGGGGGTACATGTATATACATGTACCACGCTTAAACCCAAAGTTTGGTTAATATATGTCTTCTTAATTTTCCCTCTAACATTATTAGATTTACTTACTATTCTTAGATTCATATTTGAATAGAGATGTGACTCCTTATGAGTACCTTTAATCTTTTAATACCATCTGTGGTTGTCCAACTATGACCAAGGTTGTTTTCCTCAAAATATTAATTCAGTAAATATGGCTCAAATTGACAACAATATCATATAAAAATGTCCAATAAATACACCCAACCTATGAAATAGCTAAGAAAGTAGGCCCTATTTATCGTCTTAAAGCCTCTCAATTCCCCACAAAGTTTTATAAACCAGTTACTTTAGCAAATACTGTATGATACATATGAAGTTGAGTATTTGTTTAAAAAATAAATTATGAAACATTATCAAATAAAAAGGATATCAAGTGTAGAATAATGAAAATCCCTAGATGAAAATTCCACAGGAAGATACAATATGCTGAAGTTAAGCCATCATACAAAACTTAATTTTAATAACAGTTGTAAATGACAGACAATTATCAGACCGGACATAATTTAATTTCTTTCTGTCTTTCAAGTTTCATCCGATGGAAACGTTGTACAAATATGAAGCCTATCTGAAATCCTTAAACCATTTACCTTATGACGCAACAAAATTTCCAAATCTTATTTGCATTATTTTCATTACATTCCTGCTTACTTGAAGTGTATTAAGTACCAAATACATTTTAGATCTAGCTTAAGGTAACCCTAATACAGTGGTTTAATTTTTCTGCTGCCATTCACATTCTGGCATTTGTAGCTTTTAAACTGTTGCAGTATAGATATGTCGTTTCATTATTTTGTCTGCTCTACTGGCAAGAGTGTTATGAAACTATGCGCACTTGTTGGAAGTATCCTTTACTATCTTAGACAAATATTCTATTATATGATCAGTAGAGGCATTACCTAATCCCAAAAAGTTCAAATCGACTGTGATGTTATTTGGAAATAAGATTGATTGAAAGGGGTTAAATTAACGCCACTGTTAACAGTATTTCAGTCATATCGCGGCGGTTGGACCACCTAACAATGGATTCCTGGTATTTCTCACACCAGTACGAACACTACATCCTAAATATATCCACCCACAGAATGTAGTTCACAACACAGAAAGACCGTCACAATTATTCCAGTTTACCTTAAGATAAATTGGTTTTCTGGGGAATATAAAGAATGTGTACTAAGAAATTATCAAACTTGTCCTGACCTAGAATCCAGCTTGGTAACGCATAAGATCGTTTTCAATGATTAGAAAGCTTCTTGATAGTTCGTCACCAATGCACACAACAGCAGGGCAAAGGCAATATGTTTGTTGCAAAAAGGTGATCTAAACTAAAGATAAGCATTGTTGAATAAACTCTTCTGATTTTTCCAAACTCTTCTGATTTATCCAAGGACCGAAGTTTTTTTGATACCTTTTATTATCGACCACCTTCACATGGAAAACACAACATCAACTAGAAATGGCACAAGACGACAGTGGGTCGCCAAAAAACCCAATATTAAACCAAGATAATTATTGACTTTTGACTCATTGATTGAATCGCGGCGGCTTGAGCACCTAACAAAGGATCTCTTGTATTTCTCACACCAATACTACCATTACATCCTTTCCGATTCTCCAGCTGCTCATCCCACTTTGGTTTACGATTATCTACCAATTAATAGGAGAAAATATCGAGAATGATGTTTGCCGCGATCGGGGATCGAAAACTAGACATTATCATTGAGAGTCCGACGCGCTACTCAGTCCGCTATGGCCGCGGCGCCGGCTTTCGAACAGCAAGTAATATAAATTCTACCGGAACTCATCTCAGACATCGATGAAATAGAAAAGTTAATGCTTGTCAAAGGATTATTCAAATTGTGGCAATTTTGTCGACTATCTTGATTGGTTCGGACTCAGTGATGAAAGGTATCCACCCACAAAATTTGCTGAATATCTCTTGAGAAATACAGAAGTTATTGCATGTCAAAATGGGTGGACAACAAGAAAGATAGACAGAAGGAACATTTTAGGGATTCCACCAAATTTCATACTATTGAGCACTTAAAGTAGTCTCTCTTAAAACATAATTACATACTTCAAATCTTGTGAAAACATTGAAGAATACCTCACCCGATTAAGTCAGGTTATCCTTCTATTTCCAAAAAACGGCTCTGATGCAATACTACTGGATCGTTGAATAGGGGCTTTTGATATGTGACCTGCGTGGTCCTAATCGGAAATTTTAACACGTACAAACACAATTAAATGCACTCTGTACGTAATTACCACGATTACTGGTTGATATTAATCCTTGCTAAACGTCTAAAATAAGAATGAATTGTGTCTTCCGCAATTATTATGGCCTTATTCTCACAATTTGATTTGTGGTGAATGTTCTTTGCAATTAAAAGACAGAGGGCACCCTGTGTTTGTAGCCATTCAGAATAATACTTTTTGCGAATTGTAAATCTCTGTAGGGAAACATTTGTTAACTTGAAATTGAGAGCCTTCATTCCTTTCATTCGGTCCATCGGTATTCGGAATTTATCCTTACGTTACAGTTTAGGCGTCTAGCCAATCAGAGATCCGTGTTTTCTGGGCGGTCGCGCTTGATTGGTATTTTTCCTGGACGGATTCTTCTGCATGGAAACCTTGACTAGCGGACCAATCATGCATTACATTCCTGGACAATCCTTGACAATTGTCCAATCATTTTAACACACTTATTATTCAGTCATCGCTACTTCAATTGTATTTGAACAACCAAATTGTTAAAAATCAACATGGAGTAAGTATTCCAAACCCTAGAATTCATCGTTTCTGCACTTATATCGCGCACTTACCGGTTTTTCATACATTATTTTAGTTCGTTATCTTGCGTTGGGGGAGGTAGCTACCCGATGTAGAGCTGTGGACATCATTGGGGGTGGGGGGATGGGGGGAGACAAAGCTCTTAGGTAGTGATCACAGTGTTCTAAGATCTATTAGGAGGCGTAATGTTGCCGTTGTAATTGCAAGATGTGGACTCATTGGATATTGAAAACATAAGTATTATCTTTTGATCATCATCGGAATTCGGTTTTAAGGGTAAACTGACTTTATTTTTCGTTTATCAATATAACGCTCTACCGTTGAGAATTGTGTATACGTCTACGAATAGCATTACTCTCTGTGCACAGACATTCTTGCAGTGGATCAAATGACTCGGGTTTCTAATAGAAATCGCAAACCGTATAATGTTCTAATTGACATGAAAACAAATAGTGTCCATTTTCTTATTTAATCAGGAGAATTCAAAGACCGCACACCAAATTTGTTTCCATATTTAATTTATTTATTTTTTGTAATGACGTGTCTAAGATTTCCCACAGAACATATTAATTCTTTCCCACACAGTAACGCTGTTGGGAAAAAAAACGGGAAAACATTGCGAAAAATGAAGAAATTGCTTGTCACAAGCAATTTCTTCATTAACCACAATATTTTCTACCCAGAAAATAGGAAAAATCTAAAATCACGCCAACATTAAATTGTCGTCTGCAACTCCTTTCAATTTGGACCATTTTAAATTTTTCCATCTGGTAATTGGTTAAAACAAAGTAATCTTCGCTATGTTGGAATAAATAATGTTTAGAGAGTCAAAACGAAATAAGTGCGTGGAGTCTTGAAGTACATATCGTACTCTTACCCTTAGTTCTGAGTTGATTGTTAGGTCTACCGTAATAGATATGGTATCATTCGCCAAGCAAGTGAAAACTGAAAAAGAAAGAGAGAGAGGGAAAAAAAGAATTCAAGAGATTTTATCGGGTTCATACATTAATTTCATTAAGCATTATGGTTCATTTCCCAATTGAAAACAAATATGAGGCCCATGTGGGCCTGAGCTGCTCTACTGACTAACAACTTTTCCCTAAATGTATCTTATACTTAAGTAAGTTAATTCATTAAAGAAGAATGCATAAAATAAATGAAATACATTAGGCTTTATCCTCTTTATTATTTTGAGCAACAATCCGTTAGGTCCCTTTCCCGTGTTTCATGGCGGATCCATTCCATTTCTGACAGAAACTTTCTTTATGACCCATCCTGTGATGTTTTCAATAGAATCTAATAATAATTTAGGAATTTATCACTTAAACTAGAATGTTTTGACTTAAAATCCATAAAGCAATTATTCCTATCATATGATTGATCAATTTTCTAGAAGGAACTTTCTTAACAACCCTACAATCATTCTGTGAAATTCTAAAGACAATCCGATACTGATTATGGACTTCATCGCAAAAGTGAAAATGTTTTAGTGATAAGGTGTAAGGCCCATTTTCCAGTGAGTTCTGATGCCCAAATTATTCCATGAATCTTTGAGAGAATCCGACAAAAATCTGTGGACGTTATTGTTTTAACCGTGATATTTCAATCAAGTTCTCATGAGGCCTGTGGTCCCTTTTAAGACCTGTAGGATTATACTTTCATTCTGTGTATGTAAGGAGGGAATTGACCAATCGTGGCTGCCAATCAAGAAATCAAACGACCAATCAAATCATTTATTCAGCCCGGACCTGAGCTTGCAACTCCTACATTGGTCGCTATTTTGTTATCATTTTTGTAGGTTTAGCGACTTAAACGTCGTACCTACAGCTTATTCAAGCTGTAATTACGACGTTTAGGTCGCCATCCAACCATTTTACTTTTTGGTTTCATGCTCCTGGCCATAAAATTTTCAAAATAACGCCGTTAAAAATCTAAGCGAAACTACCTGTCGGAGTAAATGGGCGGGGGCTAGGGAGTCAGTGGGCGAGGCCAGCGATTTATCAATTTCGATGAAAACTGTGGACTTTATTGTCTAAACAATGATTTTATTGTAAGATTTCCACATTGTACGATTTCCCATGATACTAGTATGATCGGATGCAATTTCAAAAAGAACCATCGTTTCATGGAAAATCATTCTGTGAAAGTTTAAAGTGAATTAAATACAATATGAGGACTTCATTGTGTTAACTATAATAAGGCCCCTTTACACATGATACATGACAGATCAGACCAAATTTAAAAAAGAACGATCCTTATTATCGTACAATCATTCTGGGAAATTTTGAACTATATCCAATGAAATCTTGGGATATAATTGTTTCAACTAGAATATTGAAGTAATTTTTTCAAATGCCCCCTTTTCATATGATTCTTTAGGGATCAGATCCAATGTCCAAATCAATGAAGATAATAATGATACAATCTATCTGTGAAATCTGCGAACTTAATTGTGTTAACGACGATTTTGTAAGAAAATTTTCATAATGCCCTTTCTCGTGAGACTTAACAGATTAGACACACAATGGAACGATCCAGATGATGGTACCAATATTCTATTCAAGTTTGAAGAGAATCTTATAAAGGCTGAGGTTTTTCTTGTTAACGAGGATTCTGTAATAAAATATCTATACAGCCCCTTTTCCCGTTATACTTGACAGATCAGACGTATGATGGTCTAAACATTCTTTGAAAGTTTGAACAAAATCCGTTGAAAACTGTGGACTTTATGGTGTTTACAAGGAAAAGGTAACAGAAGGATGGACGTTGACGGCTGGACGGACGTTAAAGAGGATTTCCAATAGACTTTTTAATCAATTTCATAAGGCCGCTTTTCCGTGCTTTTTTTTTCGGATTAGAAACCCAATTTTTAAAGGAACGATAATTAATATGGTACAATCATTCTGTGAAAGTTTGAAGAAAATATGCTGAAAAGTGTATACTCTTGAGTATTAACAAGGAAAAGTAAACGGACGGATGGACGACCTGACGGTCGGACACAGACGCCGGACGAGTCACATGCAATTGCTATAGCTCCTCTTGCCTTCGGCCAGTAGAGCTAAAACTATTCTCTTCATTTCTTATAGTTTAAAGCCATAAAGTAAAATAAAGCAAACATTTCTGTTTAAAATTGTGTTATTCTACTCTATGCGCAAGAATACAATATAGGTGCGCGCTAAAAAGATCCTTCATCTTAGTATGGAAAGAAAAGTTTAGCCAACCAAAAACCGGTAATTTTGGCCACGTGAAGACAGATTATGGTAAAAGCTTAAATAAGGTTTTGATGAAAAGTGGCAAGCTTCTATTTTATATTGATTTTAACTCAAACAACAACAAAACATAATGAAGATGATGATAACAATAAAAGAGCTCTAACTAATCGTAAATAAATGCAAATACTTGACAGAAAATGAATTACTGGTCGTTTTGAGTGTTGTCTTTAAATATACTACTCAAAGTTTACTTTTTCGATGTCCTAAAGGGGTCAATTTTGAACAAATATCATGTATAAATGTTTAGAGCTTGGTCACGGTACCAACTTTATGGGACATATGTCAGGAGACATGGTGGAGGAAGAAGTCATGCTACCTCTGCCGCAGATTACTTATTTTTGGTCATTAATGCCTGGAGGAACAGGTTTGCTACGGCAACACAGCTACGCTGTGTGCTTCAGAATGCTTCAGGAGTGCGAGTTTCGACTAAACCATTCGAAAACGGTTGCAAGAGAGTAAGTCTGGTCAAGAAGACGATGCATTCGTTTCCCGTTGTCCCGGATACATTGTCGTCGTCGATAAGCGTGGCTGGCGCCCAAGACGATGGCGCCCTGTTCTCTTCACCGATGAGTTCAGACATTGTCTCGATTACACGGAAAGACAGTTTTGGGTGTGGAGAAGGACAGGGCAAAGATTTCGGTCAGCAAACATTGCTGAACATGACCGATATGGAGATGGGTCCATCATGTCCTGGGGTGGCATCAGCTCGGATGGACGGACCGAGCTTGTTATCTTGGATAGATGTACTTTTACAACCCAGAGGTATCTTGATTAAATCCTAACTACGCATGTAAGATTTTAGGCTGGTGCTACTGGGGATGAGTTCATTTTGACGGACGATAATGCCCGTCCACACATGGCCCGTATTGTCCAGGACTACCTTCATAAGACTGGCCGTCTCGCTCTCCGGACTTGAATCCTATAGAACACATGTCATCTTTTGGCACGTAAAGGGTTCTTTAAGATTTGTCTTAGAGACCTAGGTTATAACTAATCATGAGAAGAACGTGTTCCATATATCATGAAGAGAAACATACTGGCCTAAAAGCCAAACCATCGAAGACCGATCCGATATTTAATCGAATTCATGACTATTACACTGTATTTTGTATAATGATCCTTACACGATCAATCGAACTTCCCCCTGATTTCCTTATAACTATAATCTGAGATTTGCTTTGGTAGCGATCGAGACTTATTATGGTCAATCAACTAGACCAAACTATTAATTACAGTCGATCTTGCTTGAGAGACCACCTCTTTTAAGCGACCACCTCTATTAAGCGACCACAATCGAAATCACCTTTTCAAATCAAAAGCTCTCGTAAAGAAGTGGTCGTATTTGCTGAAACACCATACCTAAATCCAAATGTGCTTTAACTTATTAGAATCGTCGCGACGAGACGATTCTAATAAATCCCAACAACATAGGATTTAGCGAGAATTCTGTAAAAAACTATTTTACAATCAAATCATTCTTTCGTATATTTCACAAAAAATGTTTTAATCGTCATATTCAAGGTGTAGTTTCGACGTTTAGGTCGCCAATCAACCAATCTACTTCTTTGTAACATGCTACTTGCAATATAATTCGCAAAATAACGCCGTAAATGATTGAAGTGGAACTTCCTGTCGGAGTCAATGGGGGGGGGGGGCAGCGATTGGTCAACCGTATGATAAAGGAGGACCCATTTTCGTTTTTTTCTGAATGTTTTATACACTACCTTCAGCTGTTGACAATAGTTTCTCTCATAACACATTCGTTCCAATTGTCGTCTGCAACCTCCTTTTAAACACCCTTGAAATATATGACATATGCATGTCTAGATTGATTTTTCGTTTATGGTAAAGGAAATTTTCATTGACCGGGATGCGGTGAAAAAGGTCTCAACAAATCGCTTACCAGGTGCCGAGTTGACATTGTAGATCATCGACAATACAGCTAAAGCGACGAAAATCCTCATTGTTAGCCGTTTGTCTGAAAAAAAAAACAAACAAACAAAAAAAACCATATGTACAAAAGAACAAAAGATAAATCAATAATTTAGTAAATAAATATATATAAACAGAATAAATGGATAAGCCAACATGGAAGGTTCAAAAGATATTGAGCTGAGATTGATTGTGTTAAAAAAAGACAGAATGTTTGATGAGTGGGAAATAACACGACCGTAAAAATTAGAAAAATACATTTGAAAATGGCCGGGTTAGAAAAATGAACTTTTAGTCCGTTCCCATGGCAACGAAGAATGTACACGATGTCCAGGAAAGTACAATTGGAGAAAAAATTAAAGCAAACTAATCAAATAGGTTCCATTCCCCGTGATGCTTTAGATACCTTACTCATATTCAAATAACCAATCCTTAGGAGTATACAATCATTCTGTGAAAGTTTGAAGGTAATTCAGTGATAAGTATGGCCCTTATTGTTTTAACAAAGATTTTTAAATAAAATTTCCATACGGTCCCTTTTCCCATCTTTGCCGACTGATTAGACCCAATTTCAAAAAGAACGATCCCGATGATTATAAGATAATTCTGTGAAAGTTTGAAGTGAATCCAATTAAATATGGGAACTTCATTGTGTAATCTAGAATATTCAAGTTAAATTTTCAAAAGGTTCTTTTTACATGATACTTAGCGGATTTTACCCAAAAAGAACCACCCTTATGATTGTAAAAACAATCAGTGAAAGTTTTAAGGAAATCCGATAGAATAAAAAGAATGATTAAGTCTGTGGATTTACTTTTGTTTATGAGGATTTTGTAATAAAATTTTCAAACAGCCCCCTTTCTCGTGATACTTGGCAGGTCAGACCCAATTTAGAAAGAAACAGTCGTTAAGATGGTACAAATATTCTGTGAAAGTTTGAACAGAATCCTATGAAAACTGTGGACTTGTGTTAAATTTTCAAATAACCTCCCCCCTTTGCTTATACTAATTTATTTTAGTTCAATAGCGACGACCCTTTTATCCATGATACGTGACGGACCAAACAGAATTTGTAAAGGAACAATCCTAATGATAGTTGATTCCTTCCGTGAACGTTTGAAAATAATCTTTCGAAAACTGTTGACTTTATTGTGGTACAAGGATTTTTATATGAAATTCTCTTCAGGCCCCTTTTCCCATGTTTCTTTACAGTTCAGACTCAATTTCGATCCTTATGAACTTAAAATAATACTGTGAAAGTTTCAACAAGTTCAATCACAGCTGTGGGTTTTTTCCGCTCACGAGGATTTTTAAAATGTATTTTCATAAGGTCCGTTTTCTCACGAAGCTCAACGGATCAATTCCAATTCCAAAAGAAAGGATCTTTACAAAGGTACAGTAATATTGTGAAAGTTTGAAAAGGACCAGATGAAAACTGATGACTCTAGGGTGTTAAGAAGTTTTTTTTTATTAAATTTTTGCTAGGACTCTTTATTCCGTTTTTCTTGACGGATCGGACCCATTTTCGAAAGGAACAATCCTTATAATGGGACAATAATATTTTGAAAGTTGAAAACTGTGGACGTGTTAACTAGGATATTGAAATTTAATTATGCCCCTTTTTCCCGTATTTCCTAGTAGATCAGATCCAGTTTCGAAAGGAACAATGCTGATGATAGTACAATCGTTCTGTGAACGTTTTAAGAGTTTCTGATGAAAACTGTAGATTCTAGAGTGTTAACGAAGATTTAAATAGATTTCTTTTGTTAAATTTTCATAAGGCCTCATTTCCCGTGATTCTTGACTTATTTGATCAAATATCTAAATGAACGATCCTTTTAATGGAGCAATTATTCTGTGAAAGAATGGAGAAAACCGATGAAAACTGTGAACTCTAGCCTTTTAACAAGGATATCTGAATTTGAAATTTTCATAAGGTTCCTTTGTCCGTGTAATTTGACGGATCGGACCCAATTTCGAAAAGATCGATCCTATTATGTTACATATTTTCAATTTTTTAAGAGAATCCGATGAAACTGTGGACTCTAGAGCGTTAACAAGGAAAGTTAATCGTAGGGCTTACTTGACGGAAGGACGGACGGACGCTCTTACGCTGGACGGGAAACAAGTTATTGCTATAGCCCTTCTGGTCTTCGACCAGTAGAGCTAAAGATAAGTGTACGTTATTTTTCATGTAAGGGCCATAACTCTTTTAAAAGTAAATAGACCGTAACTTAATTATGATATGCATACCTTTATTAATACCGAGACTGTCTGTAGAGTTTGAATTAACCCATTCCCACACAATGTCACATTTTGAAGCATCTCAAGAAAAGTAATTGGGGAAAACAAGCGAGAAGCAATTTCTTCATTTTCCGCAACTTCATTTTCGATAACTCAGTTAAACGTAAATGGACCGTTACCAAATTACCGTATCCACATTTCTACTAAGGCTTTCGGTAGAGTTTGGATCAAATCATTGCAGTAGTTACTGTGGAAGTGAGAGTACAAGGACAGAGCTACTGACGGACCCTCAAATTGACCAACCAACCGATAAATATATATCCTTTCCGACATGTGTCTATCACCAATGATTGGCCATATCCGTTCCGACATTTGTCTCTCACCAATGGGTGGATAAACGTAAATATAAGAGGGATAGTAGCTGGAGGCTAGGAAAGGACGTAGTAGTAGTACTGGTGTGAGAAATACCAGTAATATATTGTTAGGTGCCCCAGCCGCCGCGATATGGCCGAAATACCGTTCAAAGTGGTGTAAAACCCCATTCAATCAATCAGTCAATCAATTAATCAGTCTTAAATATGTAACACTATAAGAATAAAGTTTATTATTTTGCCTATCTTTTCCTATTTTGGTAATATTGCAAGATATAAAACAACTATGTCAGTGGACAGCTCTTAGTTTATCCATTTCCTGTTCAATTCCTTGTATTTACGTCCGTGTGATTTTACTAATTGAGCTAACATTGTAGAAAAAGAAGAAATTGCTTGTAACAAGCAATTTCTTTTTTCCCCACAAAATTTTCTACCTTATGGAATGGTTAGTTTTCAAATCAAATTCATTTTAAAGTTTCGCCTTCAAAACTTTTGAATAAGGACATGTCTAAATTTTTTTTGAAATAGCAGCAAAGGGTTAAAGCTTGGCTACTTTTGGAGAAGGCCCAAAATATTGTCATATCATTTTCTTCTCTGCGTCGCTATTGCCGTTGTTGTCAGAGGTATTACTGATATTACATTCATTAAAAATCAAAATATGATATGATCATGATCAACAGGGCAATCCATACTAATTAGGAAATGTAACTGCAAATGCATTTATATAAGATTTGGGTCCCTTTTTTGTCTACAATTCATCACCAAACAGCCGAGGGTTAGGCAAACTAGGAAGTAATTTTTTTTATCAACTTTTCATATCTGTATTTAAACTTTAATCGAATGTACTCTATTTTCAAAATGCAAATTAAATTTTAGTGTTCAAAATAAACTTGTCAACATTTTAACAGTTTTAAAGCGTTCTGAAATACTCTGGTATTTCATTTAATATACACAAAACAAACAATTTGAAAAATACACTGACTTTCTCAGTGGACTCAATGCATTAAGAATTCTATTCGAACACAGAACCCTTTGGTATTCTCGTTATTACTTTTTGAAATGAATACGATCAAACAGTTAGTAGGTACAAACGATGTTCAAATATCTTTTGAAATTTAGGCAACAGTTCTATCAAAATTGTGAATCCATTGTGAGGTGCTGAAGCCGCTGCGATATGACTGAAATACTGTTAAAAGTGGCGTTAACCCCATTCAATCAATCAGTCGTCTATTGACCATTTGTCAGTTTTGCATGAAGGACGCAGATATAGATCATGCAGTGTGAGGAGGGCTATAATAATACTTGTGTAACCTGAGTTAACTGCCTAGACGAACAGTCAGAACATTTTTCAAGTTAACTGTGTACGAATAATGCCGCTACAGCTTCAAGGACTTTTTTCCAATAATTAACCTTGTTGCCGACAACAAACAAAAAGAAATAACTAAAAGGTCAGCAAGCAAGGATTCGGTCTCTGGTGTTGCACACTTCTCCTAATTGAGAGCTTTCTGCAAATGGCGTTTCAAATTGGTAGTTGCTTTTCTACCAAAAACATTTGTCTGAATATTAGTAAAAAATATTGGCTTTTTTTATAAAAAATATGCAAATCAGGATGTGGTTCTTTTGGACTTCACTTCTCTACTTGAGATATAAAATGTAATTTCAGACTAAATTTGGGATGGACGGGCGGATGGATTGGCGCGTACTGCAATTCCCGTTTTCCTTTTTTGCAGGGAATAAAAACAAGTAATTGTATCGTCAATGCGGGAGTAAAAGGTCGTAATAACAGCTCTAATAAAGCTGTAATTACGACAGCTTGCTCAGGCACTGACCATTTGTCTTATCCTTCAAATTTGAGAACTTTCTACCTTTAGCAGTATAAGTACTCTAACCCCTTTATTCTTTTATGCAAGATGGTTTAGTTCTTCCCTCCCCATATAAGACTTCAAAATGATTATGATAATGATAATAATAATTCAGGGATAGGCGTATTTTATTAATATATGAACTCAACTTGCTTCAAAACATTTTCACTCATGCGTTAATTTTAATGTGGTGAATCAATTTTACGACCATGCCGTGAAAGATTTAGAAGATTTCAAAGATATAAAAACATATTTTATATAAAAAATGAATTAAGGGACTGGTAATCACCAGAGTTATCTTATATACACATGTAATTATTATCAGCCTTTATTTAGGTACATAATATATTTTGGAATATTTTGCAATTGACTGGCTCAGGTAATAGTAATTGCTCTAGAAAGCAAAGCGCCACGAAAGTAACACTACAACCGGTTAATGAATAAATGTTGATTATTTGATCCCGCATCGAAAGATCGGGGGCATATTGTTTTACCTTTGTCCACCTGTCTGTCCGTGATTGAGTCTGTCTGTCGGTCTGCCTGTCGGTCTGCCTGTCTGCAAAATTTAATCAAGAAACTTAACATTTCCAATTACTACAAGCCTATTCAAGATACAATGCTCATATTTTGCATGGTATTACATCTCCATAATACGAATCTCCTCATGTCAAGGTCAAGGTCATGTGATAAGATCAAGGTCACATACCAAATTTAAACGCAAAAAAAACTCGTGTACGGCAGGGGCATTGTGTTTCACAAACACATCTTGTTTTTAATGAAATGCTTATTTATTTTTTCAATGGAAAGACGGGGTCTAAGGATGTACCAGACTTCGGCGAATTTTGCTGTGATAATTTATCAGCAAATGGAAAATGTCATATGGATAACACCTACTGTTATGAGGGGGTGGGATTTCAAAATCTCCTTTCACCTCACAGACGATATAAGATCTGAACCTTAGTGCGAAAAAGTTCCTAGTGCATCACATACTTTGCACAGGATCAATAGGAGACTCTTGAAATAAAATAGCAATGGCGTGAGCTTTCTTCTTTCAAAAAGAACGGTTGTTGAAGTTTTCCTTCTTTATTACAAAATATGGTAGGCTCGGATGATGCCGAAATTTAAAGCCAAGGGACATGCCTGACAAAAACTTCGTAGAGTTTTACTAGTAAATGTCACATAAAATGTATAAACGTTCCATTGTTTCTGTTCCCAGAGCAGAAGATTTTTAATTGGTTCTACTTTGTTTCTATGTGAAGTAGAGAGCTACAGGACGTGGCCCCCGTATGGCTCCAGGGGCAGAGGTTAAAAATTAGATGCCACGTACCAAACGGCACTTTACTAAGACATCTGGTTGCAGAAAAGAAGATTTTAAAATAAAAAAAAGAGATATTTCCCAAGTATTGTTACCATTGCTTATAACTACAGTAAGGGACTTTACTCAAGAAAATTCCCCGCCAACATTCGTCGAAATTTGTCAATTTATTCAGTCGGAAACGAAGTTAAAAGAAATTGCTGAACGACGCGTGGTGACTCATTAAGGACGACGGGCACAAGAAGATCGCGATAGTTTTCCGTAAAACATTCGCGGAATACTATATATCCATGTTATAAATAGAATAACGAATTCGTGTTCATAAAATCCTAAATTTATTAAATTCGTCCTCAAGAGCAGTGGTTCGATGTTAGATGGCTCGTGTAATAAATTCGGTATTAAATGACCAATTATTCAATATCGACTATATCTAGTATCTTTTAGGAACTATGCGCCTTTTTACTGAAGGCCAGGTAGACATTCCGTTGGTTGAAGTATATCAATGTTGAATAATAGCTGTTTATGACAAATTGACAGATCGCTGGCTCGCCCACTGACTCTAACAATTTACTTCCACAGGAAATTCCTCTTCGTTGTTAAACAGCATAATTTTTCGAAACTCATAGCAAATACTATGTAACAAAAAGTAGATATTGTTGGTTGGTGTTAAAGACCATAACTACAACTTAGATAAGCTGTAGAAAGGACGTTTAATGCTTCAAGTAAATGTCGGCCAGTGTATGGAGTTCAAAGTGACTGATGGTATTACTTTTTTCGCTTTTATCATAAATATATCGTTTTATTTCAACGCATAAAATGTCAACCCTAAGTTCATTGTCGCACTCTTATATAACGTCAATGCACTGTATATTAAAATCTGAAGAAAAAAAAAAAAAAAAACCCTTGTATTTCTGACGCTTTGCTAGCTTAAGCTAACAGACAAACATATGAGGTCGTCTCAAAGTTTAACGAGTGCAAACCGCCACTGGAAGCTTAACCACTAAATCTGCTAAATGTCTACGCCATAAAAAAAAGTTCTTATGTATTTAAGGAATATAACACACCCTGTCTGCAAATTCATCTCCAAGATATTTTTCGCTCACTTGAGCTCATCGTATTAAAAATGACTATGGCCAGAGTATTCAACGAAGTTGCAGACGAAAATTTAAATTGTTGAAATTTTTTAAATATCTATCAATCTAGGTAGAAAACAATGAGGAAAATGAAGAAATTGCTTGTAACAAGCAGTTTCTTCATATTCTTCATTGTTTTCCACGGCTATTTTTTAAGGGGCATGAAAGGAGGGATTGTGCAAGAATGGTTTAATTCCTTGGTTACTCAAACCCAGTTTCTTAATCATGATAACGTTTGAAAAAGAAGATTGATGAACACAACATTTCTTTGCTAGCTTACAGTACTTTTCAGTACTTTGATTTGTAATTCAGAAGTGGTCGTAATCCTTTGCAAAGGAGCACAAAATGTCATCCGTGATATTCTTTTTTAGGTCACCTGACCGAATGGTCATGGTGACCTATTGCAATCATCGTTTGTCCGTCGTCGTGCGTCGTGCGTCGTCCGTCGTGCGTCGTCCGTCGTCCGTCGTCCGTTAACTTTTAAACATTTTCATCTTCTTCTCAAAAACTACTGGGCGGATTTCAACCTAACTTGGTAGAAAGCATCATTGGGGGATGCCAATTCAAGTTTGTGAAAATAGGGGTTCTGGGGGTCATAGGGGCCCAAATAGGGGCCAAAAAGGGGTAATTTTTGGTACTTCTTTAAAAATCTTCTTCTAATAAACCGTTAATGCCAGAGCTTAAATATTTTGTGTGCATGACAACTAGGACAGGTATATTATAAATTGTGAAATTCATGCCCCTGGGGTCATGTATGGGGCCACACCCAGAGGTCAAAGTTCATCATGTTAAAAAAATTAACATTTTCATCTTCTTCTGATGAAGTACAAAGCCAATTTCAAACAACCTTTGTGAAAAGCATCATTTGGTAATGGTTATTCACATTTGTGAAAATAAAAAGGCTGTGGGGTCAGGGGGGCCCTAAAATGGGGACCAAAAGGGGGTAGTTTTTGGTAACTTTTAATTATTTCATCTTCTTCTCAAGAACTACTGGGCGGATTTCAACCAAACTTGGTAGAAAGCATCATTTGGGGATGCCAATTCAAGTTTGTGAAAATAGGGGTTCTGGGGGTCATAGGGGCCCAAATAGGGGCCAAAAAGGGGTAATTTTTGGTACTTCTTTAAAAATCTTCTTCTTATAAACCGTTAATGCCAGAGCTTAAATATTTTGTGTGCATGACAACTAGGACAGGTATATTATAAATTGTGAAATTCATGCCCCTGGGGTCATGTATGGGGCCACACCCAGAGGTCAAAGTTCATCATGTTAAAAAAATTCACATTTTCATCTTCTTCTGATGAAGTACAAAGCCAATTTCAAACAAACTTGGTGAAAAGCATCATTTGGTAATGGTTATTTGGATTTGTGAAAATAAAAAGGCTGGGGGGTCAGGAGGCCCTAAATAGGGGACCAAAAGGGGGTAGTTTTTGGTAACTTTTAATTATTTCATCTTCTTCTCAAGAACTACTTGGCGGATTTCAACCAAACTTGGTAGAAAGCATCATTTGGGGATGCCAATTCAAGTTTGTGAAAATAGGGGTTCTGGGGGTCATAGGGGCCCAAATAGGGGCCAAAAAGGGGTAATTTTTGGTACTTCTTTAAAAATCTTCTTCTTATAAACCGTTAATGCCAGAGCTTAAATATTTTGTGTGCATGACAACTAGGACAGGTATATTATAAATTGTGAAATTCATGCCCCTGGGGTCATGTATGGGGCCACACCCAGAGGTCAAAGTTCATCATGTTAAAAAAATTAACATTTTCATCTTCTTCTGATGAAGTACAAAGCCAATTTCAAACAAACTTGGTGAAAAGCATCATTTGGTAATGGTTATTCGGATTTGTGAAAATAAAAAGGCTGGGGGGTCAGGAGGCCCTAAAATGGGGACCAAAAGGGGGTAGTTTTTGGTAACTTTTAAATATTTCATCTTCTTCTCAAGAACTACTGGGCGGATTTCAACCAAACTTGGTAGAAAGCATCTTTGGGGGATGCCAATTCAAGTTTGTGAAAATAGGGGTTCTGGGGGTCATAGGGGCCCAAATAGGGGCCAAAAAGGGGTAATTTTTGGTACTTCTTTAAAAATCTTCTTCTAATAAACCGTTAATGCCAGAGCTTAAATATTTTGTGTGCATGACAACTAGGACAGGTATATTATAAATTGTGAAATTCATGCCCCTGGGGTCATGTATGGGGCCACACCCAGAGGTCAAAGTTCATCATGTTAAAAAAATTAACATTTTCATCTTCTTCTGATGAAGTACAAAGCCAATTTCAAACAAACTTGGTGAAAAGCATCATTTGGTAATGGTTATTCGGATTTGTGAAAATAAAAAGGCTGGGTGGTCAGGAGGCCCTAAAATAGGGACCAAAAGGGGGTAGTTTTTGGTAACTTTTAAATATTTCATCTTCTTCTCAAGAACTACTGGGCGGATTTCAACCAAACTTGGTAGAAAGCATCATTGGGGAATGCCAATTCAAGTTTGTGAAAATAGGGGTTCTGGGGGTCAAAGGGGCCCAAATAGGGGCCAAAAAGGGGTAATTTTTGGTTCTTCTTTAAAAATCTTCTTCTAATAAACCGTTAATGCCAGAGCTTAAATATTCTGTGTGCATGACAACTAGGACAGGTATATTATAAATTGTGAAATTCATGTCCCTGGGGTCATGTATGGGGCCACACCCAGAGGTCAAAGTTCATCATGTTAAAAAATTCACATTTTCATCTTCTTCTGATGAAGTACAAAGCCAATTTCAATCAAACTAACTTGGTGAAAAGCATCATTTGGTACTGATTATACAGATTTGTGATAATTAAAAGGCTGGAGGTCAGGGGTGCCTAAAACGGGGACCAAAAGGGGGTCATTTTTGGTAACTTTTGAACATTTTCATCTTCTTCTCAAGAACTACTGAGGGGATTTCAACCAAACCTTTTTCTAATTCTTTCAAACAAAATCACTTGTCTTGGTGCTCTTTTACTCAGGTTACCGTTAAGGCCCAATGGGCCTCTTGTTTGTAATAAAGTTTGTTAATAAAATCCTATGTATAACTCAAGATTGAAGCCGTTGGATATAAGTATCATTTGTTAACTTGAAGGGATTTTGACCAATCTCTAGTGAACTGATCAAAGGTTGGTAAACACTTGTTTTGGCATGTAAGGGTCAGAAAAGAAGAAGAATGTCTATTTAAATTTGAATGTATCAACACAGAACATAAGTAATGGCTAATGGTTTCGTTAGTAAACATGGGTTATCAATTTGAAAATCGAGTTTTCGGAAAAATGATTTTACCTTTTCCCACACAATCCCTCCTTTTACGCCCCTCGAGGAAAAAGCTTTGGAAAACATAGTGGAAAAGGAAGAAATTGCTTGTATCAAGCAATTTTTTCATAATCCATAATGTTTTCTATCCAAAAAGATGAAAAAAATTGAAATTCGATCAACTTGATATTGTCGTCTGCAGTCTAAAATTTTGTTGTGTTGGAATGGTTTAACTGCATTGCGGATGCTGTAAAAATCTAAAAAAAAAAAAAAAAAAACCTTCATTTTCCATTTAATATATATTATAAATAGTCATAATTTCTAAAAAACGCCATTTGTTTTTTCTATTCAATATATCCTTAGAATAATCATAATTTCTAATACCATTTTCATCCAAGAGGTCTTTAACTAATCTGATCCCTCGGTTGTAGAGTATATTATTGTACATGTATCTAGAGTTGATTATCACATGTAAAAAATTTGTAAATCAAGTACTTTCTATAATTTTCAAAAGAAAAGTTTTTACATATAATTCATATAAGATTTTAGTTATCGAACCAGAAAATATTTTTTATGGGTTTTGTTTGTGTCATTTTTTTACATTGCAATTTTCCAAAACTTAAAAAAATATGGAAATTCAACAAACTGTTTGCAAGCTTGTAACATGAGTTATCATGGTGCGAGAACATATTTTTCAACCATTCAATTTTCGATGTCTGGTGTTATGTAGGTATAAAATAATTATTCACACGTAAAAACTACATTTCTTCCAATGGGAGTTCATTTATTTCCAAAAGGATATTCTTTTTACTTATACGTCCAAATTAGAACTCATCATTCTTTTCAATGTAACATCAAATTTAATCCCAATTATTCAAACTGTGCATCCAAAATGATAAATTCCATTGTGTTTTAATTGTCCGCATGATGTGTTTTAGTGAACCAATCCAAATACATTAAGTTTTGTCAAATTTAACCCTTAAACCTGATCTTTCATAAAATAATTGAGGATTTCTGATACAGAATTAGAGACCTATCCGATCTGACTAGAAGAAGAGAAGTGCCGTCAGCAAATTTTGAGATAAGAAATGCTTCGCTTCTATTCTTATGTGCCGCCATCATAGCGCGGTCGGTAGCGCATCAGACTCCCAATCTTCAATCATTGGGTGCCATGGGTTCGATGTCCGGCAGCGGCACATATGCTTTGCGAAATTGGTCTCTCAACACTGGGTGGATAATCGTAAACCTAAGTGGTATAGAAGCTGGAGGCTTGGAAATGATGTAGTGGTAGTACTGGTGTGAGAAGTACGAGGAAACCTGGGTTATGTGCACTAGCTGCCACAATCAATTAACCAATCTAATCTTAATTCCTGAAACATTTTTGTAACGTTTTTTTTTTAAATTCGAGGTGATTACACGAGAAGTCTACAGCCTCGTTTGATAGATAAACACCCAGAAAAATTCATATAGTTGAGCCGATACTTCGGTATTATAAAGTAAAATTTGAAAAAAGGACATCGTTTTCTCTATACAGTTAAGAGATAATGAATCAAAGGTTTTCTCTCCAAGCGTTCTGGAATTTTGTTTTCTCGCCATATGGTATAATATCATAAACTTGTCTGATATTTTCCCCGGTGTATTTTCCCTTTATAAAGTTTGATCAGGGGATATTAAATTGTTTATTAACTCAGGAATATTTTGATTATTGAAAACGAGTGTCATGCTTGTTCCTACTGTTCAATGTTTAATCTAGAGAGGCAATATTTACTGTTTTATTGGTACAACGGTTTAAACGACATTTTGTTTTTTTTACAATTTCATGAAAAATGAAAATGAATTCTTCATTAGAAAAGTAGCTAAATATAGTTTCAATTATTACTTTGAAAGAAAATAGTTAGATCTTCTAGAATGCAACTTGTGCCATTTAAACTCTTCATAGTAATTGTATTGTTGTTTTGTATGTAATATTATGGGCCGGGCCCGTTAATATTCAAACTAGTTTTCGTTATAACAGGGCAATGCCTTAACATATCAACGTAATCTGGTCGCGTTGAGATATCTATCACGACATGGCTTTGTCAAAAACAATAACTCATCACAGTCGAATCAAAATAACATTGATATCTTAAGGCATAATCCTTTTACTCGTACTCGTATCATCTTTAATCGTGTTCCAAATATTCTACAATAAAAAGGAAGTGTTTCTACCGCTAATCGATATAAACTTTGGTTAAATCTCTTGACTGATAAAACCCATTACAAGACGACAAATAAGACTGGTCCAAATTGAATCGCAACCAATAATTTAAATTATTTGAACTCGATAATAAATGCCAAAAAAGGACAGAAAACATTATGCAAACATAAAAAATTGCTCAGTACAAGTAGTTTCTCCTTCTCCCACAAAGGTATCAATTTTTTCGCCTTTTCTCACAAAGTTTTCTAAGGCCCGTTTGCTAAAGGCCGTCGTTGTATGGTGATTGGTTAGAAGGTGCTGAATTGATATAATTATCACAGACAGACAGACAGAGGATCGGACGGCGAATGAATCATGACATCACTCCGTGAGACCGGCGTACTCCGGTCAGCTAAAATCGAGTCTTTATCTGTATGTTTCCCTTACGCAATCTGTCGATATAAATTTGCAGTTAACATCGCGATAAATACTGTTATTCATATCAACAATAGCTAAATAAATATATCTGTTACAGTTTTGATTAACAGATATAAAAAAAGTAGAAATAGTTGTTTCTTAGAAATTTGATTCAAACAAAGAAATGAACTTTATTATTTCAAATAAAACAATAAAAAGCTCAAAACTACACACACATACACACGCCAAAGTAAAACAACACTATAACAAGAATAACAAATCAAATATATCTCAGCGGAACTAAATCTTTTTCGAAATTTTGTACAAAATTTTAGAACGTAGAAAAAGAATTGATATTTTCCCTTACCTTAATTTTTTCCTTCGGGGTTGTTGGGTGAATTGTGCGCAGTTAACTTACATTCAGTCACGGTTTGTGAATTGCTCGCATCAATTATTTAGATGTTTTCCTTGTCATATACCCATAACTGTCCTAAACGTGTAAAAATTTCGAGCTGCGCAACTTCCTAGGCTCAACAAACTGTCAAGTACATGCTTAATATATAAACAATGCAACTATTTTAGGCAATTGAGATGAATTCATCAATTTCTGTCACAAGGAAGAGCAGAAGAAAACAGAATATTTTTTATTTACAAAATGACTTGAACAATTACGTTCATCGTCATTAAAATGCATTTAGACACGACAAATAACATGTACAAACAGGTGATAATGGTTGTAATGTAATTGTTTGATTAAATATTTTTTTTACTCTGCGAAATAATGAGTTTTTTTAGGACTTTCAAAACATTCGTGTGCATTGTTTTATAGTCCTTATCCGCGGGAATTTGAAAGAAAAAATGAAATATAAATGAGCGCGAGCGTGACATTTCCAACCATTACACACAGTCTGCACAGTCTGATCAGAGTCTTCACTCTACGCTCTGTAGAAAGATAATGACCCAAAGCGTCTTTAAACAATCGGCGAATGTTCTAATTGCCCCGAACGGCTTTCCAGGGTGCTCAATGTGTGCGAGTCACGCACATTCGAAATGGTTGGAATTGTCACGCACAGGCTTAAATGTTATTATATGACATACACTCAGGTGAAGGATACCCGGCTTACATAGCCGATCATTTTTGTAACACGCTTATTCTATTTCTATGTAAACATGTATTCTAATAACGGTGTAAAAATACAATTAACAGTGATTATGATATTGTTTCAAAAACATTAGATATATTGTCAGATTAAGATAAACCTAATCTAAAACCGTTTCAACATTAAAGTATTTTAAGGATGCATTTCACCAATATAAGGCAATGTTCGGAATAAGATAGTACCCGACTTTTTCAGTTATACTGTTTATTATTGTCAAATTAATTTATTATGCTAATATTTAGATATGGTATATGGACTAGATTGGTAGACTCAGTTATTGCATTTAGTATTGGTAATCTACAATCGATTGAATAATGCGTTCATGTCGAAGCTACTAATTCAAGAACACTGTTTAGAAATGCTCAAATTCCAAGATAGAAAACATTATAGAAAATTGTAGTAATTGGTTGTTGCATGGAATATCTCCATTTTAAACAATGTTTTACCGACTCTTCCTAAGGTGTGTCAAAAAGCATCCTTGTGTGGGAATGAATAATAATAAATCGATGTCTAAATGCACCTTGTATTGATCAGATCTTACCGAAACGAAATCTAAGATACCGAATTTGGTGGTGTAGTACGAAGGTATTGATATCATAGCAAGAAAGATACATAGGGAATGAAAAAACATATTAAGATTATGATATTATTTGAAACCATTCTATGTGGTAGAAAATATTGTTGAAAAAGGAGAAATTGCTTGTTACAAGCAATTTCTTCTTTTTCCGACAATGTTTTGTCGAGTATAAAATCAAAGGAACGTAAAATCCCGTATTTGAACAGGAAAGGGTTAATATTTAAAAAATACCAGAAATCTCTCTGTACCATGCTTTAAATCACCTGAGCACCACGTGCTCAAGTTGATCTTTGATGATCATTCTGTGTCCGTCGTCTGTCTTACGTCTACATCTTAGTTGCACTCTAGAGACCACATCATTTGCTTAAATGACTTGATATTTTGTATAAATGATTGCTTCTCAGCGAATTTCGAATTAGTGTAGGGAAAAAAACTAGGCAACGTAGTCAAATCTTGGAAATGATTTGGTTGATCTCTAGGTACCACATTTTTGGCTCAAATGGCTTTATTTTTTATCAGAATGATTGTCTCCATAACATCTCAGCCAAGGATTAATCATGTTTTATTCCAGTCAAAAAACAAGGTCAATACAAACGTTAGAAATACCTTGTTTGCACTCTTCGGATGCCACATTTTGGGCTCAAAGACTTGATATTTGGTCGGTATGATTTTTCCTATAATATTTTGGCAAGGTTAGGATTTCGGTCAATTGATGTAAAAAACTAAGTCACTAGGTCGAATCTTAGAAAAAACTTTCTTGCATTTTAAAAGCCTCTTTGCTTGCTAAAATGACTTGTTATTTGGCACTCTCTTGCACTTCGGTTCATTCCCCATTCACCTTTGAATTTGTCTCAGTAAATAGTATACGTCATCAATACCGCAACGGATTTCAATTTAAATCCTGGAGCAAAAAAAATAAGATGTTTTTCCGTAAGCATTTCAAGCGGTTTTATAACAAAAGTAGTTCGGTGGAGGTACACTAAGTTTTAATGCATATAAAATGTATCTTGAACCATAATTATTATGTCCTTAACGATTATTTCTCATCAAACAACAGATAAGTAATACATATTTCATTTCTTAGTTTGACAAAAAATATTGTCATTTAGCCCATCGCAGAGGAGTTTGCGAGAGTAACGAACGACAACTCTGCTTTGAGATGGGATATTTGGTCAGAATGATTGTATCGTCTTCATATTATCTAGGCCAAATTCGAATTTGGATCAGAAACTAGGTCACGTAGGTGTAATATAAAGAAAACTCCCATCCTATTTACATGGTAATTTTCCTGCTCTTAGACAGGGCGAAACATAAGAATTTACTTCATTTATTAAAAAAAAGAAAGAAAAAAAGAAAAAAAAAGAAAAACATATCTTAGTTTCCATTTAATTTTCATTGAATACGTTCCCTATATATCATTTATTGATTATCAATGGATTTCCTTGCACCCAAAACAACTTATTCAAGGCAATGAGAGTATACCATCGGATGTCCTCGGTATTAATTAACTTATATCGGATTACTGATATCCAAATATCAGCTACCGATACAAATTTGTACTATGGAAGCATGACTTTGATTTGATATCATAAGGATGTCTTTCCAAAGACTAAAATTTGAGTTTTTTTCCCAAGGCCACGTGAAACATCATACAATATAAATGTTTTGATAACTCTTTTCCGTTTTTTGAATTTTAGACCTGTCAGAATTGTAGGAGGGCACAGACGACAATGAAAATTGGATGCAATATGAAACGAAACCATATTGAAGAAAATATTGTGGGAAAAGGAGAAATTGCTTGTTTCTCCTTTCTCCACAATGTTTTCTAAAGTGTAAAATCACAGTAACGTAAAACCCTGGGTTTGTACAGGAAAGTGTTAACCCTTTCCTGTTTTTTAAATTTTTGTCGAATGTCAAAGTAGTTTCAGACGAAGATTAAAAGTGAGTGCAACTTGAAAAGTAACCAACATACACGGTAGAAAAATGTGGGCAAAGAAGAAATTGCTTATTTTCTCGTGTTTAAAATCACAGGGACGTAAACACTAGGAACCGTACAGGAGAGGATTAACTAAATGTATTCGGACGATTTGTTTATTTTTTGTATTGAACTGAAAACGTCGCCTTGACCTCACCAGTCTTTGAAAACTGTTAGATTGAATGTGGTCACAATTACAAATATCAACGAAGCAATTGACCAATCGCTGGCCCCGCCCACTTACTTTGTTGGCCACGCCCGCCGACAGGAAGTCCCGCTTCGATTTTTAACGGCGTTTTTTGCAAAATGTATGGCCAGTAGCATGTAATAAAAAAGTAAAATGGTTCGTTTGCGATCCAACCGTCGTTACTACAGCTTGAAAAAGCTGTAGCTACGACGTTTAAGTAGCAAAATCAGCAAAAAAGGTTAAAAAAATGGCGGCAAATGTTGGAGTTCAAAGGTCAGGTCCGGGCTGAATAAATGATTTGATTGGTCGGTTGGTGCCGCAATTGGTCAATTGTGTATCACTATACAGAAACCGTGCAGCGCTAGCGTTCTCATATTTTATTTCTTCTTCTTTTTCTTCTTGATACTTATAGGTCTCAAGCATCATATTTAAACATAAGTGAGTTTCTTCCATGGCAATTATAACTACGATCTTAAATTGTGTTTAGTTGGAAAGAAGAAAACAAATATTGTTTACTTCGCGCGTCGTTTATCAGAAATAAGAATAAACAAATTATACATACAGTCGAGACTTGCAAAACGCATAGAGATTTGATAACAATCAATTGTATGTTAAATTGCTTGAACAAAGTGAGTATTTTCACTGAAAGCAATAGAGCGAATCCTGTTTATTTTAGTAACGCAATTTAAAGTATGAATATGCAGTCATGCTACAATTTAGTAAAGGAAATACGCACCCCAGCCTTATTTGTACAATAATTTTTTCACATAATAATCTATGTATAAATTAAAAAAGAAAATTTTCAAAAGACTGCTGAACATTTCTATTCTTTCACTATGATTCATAGAATTCCAAAAGGTAGCAAGGGTGATAAAACAATCAACCCAGTCAGCTAATCTATTTACAAAGATTTTTATCCCGAACATTTCTAAATTAGTACATATTTTTTCGAATTAGGAAATTTCTTACGGCCTAGGCTTTGACCTTGAAATAAAATTTTCTTACACGAGTAAGACAGATATTAAACAATAATACATAATGATATGAAAAAGTGGTCTGACATTTATATACAGTCCTGATGAGAAACAATTACTTAGAGAAATACAATCATACACTGCTTATAGTTTTTACTAGCCTAAAAATTTACCCCCGACGGCGACACTCATCCTTTCCGACTATATGTCTCCCACCAATGGGTCGATAATCGTAGACCTATATGGGATAGCAGCTGGAGGCTAGGAAAGAATGTGATGGCGGTACTGGTGTGAGAAGTACCAGGAGTCCATTGTTAGGTGCTCCAGCCGCCGCGATATAACTGAAAGATTGTTAAAAGCGGCATACAACTCCATTCAAACAAACAAAACTACAAAATTGACATCCGAGACATGAATAAATTTCGCCTCAAATGCAGTTGATTAAAGTAAAAAAGCAACAATATTTTGGATTTCGCTGGAAAAGAACGACAAATTTGTCTGTAAATGTTTCCTCTTTGACAACCCCTGAAAAGTCTCCATACGTTATATTTAAGACAAAGACAGCTAGTCTTAAAACTTGTTGTGTGGTTCATAGGTTAAGGCTTTCATGTTTTATCGATTGGTTTCTAAGGCCATGAAGCGAATCATTTTAGAAAACATGGCGGAAAATGGATAAATTGTTTGTTACTAACACCTATTTACGGATCGCTTGTCCCTCTCTTCTCTGGCTCCTCCTATTGAGATCAGACAGTAAGTCCCTCCTAGATAATAAACGGCGTTATTTTGCCGCATTTGTAGCCAGAACTATGTAAAAAATGAAATGGATGGTTGGTTGGCGACCTGAACGTCGTAACTACAGCTTGAATAAGCTGTAGTTACGACATCCATGTCAGCAAACCAAGAAAAATGATTCATATAAATATTGGCTAATGTAAGGGTTTAAATGTCACTTTCAGTCGAAATGAATGGTTTGATTGGTCGATTGGTTCTTTGTTTGTTTGTTTGAATGGGGTTTTACGTCGCTTTCAACAATCTTTCAGTTATATCGCGGCGGCTGGAGCACCTAACAATGGAATCCTGGTATTTCTCACACCAGTACCGCCATCACATCCTTTCCTAGCCTCCAGCTGCTATCCCAAATAGGTCCACGATTATCGACCCATTGGTGAGAGACAAATAGTCGGAAAGGATGAGTGCCGCCTTCGGGAATCGAACCCTGGACCTCTAAATTGACAGTCCGACGCGCTACCAACTGCGCTATGACGGCGGCGTCGATTGGTTCTTTGATTGACAACCGCCATCAGTCAATTCCTGCTTAAACTGTATGTTTTCTACTCATAAAAAAAAGGTTTTCAATTAATCTCAATGTAGCATTTTGTGACCTCTTACTCAAATATGGAAATAAGAGCACCATTCGTGACTGACTAACACTTGGTTGTTAGCAGGTTAACTGCGAATAGAAATATTTGAGTCTATTTAAGGGGTCTAATTCATGCGTAAAAAAGTTTAAAGAATTATCTCTCTTGATATATGAATGATCTTTGTCTTTTTGCTGAAGAAAATATTTTCAGCAATAACACATAAGTGACATACTTTCTTTTTTGTACGATAACAACATCATAAATACTAAAGACGTCTCAATCGTTGTCAGCCTGGGCAGTATGACTATGGTGGATACAAACTTCTTTTCCAGATGGTCCCTTCTTCTTTGACAAGGCATATATATCCTCTTTTAAATCTTTCTCAAGTCGCCCACTTACTACTTTGGCCACGCTCATTTAGTCCAACAGGAGGTCCCGCTTCGATTTTCAACGGCGCTATTTTATAAAATTTATGACCAGCACAAAGTTACCAAAAGTAGGATAGTTGACTGGCGACCTAAGCATCGTAACTACAGCTTGTAGTTACCAAGCTGTAGTTACGACGTTTAAGTCGCCAAACCAACAAAAAAGGCTAATACAAATGGCGGCCAATGTAGGTCGATGTCATTTCTGGTCTAAATGAATGATATCATAGGTCGACTAGTTATTTGATTGACAGCCGCGATTGGTCAATTACGACTAGTCAGAAATATGTGGTGTTGTAAAGGATTTGAAATTGGGATGATTTGATATTCCAATTTGAACATTCTAACTTCAGAGCTGCCTATAACCAGTACCGTATATTTTACTTGACCAAGATTTTTCAGCTGAAAAATCTTGGTGAAGTAGATTATACGGTACTGGTTAAAGAAAAAAGGACCATCTTTAAAGTGGAAAAGGGAATTGGCTCTGTGTAAAAACAACAACAACAACAACAACATTTGAGAGATATCACAAATACAGGATGGCCATTCTACCAATTTATTTTGAAATATCAATCATAGTTAATATTTGCGTGATTCCACTTCTTACACAAATATGCGAATTGCACAAACCATGTCCTCTTTCAATTTACAGTTCACATGTAGCATAACCTTTAAATTTCACAATATGAAAACACATTTTGCAGATAATCATTCCTGAGCTTTAAATATTCTTTTTTAGAGGGTGATAGATGGAGTCTTTCTATATGCATAAGGGATCTATCTATCTATCTTCAAGAAGGTAGAGTAGAACTTTTAAAGATCAGCGTTTGAAATTTTTATGTTTCAAATTCAATTTGATTTCTTTGCCATGTTGTTCTCGTAAAAAACCCTCATGCCATACTTCTCGTCGTTTGTGTCGTGGTGCAGAATCATCTCACACGTTTTGTAATGTAGCAAATACTACTTGGGGCATTTATTTATCATTTTGAATAAACATGTTCCCTACAAAAAGAGAAACCTACACTATGAACGGTGGTAAATCTATACGTGCATTTTTTCGAATTACGTTGGTGGTCCTGCCTCTGTTTTAATGCTCTGTTGCTACTGCTTCATCTTTGATTTGAATCCGAGTGCTTATGATTCTGTGTTACACATTGCTGATTCGTTATACAGGGAATCTATGTTAAGTTAAAAAAAACTTAGTAGAAATACACTTTGTTTGTGCGTGAGCTTTTTTTGACTAAATTCTCGTCTGCAAAACCTTTGAATTTGGATAGGTCTTAAATTTTGCAAAACTGGAAAGAGTTAAGGTATAGCAATGCACAGCGTACTATGAAAATACTGTATTATGAAAGCCTCGAAGAACCTTTTTTCAATCTACGCGGTATGGTGTAAGCGCTAGACGTGTGGGTGTTTTAACTACGCCAATAGAAAATAGGGGAGGGGTAGCTGTTGTGTGTAAGGCATTGAAGAACTCTATCTTATGGCACTGCATCATGAGTAACACTGGATTAATATCCATGACTTATTTTAAGCGTTATGGTAATTAGGTATAACACAACAAACAGTTCTGTTGCTTAGAGTTTAATAGACAAAGAAAGAAAATAAAGAAGTCTGAATATAATATCCAATCACTAGCTATAAAACATATCAATCAAGCTTCCGACAATCATTCCTCATCTTCGTGCACCACCTCATCATATAAAACGACCACGACAGGGAGAGCATTTTCTTAAAAAGTTGTTCTCAAGGTCATGCATAAAGAAATGCATTATTCAATCTATCGTCGTTGGCCAAGCAGAATTGCGTAAATACGACGTTACTCAAGCTGTATTTACGACATTTTTCTCTCACAACGAAGTAAATGATAACTGATACAAACAAACTCTTATCATATAAAAAAATAATTTCTAATTTTTTCAATTTTATTTATTTATTTTTCTTCGCATAAATGTATCAATGTACTGTATCCTAGATCTATACATTGCTTAGATTATAATGATAAAAAGAAAAGAAATATACGTGGGGCTTGTAATGGCAAGGTGGGGCATTTCAACATTTTCATGTATTCGGCTTACTAACGTCACTGTGTGTTATTGGTTTGTTGTTTATTTGTTCTTAAATGTCCCTTTCTAGGAGGACAATACACTGGTGTTAGTGTTTTTGTTTTTCTCTCGAGATGTTATATGACGGCTATTTCATGAAGTCACCTCTGAACGAATATCAATGAAAGTCAATGACCTTACATGGCGATATTACTTCATTTTCGCAAGTTTTTGCTTTGTATCCTATTGTTCAATCAGGTTTTAACCCTTTCCGTTTTGCAAAACTTTAGCCCTGTCCAAATTCAAAGGCTTTGCAGACGTAAATTTCAAGTGGATTTATTTTGAAATATAGTCATCCAGTAGGGAGTAAAATATTGCATATAAAGAAGAAATTGCTTGACACAAGAAATTTCTTCTTTTTCTACATTTTTTCTCAATTTCAAAATAACGAGGCCGTTAAAACCAGGAATTGAACAGAAATGGATTAGTTTACACCAATGGAAGGTTGTTGTAGTTCAATGTTTTTGCACTTTTTAAATGTTTTTATTCGAACTAAGGTGACCAACTTGTTTGCTAAGGCTTACAGTGACGTTTTATGAACACTCTTCTACACTTTTCCACAGAAACTTACATAAGTCTTGCGTTCAAGCAATATAATTACATTTGTGCATATACAACTAACAAAGTCAAAGTATAGAGGAGGGGAAACAAGTCAAGTGTGTTACGAGACGTTTGGACCGACTGTTTGCTTACAGATAGGGATCACTAGCCACGTCATCTGAATCCCAACAAAAATTTCTACTTCGATATTGAACGGAGTTATTTTGGAATAATCGTGGCCAGTAACATGTAAAAGAAAGTAAAATGATTGATTGGCGACTTAAACGCCATAACTACAGCATGAATAAGCTGTAGCTACGACGTTTAAGTCACCAAGCGAACATCAGGCTTCCCATAAATGTCGACCAATTTTGGACTTCAAAGTTCACTTCTGATTTAACCCTTTCCTGTTTCTTGAAATTTTAGACTGGCCCAATTTGAAACATGTTTCAGACGACAATCAAAAGTGAGTGCAATTTGAAACAAAACCATTCTATGTAGTAGAAAATATTGTGATAAAAGAAGAAATTGCTTGTATCAAGCAATTTCTTCTTTTATCACAATATTTTCTTAATTATAAGATTGCATGGACGTAAAAACCAGTGATTATACAGGAAAGAGTTGTATGAATACCTTGATTAATCGAATGATTCTTTGATTAACAGACCTTTTCCCTTTCTATTGCGTCTTACTAGTCATGCTTTTTTTATAATATCGCCGTGGAACTTCCTGTAGCAGGTCAGGGGCGGGGCAAGCGATCTGTGTATTTATTGCGTTCACCATGACATCAAATATGTAAATGTAATAACTGTTTTAAAAAAAATAGCAGAGCGGTTTCATTCTCACGTTTTTTGTTCATGTACTCGTTACATTTCGTTTTCCCTTATTGTTCACCATGACATCAATATGTAAATGTAATAACTGTTTTAACAAAATAGCAGAGCGGTTTCATTCTCACGGTTTTTTTTCATGTACTCATAACATTCGTTTCCCCCTTATTGTTGTTTATTTTCTTTTTATTTACTCTGTAAATCAGGGACCGAGTTCATGTTATAAAATTTCTGTGCCGTAAGAATTGTCTTTATTTCTAACCACTTCTTTCATGTTTAACATCTGTAAATCCATTATCAGACGGCGAAATTTTGGACTGGTCCAACTTGAAATGATTTTCAGACGACAATTTCAAGCTCATAAAATTTTAGATTTTTTTTACCATTGGGTAAGAAAACATTGATGATTATGAAGAAATTGCTTGTTACAAGCAATTTCTTCATTATTCACAATGTTTTCTAAAGCTTGTTTTCTTTGGGGCGTCATAAAACGCCATTGAGTTGAAATGAGTTAAACGACGCCGTGTGAAAAGGATTCAACAAACCCTTCTTCGTCAAGTAATCATTAAGAATCAGACGAATAATTATCGTGTTGATCGTTGGACTCGCCTTTTGCGGGTTGTCAAATTAAAATGTTGAAGTTTTATTTGCTGTAGTCCGACAATTGCACATTATTAATTTCCGTCCATTTATGCCGTAAAAAGCACGGTATAACGGGTCCCTTATTTCGCAGCGTTTGACTTTGACTTGAATAATTGTCAAAAATTGACATTAAATGTATGCATTATGCATGTATAATAAAGAACAAAGTAAAGACAGAAGGAAGATAAGATAAAAGACGAATATATTATCTATTTACAAATTCTTTGCTATCCTATTCTTACAATGTATAAAACCAAGATTGAATTTAATTCTAGATTAGCCGATTATCACACAACAATCTTTAGAGTGGTCAAAATTCGTGAAAAGATGAAGACAATACTTTCTGGTCGATTACATCATGAAATCTTTAGTCTTTCTGGGTTGAAATTGTTGTAGGAAATGAAGAAATCAACCTTTTCCTACTCTTCTTAACAGCGATTGTGTTTGAATGGATTAAAGATATTTGTCCGGGTAACACAAAAACGATAATGATATAGTAAACAAGAGAAAAAGTGAAATATAAGTCATCGCTTTTAAATTAAAGTTCATATT